>CM045902.1:0-68826 GCA_025169955.1 Salix arbutifolia
CCCTAAACCCTAAACCCTAAACCCTAAACCCTAAACCCTAAACCCTAAACCCTAAACCCTAAACCCTAAACCCTAAACCCTAAACCCTAAACCCTAAACCCTAAACCCTAAACCCTAAACCCTAAACCCTAAACCCTAAACCCTAAACCCTAAACCCTAAACCCTAAACCCTAAACCCTAAACCCTAAACCCTAAACCCTAAACCCTAAACCCTAAACCCTAAACCCTAAACCCTAAACCCTAAACCCTAAACCCTAAACCCTAAACCCTAAACCCTAAACCCTAAACCCTAAACCCTAAACCCTAAACCCTAAACCCTAAACCCTAAACCCTAAACCCTAAACCCTAAACCCTAAACCCTAAACCCTAAACCCTAAACCCTAAACCCTAAACCCTAAACCCTAAACCCTAAACCCTAAACCCTAAACCCTAAACCCTAAACCCTAAACCCTAAACCCTAAACCCTAAACCCTAAACCCTAAACCCTAAACCCTAAACCCTAAACCCTAAACCCTAAACCCTAAACCCTAAACCCTAAACCCTAAACCCTAAACCCTAAACCCTAAACCCTAAACCCTAAACCCTAAACCCTAAACCCTAAACCCTAAACCCTAAACCCTAAACCCTAAACCCTAAACCCTAAACCCTAAACCCTAAACCCTAAACCCTAAACCCTAAACCCTAAACCCTAAACCCTAAACCCTAAACCCTAAACCCTAAACCCTAAACCCTAAACCCTAAACCCTAAACCCTAAACCCTAAACCCTAAACCCTAAACCCTAAACCCTAAACCCTAAACCCTAAACCCTAAACCCTAAACCCTAAACCCTAAACCCTAAACCCTAAACCCTAAACCCTAAACCCTAAACCCTAAACCCTAAACCCTAAACCCTAAACCCTAAACCCTAAACCCTAAACCCTAAACCCTAAACCCTAAACCCTAAACCCTAAACCCTAAACCCTAAACCCTAAACCCTAAACCCTAAACCCTAAACCCTAAACCCTAAACCCTAAACCCTAAACCCTAAACCCTAAACCCTAAACCCTAAACCCTAAACCCTAAACCCTAAACCCTAAACCCTAAACCCTAAACCCTAAACCCTAAACCCTAAACCCTAAACCCTAAACCCTAAACCCTAAACCCTAAACCCTAAACCCTAAACCCTAAACCCTAAACCCTAAACCCTAAACCCTAAACCCTAAACCCTAAACCCTAAACCCTAAACCCTAAACCCTAAACCCTAAACCCTAAACCCTAAACCCTAAACCCTAAACCCTAAACCCTAAACCCTAAACCCTAAACCCTAAACCCTAAACCCTAAACCCTAAACCCTAAACCCTAAACCCTAAACCCTAAACCCTAAACCCTAAACCCTAAACCCTAAACCCTAAACCCTAAACCCTAAACCCTAAACCCTAAACCCTAAACCCTAAACCCTAAACCCTAAACCCTAAACCCTAAACCCTAAACCCTAAACCCTAAACCCTAAACCCTAAACCCTAAACCCTAAACCCTAAACCCTAAACCCTAAACCCTAAACCCTAAACCCTAAACCCTAAACCCTAAACCCTAAACCCTAAACCCTAAACCCTAAACCCTAAACCCTAAACCCTAAACCCTAAACCCTAAACCCTAAACCCTAAACCCTAAACCCTAAACCCTAAACCCTAAACCCTAAACCCTAAACCCTAAACCCTAAACCCTAAACCCTAAACCCTAAACCCTAAACCCTAAACCCTAAACCCTAAACCCTAAACCCTAAACCCTAAACCCTAAACCCTAAACCCTAAACCCTAAACCCTAAACCCTAAACCCTAAACCCTAAACCCTAAACCCTAAACCCTAAACCCTAAACCCTAAACCCTAAACCCTAAACCCTAAACCCTAAACCCTAAACCCTAAACCCTAAACCCTAAACCCTAAACCCTAAACCCTAAACCCTAAACCCTAAACCCTAAACCCTAAACCCTAAACCCTAAACCCTAAACCCTAAACCCTAAACCCTAAACCCTAAACCCTAAACCCTAAACCCTAAACCCTAAACCCTAAACCCTAAACCCTAAACCCTAAACCCTAAACCCTAAACCCTAAACCCTAAACCCTAAACCCTAAACCCTAAACCCTAAACCCTAAACCCTAAACCCTAAACCCTAAACCCTAAACCCTAAACCCTAAACCCTAAACCCTAAACCCTAAACCCTAAACCCTAAACCCTAAACCCTAAACCCTAAACCCTAAACCCTAAACCCTAAACCCTAAACCCTAAACCCTAAACCCTAAACCCTAAACCCTAAACCCTAAACCCTAAACCCTAAACCCTAAACCCTAAACCCTAAACCCTAAACCCTAAACCCTAAACCCTAAACCCTAAACCCTAAACCCTAAACCCTAAACCCTAAACCCTAAACCCTAAACCCTAAACCCTAAACCCTAAACCCTAAACCCTAAACCCTAAACCCTAAACCCTAAACCCTAAACCCTAAACCCTAAACCCTAAACCCTAAACCCTAAACCCTAAACCCTAAACCCTAAACCCTAAACCCTAAACCCTAAACCCTAAACCCTAAACCCTAAACCCTAAACCCTAAACCCTAAACCCTAAACCCTAAACCCTAAACCCTAAACCCTAAACCCTAAACCCTAAACCCTAAACCCTAAACCCTAAACCCTAAACCCTAAACCCTAAACCCTAAACCCTAAACCCTAAACCCTAAACCCTAAACCCTAAACCCTAAACCCTAAACCCTAAACCCTAAACCCTAAACCCTAAACCCTAAACCCTAAACCCTAAACCCTAAACCCTAAACCCTAAACCCTAAACCCTAAACCCTAAACCCTAAACCCTAAACCCTAAACCCTAAACCCTAAACCCTAAACCCTAAACCCTAAACCCTAAACCCTAAACCCTAAACCCTAAACCCTAAACCCTAAACCCTAAACCCTAAACCCTAAACCCTAAACCCTAAACCCTAAACCCTAAACCCTAAACCCTAAACCCTAAACCCTAAACCCTAAACCCTAAACCCTAAACCCTAAACCCTAAACCCTAAACCCTAAACCCTAAACCCTAAACCCTAAACCCTAAACCCTAAACCCTAAACCCTAAACCCTAAACCCTAAACCCTAAACCCTAAACCCTAAACCCTAAACCCTAAACCCTAAACCCTAAACCCTAAACCCTAAACCCTAAACCCTAAACCCTAAACCCTAAACCCTAAACCCTAAACCCTAAACCCTAAACCCTAAACCCTAAACCCTAAACCCTAAACCCTAAACCCTAAACCCTAAACCCTAAACCCTAAACCCTAAACCCTAAACCCTAAACCCTAAACCCTAAACCCTAAACCCTAAACCCTAAACCCTAAACCCTAAACCCTAAACCCTAAACCCTAAACCCTAAACCCTAAACCCTAAACCCTAAACCCTAAACCCTAAACCCTAAACCCTAAACCCTAAACCCTAAACCCTAAACCCTAAACCCTAAACCCTAAACCCTAAACCCTAAACCCTAAACCCTAAACCCTAAACCCTAAACCCTAAACCCTAAACCCTAAACCCTAAACCCTAAACCCTAAACCCTAAACCCTAAACCCTAAACCCTAAACCCTAAACCCTAAACCCTAAACCCTAAACCCTAAACCCTAAACCCTAAACCCTAAACCCTAAACCCTAAACCCTAAACCCTAAACCCTAAACCCTAAACCCTAAACCCTAAACCCTAAACCCTAAACCCTAAACCCTAAACCCTAAACCCTAAACCCTAAACCCTAAACCCTAAACCCTAAACCCTAAACCCTAAACCCTAAACCCTAAACCCTAAACCCTAAACCCTAAACCCTAAACCCTAAACCCTAAACCCTAAACCCTAAACCCTAAACCCTAAACCCTAAACCCTAAACCCTAAACCCTAAACCCTAAACCCTAAACCCTAAACCCTAAACCCTAAACCCTAAACCCTAAACCCTAAACCCTAAACCCTAAACCCTAAACCCTAAACCCTAAACCCTAAACCCTAAACCCTAAACCCTAAACCCTAAACCCTAAACCCTAAACCCTAAACCCTAAACCCTAAACCCTAAACCCTAAACCCTAAACCCTAAACCCTAAACCCTAAACCCTAAACCCTAAACCCTAAACCCTAAACCCTAAACCCTAAACCCTAAACCCTAAACCCTAAACCCTAAACCCTAAACCCTAAACCCTAAACCCTAAACCCTAAACCCTAAACCCTAAACCCTAAACCCTAAACCCTAAACCCTAAACCCTAAACCCTAAACCCTAAACCCTAAACCCTAAACCCTAAACCCTAAACCCTAAACCCTAAACCCTAAACCCTAAACCCTAAACCCTAAACCCTAAACCCTAAACCCTAAACCCTAAACCCTAAACCCTAAACCCTAAACCCTAAACCCTAAACCCTAAACCCTAAACCCTAAACCCTAAACCCTAAACCCTAAACCCTAAACCCTAAACCCTAAACCCTAAACCCTAAACCCTAAACCCTAAACCCTAAACCCTAAACCCTAAACCCTAAACCCTAAACCCTAAACCCTAAACCCTAAACCCTAAACCCTAAACCCTAAACCCTAAACCCTAAACCCTAAACCCTAAACCCTAAACCCTAAACCCTAAACCCTAAACCCTAAACCCTAAACCCTAAACCCTAAACCCTAAACCCTAAACCCTAAACCCTAAACCCTAAACCCTAAACCCTAAACCCTAAACCCTAAACCCTAAACCCTAAACCCTAAACCCTAAACCCTAAACCCTAAACCCTAAACCCTAAACCCTAAACCCTAAACCCTAAACCCTAAACCCTAAACCCTAAACCCTAAACCCTAAACCCTAAACCCTAAACCCTAAACCCTAAACCCTAAACCCTAAACCCTAAACCCTAAACCCTAAACCCTAAACCCTAAACCCTAAACCCTAAACCCTAAACCCTAAACCCTAAACCCTAAACCCTAAACCCTAAACCCTAAACCCTAAACCCTAAACCCTAAACCCTAAACCCTAAACCCTAAACCCTAAACCCTAAACCCTAAACCCTAAACCCTAAACCCTAAACCCTAAACCCTAAACCCTAAACCCTAAACCCTAAACCCTAAACCCTAAACCCTAAACCCTAAACCCTAAACCCTAAACCCTAAACCCTAAACCCTAAACCCTAAACCCTAAACCCTAAACCCTAAACCCTAAACCCTAAACCCTAAACCCTAAACCCTAAACCCTAAACCCTAAACCCTAAACCCTAAACCCTAAACCCTAAACCCTAAACCCTAAACCCTAAACCCTAAACCCTAAACCCTAAACCCTAAACCCTAAACCCTAAACCCTAAACCCTAAACCCTAAACCCTAAACCCTAAACCCTAAACCCTAAACCCTAAACCCTAAACCCTAAACCCTAAACCCTAAACCCTAAACCCTAAACCCTAAACCCTAAACCCTAAACCCTAAACCCTAAACCCTAAACCCTAAACCCTAAACCCTAAACCCTAAACCCTAAACCCTAAACCCTAAACCCTAAACCCTAAACCCTAAACCCTAAACCCTAAACCCTAAACCCTAAACCCTAAACCCTAAACCCTAAACCCTAAACCCTAAACCCTAAACCCTAAACCCTAAACCCTAAACCCTAAACCCTAAACCCTAAACCCTAAACCCTAAACCCTAAACCCTAAACCCTAAACCCTAAACCCTAAACCCTAAACCCTAAACCCTAAACCCTAAACCCTAAACCCTAAACCCTAAACCCTAAACCCTAAACCCTAAACCCTAAACCCTAAACCCTAAACCCTAAACCCTAAACCCTAAACCCTAAACCCTAAACCCTAAACCCTAAACCCTAAACCCTAAACCCTAAACCCTAAACCCTAAACCCTAAACCCTAAACCCTAAACCCTAAACCCTAAACCCTAAACCCTAAACCCTAAACCCTAAACCCTAAACCCTAAACCCTAAACCCTAAACCCTAAACCCTAAACCCTAAACCCTAAACCCTAAACCCTAAACCCTAAACCCTAAACCCTAAACCCTAAACCCTAAACCCTAAACCCTAAACCCTAAACCCTAAACCCTAAACCCTAAACCCTAAACCCTAAACCCTAAACCCTAAACCCTAAACCCTAAACCCTAAACCCTAAACCCTAAACCCTAAACCCTAAACCCTAAACCCTAAACCCTAAACCCTAAACCCTAAACCCTAAACCCTAAACCCTAAACCCTAAACCCTAAACCCTAAACCCTAAACCCTAAACCCTAAACCCTAAACCCTAAACCCTAAACCCTAAACCCTAAACCCTAAACCCTAAACCCTAAACCCTAAACCCTAAACCCTAAACCCTAAACCCTAAACCCTAAACCCTAAACCCTAAACCCTAAACCC
Source organism: Salix arbutifolia (assembly GCA_025169955.1). Classification (NCBI taxonomy): domain Eukaryota; kingdom Viridiplantae; phylum Streptophyta; class Magnoliopsida; order Malpighiales; family Salicaceae; genus Salix; species Salix arbutifolia. Next base: position 6,388 of record CM045902.1, read on the forward strand.
TAAACCCTAAACCCTAAACCCTAAACCCTAAACCCTAAACCCTAAACCCTAAACCCTAAACCCTAAACCCTAAACCCTAAACCCTAAACCCTAAACCCTAAACCCTAAACCCTAAACCCTAAACCCTAAACCCTAAACCCTAAACCCTAAACCCTAAACCCTAAACCCTAAACCCTAAACCCTAAACCCTAAACCCTAAACCCTAAACCCTAAACCCTAAACCCTAAACCCTAAACCCTAAACCCTAAACCCTAAACCCTAAACCCTAAACCCTAAACCCTAAACCCTAAACCCTAAACCCTAAACCCTAAACCCTAAACCCTAAACCCTAAACCCTAAACCCTAAACCCTAAACCCTAAACCCTAAACCCTAAACCCTAAACCCTAAACCCTAAACCCTAAACCCTAAACCCTAAACCCTAAACCCTAAACCCTAAACCCTAAACCCTAAACCCTAAACCCTAAACCCTAAACCCTAAACCCTAAACCCTAAACCCTAAACCCTAAACCCTAAACCCTAAACCCTAAACCCTAAACCCTAAACCCTAAACCCTAAACCCTAAACCCTAAACCCTAAACCCTAAACCCTAAACCCTAAACCCTAAACCCTAAACCCTAAACCCTAAACCCTAAACCCTAAACCCTAAACCCTAAACCCTAAACCCTAAACCCTAAACCCTAAACCCTAAACCCTAAACCCTAAACCCTAAACCCTAAACCCTAAACCCTAAACCCTAAACCCTAAACCCTAAACCCTAAACCCTAAACCCTAAACCCTAAACCCTAAACCCTAAACCCTAAACCCTAAACCCTAAACCCTAAACCCTAAACCCTAAACCCTAAACCCTAAACCCTAAACCCTAAACCCTAAACCCTAAACCCTAAACCCTAAACCCTAAACCCTAAACCCTAAACCCTAAACCCTAAACCCTAAACCCTAAACCCTAAACCCTAAACCCTAAACCCTAAACCCTAAACCCTAAACCCTAAACCCTAAACCCTAAACCCTAAACCCTAAACCCTAAACCCTAAACCCTAAACCCTAAACCCTAAACCCTAAACCCTAAACCCTAAACCCTAAACCCTAAACCCTAAACCCTAAACCCTAAACCCTAAACCCTAAACCCTAAACCCTAAACCCTAAACCCTAAACCCTAAACCCTAAACCCTAAACCCTAAACCCTAAACCCTAAACCCTAAACCCTAAACCCTAAACCCTAAACCCTAAACCCTAAACCCTAAACCCTAAACCCTAAACCCTAAACCCTAAACCCTAAACCCTAAACCCTAAACCCTAAACCCTAAACCCTAAACCCTAAACCCTAAACCCTAAACCCTAAACCCTAAACCCTAAACCCTAAACCCTAAACCCTAAACCCTAAACCCTAAACCCTAAACCCTAAACCCTAAACCCTAAACCCTAAACCCTAAACCCTAAACCCTAAACCCTAAACCCTAAACCCTAAACCCTAAACCCTAAACCCTAAACCCTAAACCCTAAACCCTAAACCCTAAACCCTAAACCCTAAACCCTAAACCCTAAACCCTAAACCCTAAACCCTAAACCCTAAACCCTAAACCCTAAACCCTAAACCCTAAACCCTAAACCCTAAACCCTAAACCCTAAACCCTAAACCCTAAACCCTAAACCCTAAACCCTAAACCCTAAACCCTAAACCCTAAACCCTAAACCCTAAACCCTAAACCCTAAACCCTAAACCCTAAACCCTAAACCCTAAACCCTAAACCCTAAACCCTAAACCCTAAACCCTAAACCCTAAACCCTAAACCCTAAACCCTAAACCCTAAACCCTAAACCCTAAACCCTAAACCCTAAACCCTAAACCCTAAACCCTAAACCCTAAACCCTAAACCCTAAACCCTAAACCCTAAACCCTAAACCCTAAACCCTAAACCCTAAACCCTAAACCCTAAACCCTAAACCCTAAACCCTAAACCCTAAACCCTAAACCCTAAACCCTAAACCCTAAACCCTAAACCCTAAACCCTAAACCCTAAACCCTAAACCCTAAACCCTAAACCCTAAACCCTAAACCCTAAACCCTAAACCCTAAACCCTAAACCCTAAACCCTAAACCCTAAACCCTAAACCCTAAACCCTAAACCCTAAACCCTAAACCCTAAACCCTAAACCCTAAACCCTAAACCCTAAACCCTAAACCCTAAACCCTAAACCCTAAACCCTAAACCCTAAACCCTAAACCCTAAACCCTAAACCCTAAACCCTAAACCCTAAACCCTAAACCCTAAACCCTAAACCCTAAACCCTAAACCCTAAACCCTAAACCCTAAACCCTAAACCCTAAACCCTAAACCCTAAACCCTAAACCCTAAACCCTAAACCCTAAACCCTAAACCCTAAACCCTAAACCCTAAACCCTAAACCCTAAACCCTAAACCCTAAACCCTAAACCCTAAACCCTAAACCCTAAACCCTAAACCCTAAACCCTAAACCCTAAACCCTAAACCCTAAACCCTAAACCCTAAACCCTAAACCCTAAACCCTAAACCCTAAACCCTAAACCCTAAACCCTAAACCCTAAACCCTAAACCCTAAACCCTAAACCCTAAACCCTAAACCCTAAACCCTAAACCCTAAACCCTAAACCCTAAACCCTAAACCCTAAACCCTAAACCCTAAACCCTAAACCCTAAACCCTAAACCCTAAACCCTAAACCCTAAACCCTAAACCCTAAACCCTAAACCCTAAACCCTAAACCCTAAACCCTAAACCCTAAACCCTAAACCCTAAACCCTAAACCCTAAACCCTAAACCCTAAACCCTAAACCCTAAACCCTAAACCCTAAACCCTAAACCCTAAACCCTAAACCCTAAACCCTAAACCCTAAACCCTAAACCCTAAACCCTAAACCCTAAACCCTAAACCCTAAACCCTAAACCCTAAACCCTAAACCCTAAACCCTAAACCCTAAACCCTAAACCCTAAACCCTAAACCCTAAACCCTAAACCCTAAACCCTAAACCCTAAACCCTAAACCCTAAACCCTAAACCCTAAACCCTAAACCCTAAACCCTAAACCCTAAACCCTAAACCCTAAACCCTAAACCCTAAACCCTAAACCCTAAACCCTAAACCCTAAACCCTAAACCCTAAACCCTAAACCCTAAACCCTAAACCCTAAACCCTAAACCCTAAACCCTAAACCCTAAACCCTAAACCCTAAACCCTAAACCCTAAACCCTAAACCCTAAACCCTAAACCCTAAACCCTAAACCCTAAACCCTAAACCCTAAACCCTAAACCCTAAACCCTAAACCCTAAACCCTAAACCCTAAACCCTAAACCCTAAACCCTAAACCCTAAACCCTAAACCCTAAACCCTAAACCCTAAACCCTAAACCCTAAACCCTAAACCCTAAACCCTAAACCCTAAACCCTAAACCCTAAACCCTAAACCCTAAACCCTAAACCCTAAACCCTAAACCCTAAACCCTAAACCCTAAACCCTAAACCCTAAACCCTAAACCCTAAACCCTAAACCCTAAACCCTAAACCCTAAACCCTAAACCCTAAACCCTAAACCCTAAACCCTAAACCCTAAACCCTAAACCCTAAACCCTAAACCCTAAACCCTAAACCCTAAACCCTAAACCCTAAACCCTAAACCCTAAACCCTAAACCCTAAACCCTAAACCCTAAACCCTAAACCCTAAACCCTAAACCCTAAACCCTAAACCCTAAACCCTAAACCCTAAACCCTAAACCCTAAACCCTAAACCCTAAACCCTAAACCCTAAACCCTAAACCCTAAACCCTAAACCCTAAACCCTAAACCCTAAACCCTAAACCCTAAACCCTAAACCCTAAACCCTAAACCCTAAACCCTAAACCCTAAACCCTAAACCCTAAACCCTAAACCCTAAACCCTAAACCCTAAACCCTAAACCCTAAACCCTAAACCCTAAACCCTAAACCCTAAACCCTAAACCCTAAACCCTAAACCCTAAACCCTAAACCCTAAACCCTAAACCCTAAACCCTAAACCCTAAACCCTAAACCCTAAACCCTAAACCCTAAACCCTAAACCCTAAACCCTAAACCCTAAACCCTAAACCCTAAACCCTAAACCCTAAACCCTAAACCCTAAACCCTAAACCCTAAACCCTAAACCCTAAACCCTAAACCCTAAACCCTAAACCCTAAACCCTAAACCCTAAACCCTAAACCCTAAACCCTAAACCCTAAACCCTAAACCCTAAACCCTAAACCCTAAACCCTAAACCCTAAACCCTAAACCCTAAACCCTAAACCCTAAACCCTAAACCCTAAACCCTAAACCCTAAACCCTAAACCCTAAACCCTAAACCCTAAACCCTAAACCCTAAACCCTAAACCCTAAACCCTAAACCCTAAACCCTAAACCCTAAACCCTAAACCCTAAACCCTAAACCCTAAACCCTAAACCCTAAACCCTAAACCCTAAACCCTAAACCCTAAACCCTAAACCCTAAACCCTAAACCCTAAACCCTAAACCCTAAACCCTAAACCCTAAACCCTAAACCCTAAACCCTAAACCCTAAACCCTAAACCCTAAACCCTAAACCCTAAACCCTAAACCCTAAACCCTAAACCCTAAACCCTAAACCCTAAACCCTAAACCCTAAACCCTAAACCCTAAACCCTAAACCCTAAACCCTAAACCCTAAACCCTAAACCCTAAACCCTAAACCCTAAACCCTAAACCCTAAACCCTAAACCCTAAACCCTAAACCCTAAACCCTAAACCCTAAACCCTAAACCCTAAACCCTAAACCCTAAACCCTAAACCCTAAACCCTAAACCCTAAACCCTAAACCCTAAACCCTAAACCCTAAACCCTAAACCCTAAACCCTAAACCCTAAACCCTAAACCCTAAACCCTAAACCCTAAACCCTAAACCCTAAACCCTAAACCCTAAACCCTAAACCCTAAACCCTAAACCCTAAACCCTAAACCCTAAACCCTAAACCCTAAACCCTAAACCCTAAACCCTAAACCCTAAACCCTAAACCCTAAACCCTAAACCCTAAACCCTAAACCCTAAACCCTAAACCCTAAACCCTAAACCCTAAACCCTAAACCCTAAACCCTAAACCCTAAACCCTAAACCCTAAACCCTAAACCCTAAACCCTAAACCCTAAACCCTAAACCCTAAACCCTAAACCCTAAACCCTAAACCCTAAACCCTAAACCCTAAACCCTAAACCCTAAACCCTAAACCCTAAACCCTAAACCCTAAACCCTAAACCCTAAACCCTAAACCCTAAACCCTAAACCCTAAACCCTAAACCCTAAACCCTAAACCCTAAACCCTAAACCCTAAACCCTAAACCCTAAACCCTAAACCCTAAACCCTAAACCCTAAACCCTAAACCCTAAACCCTAAACCCTAAACCCTAAACCCTAAACCCTAAACCCTAAACCCTAAACCCTAAACCCTAAACCCTAAACCCTAAACCCTAAACCCTAAACCCTAAACCCTAAACCCTAAACCCTAAACCCTAAACCCTAAACCCTAAACCCTAAACCCTAAACCCTAAACCCTAAACCCTAAACCCTAAACCCTAAACCCTAAACCCTAAACCCTAAACCCTAAACCCTAAACCCTAAACCCTAAACCCTAAACCCTAAACCCTAAACCCTAAACCCTAAACCCTAAACCCTAAACCCTAAACCCTAAACCCTAAACCCTAAACCCTAAACCCTAAACCCTAAACCCTAAACCCTAAACCCTAAACCCTAAACCCTAAACCCTAAACCCTAAACCCTAAACCCTAAACCCTAAACCCTAAACCCTAAACCCTAAACCCTAAACCCTAAACCCTAAACCCTAAACCCTAAACCCTAAACCCTAAACCCTAAACCCTAAACCCTAAACCCTAAACCCTAAACCCTAAACCCTAAACCCTAAACCCTAAACCCTAAACCCTAAACCCTAAACCCTAAACCCTAAACCCTAAACCCTAAACCCTAAACCCTAAACCCTAAACCCTAAACCCTAAACCCTAAACCCTAAACCCTAAACCCTAAACCCTAAACCCTAAACCCTAAACCCTAAACCCTAAACCCTAAACCCTAAACCCTAAACCCTAAACCCTAAACCCTAAACCCTAAACCCTAAACCCTAAACCCTAAACCCTAAACCCTAAACCCTAAACCCTAAACCCTAAACCCTAAACCCTAAACCCTAAACCCTAAACCCTAAACCCTAAACCCTAAACCCTAAACCCTAAACCCTAAACCCTAAACCCTAAACCCTAAACCCTAAACCCTAAACCCTAAACCCTAAACCCTAAACCCTAAACCCTAAACCCTAAACCCTAAACCCTAAACCCTAAACCCTAAACCCTAAACCCTAAACCCTAAACCCTAAACCCTAAACCCTAAACCCTAAACCCTAAACCCTAAACCCTAAACCCTAAACCCTAAACCCTAAACCCTAAACCCTAAACCCTAAACCCTAAACCCTAAACCCTAAACCCTAAACCCTAAACCCTAAACCCTAAACCCTAAACCCTAAACCCTAAACCCTAAACCCTAAACCCTAAACCCTAAACCCTAAACCCTAAACCCTAAACCCTAAACCCTAAACCCTAAACCCTAAACCCTAAACCCTAAACCCTAAACCCTAAACCCTAAACCCTAAACCCTAAACCCTAAACCCTAAACCCTAAACCCTAAACCCTAAACCCTAAACCCTAAACCCTAAACCCTAAACCCTAAACCCTAAACCCTAAACCCTAAACCCTAAACCCTAAACCCTAAACCCTAAACCCTAAACCCTAAACCCTAAACCCTAAACCCTAAACCCTAAACCCTAAACCCTAAACCCTAAACCCTAAACCCTAAACCCTAAACCCTAAACCCTAAACCCTAAACCCTAAACCCTAAACCCTAAACCCTAAACCCTAAACCCTAAACCCTAAACCCTAAACCCTAAACCCTAAACCCTAAACCCTAAACCCTAAACCCTAAACCCTAAACCCTAAACCCTAAACCCTAAACCCTAAACCCTAAACCCTAAACCCTAAACCCTAAACCCTAAACCCTAAACCCTAAACCCTAAACCCTAAACCCTAAACCCTAAACCCTAAACCCTAAACCCTAAACCCTAAACCCTAAACCCTAAACCCTAAACCCTAAACCCTAAACCCTAAACCCTAAACCCTAAACCCTAAACCCTAAACCCTAAACCCTAAACCCTAAACCCTAAACCCTAAACCCTAAACCCTAAACCCTAAACCCTAAACCCTAAACCCTAAACCCTAAACCCTAAACCCTAAACCCTAAACCCTAAACCCTAAACCCTAAACCCTAAACCCTAAACCCTAAACCCTAAACCCTAAACCCTAAACCCTAAACCCTAAACCCTAAACCCTAAACCCTAAACCCTAAACCCTAAACCCTAAACCCTAAACCCTAAACCCTAAACCCTAAACCCTAAACCCTAAACCCTAAACCCTAAACCCTAAACCCTAAACCCTAAACCCTAAACCCTAAACCCTAAACCCTAAACCCTAAACCCTAAACCCTAAACCCTAAACCCTAAACCCTAAACCCTAAACCCTAAACCCTAAACCCTAAACCCTAAACCCTAAACCCTAAACCCTAAACCCTAAACCCTAAACCCTAAACCCTAAACCCTAAACCCTAAACCCTAAACCCTAAACCCTAAACCCTAAACCCTAAACCCTAAACCCTAAACCCTAAACCCTAAACCCTAAACCCTAAACCCTAAACCCTAAACCCTAAACCCTAAACCCTAAACCCTAAACCCTAAACCCTAAACCCTAAACCCTAAACCCTAAACCCTAAACCCTAAACCCTAAACCCTAAACCCTAAACCCTAAACCCTAAACCCTAAACCCTAAACCCTAAACCCTAAACCCTAAACCCTAAACCCTAAACCCTAAACCCTAAACCCTAAACCCTAAACCCTAAACCCTAAACCCTAAACCCTAAACCCTAAACCCTAAACCCTAAACCCTAAACCCTAAACCCTAAACCCTAAACCCTAAACCCTAAACCCTAAACCCTAAACCCTAAACCCTAAACCCTAAACCCTAAACCCTAAACCCTAAACCCTAAACCCTAAACCCTAAACCCTAAACCCTAAACCCTAAACCCTAAACCCTAAACCCTAAACCCTAAACCCTAAACCCTAAACCCTAAACCCTAAACCCTAAACCCTAAACCCTAAACCCTAAACCCTAAACCCTAAACCCTAAACCCTAAACCCTAAACCCTAAACCCTAAACCCTAAACCCTAAACCCTAAACCCTAAACCCTAAACCCTAAACCCTAAACCCTAAACCCTAAACCCTAAACCCTAAACCCTAAACCCTAAACCCTAAACCCTAAACCCTAAACCCTAAACCCTAAACCCTAAACCCTAAACCCTAAACCCTAAACCCTAAACCCTAAACCCTAAACCCTAAACCCTAAACCCTAAACCCTAAACCCTAAACCCTAAACCCTAAACCCTAAACCCTAAACCCTAAACCCTAAACCCTAAACCCTAAACCCTAAACCCTAAACCCTAAACCCTAAACCCTAAACCCTAAACCCTAAACCCTAAACCCTAAACCCTAAACCCTAAACCCTAAACCCTAAACCCTAAACCCTAAACCCTAAACCCTAAACCCTAAACCCTAAACCCTAAACCCTAAACCCTAAACCCTAAACCCTAAACCCTAAACCCTAAACCCTAAACCCTAAACCCTAAACCCTAAACCCTAAACCCTAAACCCTAAACCCTAAACCCTAAACCCTAAACCCTAAACCCTAAACCCTAAACCCTAAACCCTAAACCCTAAACCCTAAACCCTAAACCCTAAACCCTAAACCCTAAACCCTAAACCCTAAACCCTAAACCCTAAACCCTAAACCCTAAACCCTAAACCCTAAACCCTAAACCCTAAACCCTAAACCCTAAACCCTAAACCCTAAACCCTAAACCCTAAACCCTAAACCCTAAACCCTAAACCCTAAACCCTAAACCCTAAACCCTAAACCCTAAACCCTAAACCCTAAACCCTAAACCCTAAACCCTAAACCCTAAACCCTAAACCCTAAACCCTAAACCCTAAACCCTAAACCCTAAACCCTAAACCCTAAACCCTAAACCCTAAACCCTAAACCCTAAACCCTAAACCCTAAACCCTAAACCCTAAACCCTAAACCCTAAACCCTAAACCCTAAACCCTAAACCCTAAACCCTAAACCCTAAACCCTAAACCCTAAACCCTAAACCCTAAACCCTAAACCCTAAACCCTAAACCCTAAACCCTAAACCCTAAACCCTAAACCCTAAACCCTAAACCCTAAACCCTAAACCCTAAACCCTAAACCCTAAACCCTAAACCCTAAACCCTAAACCCTAAACCCTAAACCCTAAACCCTAAACCCTAAACCCTAAACCCTAAACCCTAAACCCTAAACCCTAAACCCTAAACCCTAAACCCTAAACCCTAAACCCTAAACCCTAAACCCTAAACCCTAAACCCTAAACCCTAAACCCTAAACCCTAAACCCTAAACCCTAAACCCTAAACCCTAAACCCTAAACCCTAAACCCTAAACCCTAAACCCTAAACCCTAAACCCTAAACCCTAAACCCTAAACCCTAAACCCTAAACCCTAAACCCTAAACCCTAAACCCTAAACCCTAAACCCTAAACCCTAAACCCTAAACCCTAAACCCTAAACCCTAAACCCTAAACCCTAAACCCTAAACCCTAAACCCTAAACCCTAAACCCTAAACCCTAAACCCTAAACCCTAAACCCTAAACCCTAAACCCTAAACCCTAAACCCTAAACCCTAAACCCTAAACCCTAAACCCTAAACCCTAAACCCTAAACCCTAAACCCTAAACCCTAAACCCTAAACCCTAAACCCTAAACCCTAAACCCTAAACCCTAAACCCTAAACCCTAAACCCTAAACCCTAAACCCTAAACCCTAAACCCTAAACCCTAAACCCTAAACCCTAAACCCTAAACCCTAAACCCTAAACCCTAAACCCTAAACCCTAAACCCTAAACCCTAAACCCTAAACCCTAAACCCTAAACCCTAAACCCTAAACCCTAAACCCTAAACCCTAAACCCTAAACCCTAAACCCTAAACCCTAAACCCTAAACCCTAAACCCTAAACCCTAAACCCTAAACCCTAAACCCTAAACCCTAAACCCTAAACCCTAAACCCTAAACCCTAAACCCTAAACCCTAAACCCTAAACCCTAAACCCTAAACCCTAAACCCTAAACCCTAAACCCTAAACCCTAAACCCTAAACCCTAAACCCTAAACCCTAAACCCTAAACCCTAAACCCTAAACCCTAAACCCTAAACCCTAAACCCTAAACCCTAAACCCTAAACCCTAAACCCTAAACCCTAAACCCTAAACCCTAAACCCTAAACCCTAAACCCTAAACCCTAAACCCTAAACCCTAAACCCTAAACCCTAAACCCTAAACCCTAAACCCTAAACCCTAAACCCTAAACCCTAAACCCTAAACCCTAAACCCTAAACCCTAAACCCTAAACCCTAAACCCTAAACCCTAAACCCTAAACCCTAAACCCTAAACCCTAAACCCTAAACCCTAAACCCTAAACCCTAAACCCTAAACCCTAAACCCTAAACCCTAAACCCTAAACCCTAAACCCTAAACCCTAAACCCTAAACCCTAAACCCTAAACCCTAAACCCTAAACCCTAAACCCTAAACCCTAAACCCTAAACCCTAAACCCTAAACCCTAAACCCTAAACCCTAAACCCTAAACCCTAAACCCTAAACCCTAAACCCTAAACCCTAAACTTTTTTTTGAACAAGGTTTATAATAAAAGGAGAAAAAACTGTACAGGGGGCTGCAAGCTATCTTCTCGAGAGAAAGAGAAGCCTGCTAGGCCCGAAAGCTAAGCTTGCTAGGCCGAAAAAAGCAACACACAGCCAGGCTCTTGGGCTGGCAACAAACCAAGACAAAAAGGCCCATAGCCCAACGCTAAGAAAAAAACGAAGGCCCGAATACATGGGCTTTGAAAAGAAACAAAGGCCCGAAAACATGGGCTTAGAAAAATCTGGAAAAAACATGCCATTGTTCAGCCAGTTAGATTCCATGCATCTCGTTGCTGAGGAGACATTGCATATTTCTTTTCCATGGTTTCCAGATGAAGACGAACGAGCTGGTAAATTTCCTCGATGAGCGTGTGAGCTGTTCTGGTGATGTTGTTGAAAACTCTCTGATTCCTCTCATACCATATAAAATAAACTGTTGCTGCTAGGACTAGCCGAGCCGTCAAGTGCTTGAAATTTTGATGGTTGTCCCATTGCGTTGCTGCCCAGTGAACTAGGTTTGTCCATTGAGTGGCATGCCATTGAATGTTTGCTTTCAAATTTATTCCATTCCAGACCTCACTTGTGTAGTGGCATTGGAAGAAAAGGTGGTCATGAGATTCCGCAGTAGCATTACAGAGGATGCAATTTGCTCCATAAACTTCTGCTTGGCCGTAAGCTCTGTCCGTTGTCCTTAGTCTACCTTGTGTTGCCAACCACAAGATGAATGAATGACGAGGGATGTTGTTTGGATACCAAAGAAGCTTGTGAACGATGTTTGTCAAAATGGATTAAAAAAAGGGAAAATTTACAAAGGAGGAAGTCACCTGCAATAAAACACAGGCGACGAACTTGGCCGGGACATGCCCCAACCAGGCTCCCAAAAGCACAAAGCAAAAACACAACTAAAAACACAAATCGGCCCATCTGCTACATCAACACAGAGAAGGCCCACAAGAAAACAAGAAAAAAAACAATGAAGCCGCAAGCTCCTTCAAAGGCCTGATGACAGGCCCATCCAGCAGCCCAGAAAAACCCAAGCCGAAACAGCCTAGCATGACACAACCAAACCTGGGGTAAAGCCCTTTCACCTGACGCTAGACCCACTCCAGCTGAAAAAAAGAGCCCTCACACACAGGCCCTCGCTCCAGGCGCTCACACCCACAGGCCCTCGCTCCAGACGCCCTAGGCCCGCACCTCCTCCTTCCTGCAACTCCAGACAAGCCCCACAGGCCCCCTGCACCAGCGACCATGGGCTTCAGCCCAACACCCACCCGCGCAGGCAGTAGCGCAAAAGAAAGAAGCACGAAGAACAGGCCCCAGGGCCAGCCCCACCACAAAAGCAAAACCCAGCCCGGAACCTTACCCCCAGGCCCCTAACGAAAACCACAAGGGCTTAAGCCCTTCAGCTCTCCTCAAGGGCAGCCCAGCTTGAGAAAGAACCCATCCAAGAACGGCCCTCACTTCAAACAGCATCAGCCCCCGACAAGCCTTCAAAACCCACCCCTCACTGTCCTTCACAACCAAAGGCCTAATGAATATCCCATTGCCTTCTAATGGGCGCAGGCAACTCTTCTCCACTACTGAGATTAGCGAGTCTGTCCCTTATCAAAGCGATGATGCTCTCCGTCATCTTCCTAGTACTGCCAAAATGCTGGTTATGGGTACGTCTATTCCTTTCTTGCCAAAGGTGATAGGTCGTTGCTGCCAAAGCTAGCCCCAAGATTTGAGCATGATGCCCAGAGTGGAACTCATCAGCAGCCCAATTCCAAGCCAAGTCCCACTGAATATTTGGCCAATGCACCTGAGCTTTATGGGAGATAATCTTCCAGACCTCAGTCGAATAAGAACAACTGAAGAAGAGATGATTATGGTTTTCAATTTGCTCGCTGCACAGAATACAAGGAGCTTGAGGCAATTGCTGATTATGGAGCCTGTCCATTGTCCGAAGCCTCCCTTTAGACGCCAGCCATAAAATAAAAGCATGCCTGGGGATATGCCAATTGTGCCAAAGGAGGAACCTTCCCTTGCCTTGAGGCCTTCTAGATCTAATATGCTCCCATGCAGATTGAATAGAGCATGTCCCATTCGCACTTAGGTCCCAGCACTGCTGGTCTTCCTGCAAGCAATTGGGAAAGAAAGCAATGGAGTCCCAAATATTTTGAAGTTGATCATTACCCCTCGGGAAGGACCAAGCATCCCCCACAATAATATTCGAAACTTTAGCATTCCATGCAAGCCCCGAAGCGGTTAAAATTCTCATGGGAAATTTGTCACATAATCTCTCCCCCCTGGTAACCAATAGTCGTGCCAAAGGTAAGTGTCTTGACCATTACCTATAACCGAGGTAATTTTGCCTTGCACTTGCCCCCTGGCTTGAAGAAGTTTGCGCCAAACCCAAGAGGCATTACCTGGAATAGGCACTGCCCATAAAGATCTTCCCTTCAGCAAGTTGGCTTTTACCCAAGTAACCCAAACCGAGTGTTTGTTAACTGCAATATTCCAAAGCTGCTTAATAATCGCCGCTTTATTCCAGTCCGCTAATTTTTTGATGCCCAAACCATCTTCATCCAAGGGGCAACAAATGTCGTCCCACGCCACTTTAGCATCCCCTCGGTTCAAAGAGGCTCCCCCCCATAGGAAATTTCTCAAAATTTTCTCTATTTGCTGAGTAGTGTACGTTGGGAGAACGAACTTGGAGGCCCAATAAACCTGGACTGAGAACAGCACCGCCTTAATTAATTGCAGTCTACCCGCGTAAGATAGCGAAGAAGAAGTCCAGTTTTTTACCCTGGCTGTAATACGCTCAATCAATGGCAAACAATTAGCCTTGTTCAACCTAGTAGTAATCAAGGGCACCCCCAGATAGTTCACCGGCAGTGACTTCTTCTGGATTCCCAATTTATCCACTATAGCATTTTGCTCCTGAGAGCTAATCCCTGCCGTGAATAAGTGGCTTTTCCCATGGTTTATAGCCAAGCCCGAAAGCTTTGTGAACTCATCTAAGGCCTCCTTAACAATACCAGCTGACCGCAAGTCCCCATGGCAAAACAACATAAGGTCATCCGCAAAGCTCAAATGAGTAGTTTCTGTTTTGTTGCACCGCCAGTGGTACTTGAACTGACCCGTAGCACAAGCCCTTTTCAAGATCCCCGATAAGCCTTCCATGGCTAGGATAAAAAGATACGGGGATAGTGGATCCCCCTGACGCAAACCCCTAGAGGCCTTGAAATACCCAAATAAACCGCCATTCAAACCAATTGAGAAATACGGGGATGTAATGCATTCCTTGATCCAGCCCACCATGATAGGGGGAATCCTGATAGCCTCCAGAGCTGCAATAATAAAGTCCCAACTGACTGTATCAAAAGCTTTTCTGAGATCCACCTTAATCGCACATCTCGGAGGACCCCCATCAAGATGATAATTGTGGAGAAGTTCCTGAGTTAACTGGATAGCATCACTGATATTTCTCCTAGCTATGAAGGCCGTTTGCTCCTGGCTTATCACTTGCCCTAGACAAACCTGTAACCTGTTAACCAACACCTTGGAAATGCATTTATAAATGACATTACAACAAGAAATTGGCCTATATTCATCCAGGCTATTTGGGCTCTCAGTTTTAGGAATTAAAACCAGCCGAGTAGAATTAACACATCTTGGCATGCTAGTGCTGCTGAAAAAATATTTAACTGCTGCTAGGAAATCGGCACCCGTAATATTCCAAGTAGCTTTAAAGAATAAACTGGTGTATCCATCCGGACCCGGCGCTTTATCATCTGGAATTGAGTAAAGAGCATCTTTAATTTCCTTATCAGAGAAAGGCTCCATTAACGATTCCTGCGAAGACTCAGACATGGACTTATGATACAATTCAGTAACATTGTGCACTTGAGGCCCATTTGCACTCCGAAGAATGGATCTATAATACTGCACAGCGTGGTCCCCCATATCTTTACTACCCGAAAAAATTGTGCCCTCCGCATCCACAAGCCTTCTAATTCCATTTCTTGAGCTTCTGTGAATAAGGGCCCTATGGAAAAACCGAGTGTTATGATCACCCAAAGTCAACCATTGGACCCTTGACCTTTGCTTGAAAAAGGCTTCCTCTTCACGCTTCAAATCCATGCAAATTCTCGCCTGCTCCCTTTCATATTCCATAAGCACTGCATTATCGGGATCCCTGTCAATCAGGAGCTGCATCTCATCCCATTTAGCCTGCGCCAAGAACACTTTGTGAGAGATGTGACTAGTGCATCTTTTGTGCTTGCCTCGAAGCTGCTGCTTCAACATGTTCAGCTTGGTGGTCAGCTGGAACATATGGTTACCCGTAATAGATTGGCTCCACACCCCTTGAACAATATCTTGAAAGTCTCCATGGTCAGCCCACTGGTTCAAGAATTTGAAGGAGGATTTAGGCCGAGCTTCACTGGCCCCCATTTGCAAGACCATTGCACTGTGGTCCGAGTAATGTCTAGGAAGGAAGAGAGCCTTAACTTCTGGGCATCGATTAAACAAAGCCAAATTGCCAAAAACCCAATCCAATTTCTTCATTATAGTATTGCTCCCGGTCTGCCCATTATGCCAGCTTAGCCGAAGCCCATTGTAAGGAACCTGTTGAAGACATGATCGGTTGATGCAAAGAGGAAAATCCTCATGGTGCAGCTGCCAATCAGTAGCTCCTCCACTCCTATCGCAAGGTCTAAGGATAGCATTAAAATCTCCCAAAATAGCCCACGGGATCTCCTTGTTGCACTCACTGGCCACCTGCATATAATTCCACAAATCTGTGCGCTCCACATAGGTATTAAAACCATAAACAAAAGTTATCTTCATCCCCGAATGGCTAGGATGACTATGCAGCTCGCATGTCAACCATTGAGCAGAAGATTCAACATATCTCAACTGGAATTTTGAAGCATCCCAGCCCACAACAATCCGACCATTAGGATGGTCCCCGATATTAGTCATAGTCTCCCAATGCTGAGGAATAACTTTAGGCAAAACCACTGCCATATTATTGTCTACAATTCTAGTCTCAAGTAAAGCAAAAACTTCTAAATTATGGTAATTAATCCAATTTTGAACAGCAAATTGTTTACGGGGGTTGTTAATTCCCCAAACATTCCAGCATCCAATTTTGACTACCATTTATTAATAAATAAAGGATGGTACCAACCTAACGAAGGCTTGCAGCCTCCCGTTTCTTCTTGCCCTTCTTTTTCTTGGCCTTGGGAGATGGGGTGTTAGCTTCATTGCTACTCTTGTGACCTTGCGAACTGCTTGCCACACCTTCACTACGGTCTTCAGAGCTACTCATCTTAGCTATTTTGCTCTCAACACATTGGGGAAGTTTGCCCTTGTCCAAACCTTGCTGCATCGGTTTGCTATGGTCCTGCTCCTTGTCCATTTGCTGCATGTGCACCGTTTGATCAACACTAGCTTCACTGTCCTCATTAGCCATTTCTCGGTTGCCCCCTTGGACTTCACCTTGCCTGCTCATTTCGGGTTCTACTAGTGAGTTTGCTGGAGGAACCACTTGGCCCACCTCAGGAGGTTGGGGCTCTTCCATGGTCTTCCCTTCGCCTTTATCTCCAGTTCCCACCTTGTCCACGTCATCACCTCTAACCTTGACCTCAGCCGTTTTGCAAGCATGGCCGAAGACATTGCACTTGGAACACCTAGCTGGTTTCCATTCATAAACCACGTCCACCGTGATGGGTTCCTCCGTGAGGGAGCTTGCCACTTGAAAACTGTGCACCGGGGGAAGAGACGCATCCAACTCTATGCAAACCCTAGCATACTCCATGCGAGTGCACTGAAGCGTGGCTATATCACAAGCCAGAGGGGTTCCAACCATACTAGCAGCCATACTTAAGCCTTGTTTAGTCCACAAAGGAAAGGGAAGCCCTTGCAGACGAGCCCACACTGGTATGGTTCTTATTTTATTCTTATCAAACTGAAAACCAGGGTACCATTTTTGAAGAAGGATGTTTTTCCCCCCAAAAAGCCATGGTCCCTTAGACAACACATCTCCCATCGCCTCTTGAGACTTGAATCTGAACACCATGAAATCATTGTCAAGGACCGTGACCTTCTCCAGACCAAAAGCTTTCCATGCTCGTTGAGCAATGGAGTTGACGGCATAAAACGGCATTTTATAACTCACAAAGAAGCCTATCATGCTTCTTTCCCAGGTGTCAACTTTGGCTAGGGCCATTTCTTTGGGAATATGTAAAATACTCCCCGCCGGTTGTCTCGACAGCTGTTCTAACTGGCAGCGTGTACTACTGTCTGTGACCTTCACCTTTTCAGCCCATGAGATGGTCTTAGGTTTGTTTGTAGGGTTAGTGTTTGTCATGGCTAGAGATGGCGGTTGGGTTCTTTACGGTAAGGAAGGCTTCACTCCAGCGGGTAAAGTGAAGATTGGGTAATAGATGGGATTTGTGGGAAAACGTGCGTGGGATGATTCAGTGGAACACAGGTATGCTAGAGTGAAAGAGACGGTTGAGTGGAAGACGTTCGTGAGGGAGACGTGGATTTTTGGCAGTGAAGGAAGACGCTGAAAAGTGGCCTGAAAAAATTGGTGGCGGCCGGAAATCTTTTGGGCTGGAATTGCAGAGCCTCTCTCACTAAAATCTCTCTAGAAATTCACATAATGAGCCCCCCCCCCTAAACCCTAAACCCTAAACCCTAAACCCTAAACCCTAAACCCTAAACCCTAAACCCTAAACCCTAAACCCTAAACCCTAAACCTAAACCCTAAACCCTAAACCCTAAACCCTAAACCCTAAACCCTAAACCCTAAACCCTAAACCCTAAACCCTAAACCCTAAACCCTAAACCCTAAACCCTAAAACCCTAAAACCCTAAACCCTAAACCCTAAACCCTAAACCCTAAACCCTAAACCCAAGGCTAACACCCCATCCAAAAACCAAGTTCAATCATGCTTGGGGGAAAAGTCTATTACCCATAAAATTGAAGTCTAATACCAACTAAAAAGCGCTTGGATATGAATAAGGTTTGAAATCTAAGGCTAATACTCATTGAAATGGGGCTCGTCGAGTGAGGATCAATTTTCGAAAAATCCAAGGCTAACACCCCCTCCAAAAACCAAGTTCAATCATGCTTGGGGGAAAAGTCTATTACCCATAAAATTGAAGTCTAATACCATCTAAAAAGGGCTTGGATATGAACAAGGTTTGAAATCTGAGGGTAATACTCATTGAAATGGGGCTCGTCGAGTCCGGATCAAATTGTCCGAAAATCCAAGGCTAACACCCCCTCCAAAAACCATGTACAATCATGCCTGGGGGAAAAGTCTATTACCCATAAAATTGAAGTCTAATACCAACTAAAAAGGTCTTGGATATGAACAAGGTTTGAAATCTAAGGCTAATACTCATTCAAATGGGGCTCGTCGAGTTAGGATCAATTTGTCCGAATATCCAAGGCTAACACCCACTCCAAAAACCAAGTTCAATCATGCTTGAGGGAAACGCCTATTACCCATAAAATTTAAGTATAATACCATCTAAAAAGGGCTTGGATATAAACAAGGTTTGAAATCTAAGGATAAAAGTCATTCAAATGGGGCTTTTCAAGTGAGGATCAATTTGTCCGAAAATCCAAGGCTAACACCCCCTCCAATAACCAAGTTCAATCATGCTTGGGGGAAAAGTCTAGTACCCATAAAATTGAAGTCTAATACCTACTAAAAAGAGCTTGGATATGAACAAGGTTATAAATCTAAGGCTAATACTCATTGAAATGGGGCTTGTCGAGTCAGGATCAATTTGTCCGAAAATCCAAGGCTAACACCCCCTCCAAAAACCAAGTTCAATCATGCTTGGGGGAAAAGTCTATTACCCATAAAATTGAAGTCTAATACCACCTAAAAAGGGCTTGGATATGAACAAGGTTTGAAATCTAAGGCTAATACTCATTCAAATGGGGATCGTCGAGTGAGGATCAGTTTGTCCGAAAATCCAAGGCTAACACCCCCTCCAAAAACCAAGTTCAATCATTCTTGGGGGAAAGTCTATTATCCATAAAATTGAAGTCTAATACCAACTAAAAAGTTCTTGGATATGAAAAAGGTTTGAAATCAAAGGCTAAAAGTCATTCAAATGGGGGTCGTCGAGTCAGGATCAATTTGTTCGAAAATCTAAGGCTAACACCCCCTCCAAAAACCATGTACAATCATGCCTGGGGGAAAACTCTATTACCCATAAAATTGAAGTCTAATACCAACTAAAAAGCGCTTGGATATGAACAAGGTTTTAAATCTAAGGCAAATACTCATTGAAATGGGGCTCGTCAAGTCAGGATCAATTTGTCCGAAAATCCAAGGCTAACACCCCCTCCAAAAACCAAGTTCAATTATGCTTGGGGGAAAAGTCTATTACCCATAAAATTGAAGTATAATACCACCTAAAAAGGGCTTGGATATGAACAAGGTTTGAAATCTAAGGCTAATACTCATTCAAATGGGGATCGTCGAGTGAGGATCAGTTTGTCCGAAAATCCAAGGCTAACACCCCCTCCAAAAACCAAGTTCAATCATGCTTGGGGGAAAAGTCTATTACCCATAAAATTGAAGTCTAATACCAACTAAAAAGCGCTTGGATATGAATAAGGTTTGAAATCTAAGGCTAATACTCATTGAAATGGGGCTCGTCGAGTGAGGATCAATTTTCGAAAAATCCAAGGCTAACACCCCCTCCAAAAACCAAGTTCAATCATGCTTGGGGGAAAAGTCTATTACCCATAAAATTGAAGTCTAATACCATCTAAAAAGGGCTTGGATATGAACAAGGTTTGAAATCTGAGGGTAATACTCATTGAAATGGGGCTCGTCGAGTCCGGATCAAATTGTCCGAAAATCCAAAGCTAACACCCCCTCCAAAAACCATGTACAATCATGCCTGGGGGAAAAGTCTATTACCCATAAAATTGAAGTCTAATACCAACTAAAAAGGTCTTGGATATGAACAAGGTTTGAAATCTAAGGCTAATACTCATTCAAATGGGGCTCGTCGAGTTAGGATCAATTTGTCCGAATATCCAAGGCTAACACCCACTCCAAAAACCAAGTTCAATCATGCTTGAGGGAAACGCCTATTACCCATAAAATTTAAGTATAATACCATCTAAAAAGGGCTTGGATATAAACAAGGTTTGAAATCTAAGGATAAAAGTCATTCAAATGGGGCTTTTCAAGTGAGGATCAATTTGTCCGAAAATCCAAGGCTAACACCCCCTCCAAAAACCAAGTTCAATCATGCTTGGGGGAAAAGTCTAGTACCCATAAAATTGAAGTCTAATACCCACTAAAAAGATCTTGGATATGAACAAGGTTATAAATCTAAGGCTAATACTCATTGAAATGGGGCTCGTCGAGTCAGGATCAATTTGTCAGAAAATCCAAGGCTAACACCCCCTCCAAAAACCAAGTTCAATTATGCTTGGGGGAAAAGTCTATTACCCATAAAATTGAAGTATAATACCACCTAAAAAGGGCTTGGATATGAACAAGGTTTGAAATCTAAGGCTAATACTCATTCAAATGGGGATCGTCGAGTGAGGATCAGTTTGTCCGAAAATCCAAGGCTAACACCCCCTCCAAAAACCAAGTTCAATCATTCTTGGGGGAAAGTCTATTATCCATAAAATTGAAGTCTAATACCAACTAAAAAGTTCTTGGATATGAAAAAGGTTTGAAATCAAAGGCTAAAAGTCATTCAAATGGGGGTCGTCGAGTCAGGATCAATTTGTTCGAAAATCTAAGGCTAACACCCCCTCCAAAAACCATGTACAATCATGCCTGGGGGAAAACTCTATTACCCATAAAATTGAAGTCTAATACCAACTAAAAAGCGCTTGGATATGAACAAGGTTTTAAATCTAAGGCAAATACTCATTGAAATGGGGCTCGTCAAGTCAGGATCAATTTGTCCGAAAATCCAAGGCTAACACCCCCTCCAAAAATGAAGTTCAATCATGCTTGGGGGAAAAGTCTATTACCCATAAAATTGAAGTCTAATACCATTTAAAAAGGCTTGGATATGAACAAGGTTTGAAATCTGAGGCTAATACTCATTGAAATGGGGCTCGTCGAGTACGGATCAAATTGTCCGAAAATCCAAGGCTAACACCCCCACCAAAAACCATATACAATCATGCCTAGGGGAAAAGTCTATTACCCATAAAATTGAAGTCTAATACCAACTAAAAAGGTCTTTGATATGAACAAGGTTTGAAATCTAAGGCTAAAAGTCATTCAAATGGGGCTTGTCGAGTGAGGATCAATTTGTCCGAAAATCAAAGGCTAACACCCCCTCCAATAACCAAGTTCAATCATGCTTGGGGGAAAAGTCTAGTACCCATAAAATTGAAGTCTAATACCAACTAGAAAGCGCTTGGATATGAACAAGGTTTTAAATCTAAGGCTAATACTCATTGAAATGGGGCTCGTCAAGTCAGGATCAATTTGTCCGAAAATCAAAGGCTAACACCCCCTCCAAAAACCAAGTTCAATCATGCTTGGGGGAAAAGTCTATTACCCATAAAATTGAAGTCTAATACCATCTAAAAAGGCTTGGATATGACCAAGGTTTGAAATCTAAGGCTAAAAGTCATTCAAATGGGGCTTTTCGAGTGAGGATCAATTTGTCCAAAAATCCAAGGCTAACACCCCATCCAAAAACCAAGTTCAATCATGCTTGGGGAAAAAGTCTATTACCCATAAAATTAAAGTATAATACCACCTAAAAAGGGCTTGGATATGAACAAGGTTTGAAATCTAAGGCTAATACTCATTCAAATGGGGCTCGTCGAGTGAGGATCAATTTGTCCAAAAATCCAAGGCTAACACCCCCTCCAAAAACCAAGTTCAATCATGCTTGGGGAAAAAGTCTATTACCCATAAAATTGAAGTCTAATACCACCTAAAAAGGGCTTGGATATGAACAAGGTTTGAAATCTAAGGCTAATACCCATTGAAATGGGGCTCGTCGAGTGAGGATCAATTTGTCCGAAAATCCAAGGCTAACAACCCCTCCAAAAACCAAGTTCAATCATGCTTGGGGGAAAAGTCTATTACCCATAAAATTGAAGTCTAATACCATCTAAAAAGGCTTGGATATGAACAAGGTTTGAAATCTAAGGCTAAAAGTCATTCAAATGGGGCTTTTCGAGTGAGGATCAATTTGTCCGAAAATCCAAGGCTAACACCCCATCCAAAAACCAAGTTCAATCATGCTTGGGGGAAAAGTCTATTACCCATAACATTGAAGTATAATACCACCTAAAAAGGGCTTGGATATGAACAAGGTTTGAAATCTAAGGCTTATACTCATTCAAATGGGGCTCGTCGAGTGAGGATCAGTTTTTCCGAAAATCCAAGGCTAACACCCCCTCCAAAAACCAAGTTCAATCATGCTTGGTGGAAAAGTCTATTACCCATAAAATTGAAGTCTAATACCAACTAAAAAGCGCTTGGATATGAACAAGGTTTGAAATCTAAGGCTAATACCCATTGAAATGGGGCACGTCGAGTGAGGATCAATTTGTCCGAAAATCCAAGGATAACACCCCCTCCAAAAACCAAGTTCAATCATGCTTAGAGGAAAAGTCTATTACACATACAATTGAAGTCTAATACCAACTAAAAAGCGCTTGGATATGAATAAGGTTTGAAATCTAAGGCTAATACTCATTGAAATGGGGCTCGTCAAGTGAGAATCAATTTTCAAAAAATCCAAGGCTAACACCCCCTCCAAAAACCAAGTTCAATCATGCTTGGGGGAAAAGTCTATTACCCATAAAATTGAAGTCTAATACCATCTAAAAAGGGCTTGGATATGAACAAGGTTTGAAATCTGAGGGTAATACTCATTGAAATGGGGCTCGTCGAGTCCGGATCAAATTGTCCGAAAATCCAAGGCTAACACCCCCTCCAAAAATCATGTACAATCATGCCTGGGGGAAAAGTCTATTACCCATAAAATTGAAGTCTAATACCAACTAAAAAGGTCTTGGATATGAACAAGGTTTGAAATCTAAGGCTAATACTCATTCAAATGGGGCTCGTCGAGTCAGGATCAATTTGTCCGAATATCCAAGGCTAACACGCCCTCCTAAAACCAAGTTCAATCATGCTTGGGGGAAACGCCTATTACCCATAAAATTGAAGTCTAATACAATCTAAAAAGGGCTTGGATATGAACAAGGTTTGAAATATAAGGCTAAAACTCATTCAAATGGGGCTCGTCGAGTACGGATCAATTTGTCCGTTAGCAGCTCCCAAATATGCTTCATTGTTGCCGCTTTATTCCAGCCCCTCAGGCTCTTAACTCCTAAACCTCCTTCTGCCATAGGTCTGCAAACCTTTGCCCACGCCACTTTTGCTCCTCCTTTGGCCATAGACTGGCCCTTCCAAAGAAAAGCTGAGAGGATCCCTTCAATCTTCTTGACCGTGCCGCAAGGAATGATCATCTTAGTGGACCAATAAACTTGCATTGCAAACAAAACAGCTTTTATAAGTTGAAGACGACCAGCATAGGAGAGAGTAGCCGTAGTCCAAAGCCTAATTTTGGTGGTGATGCGCTCTATCAGAGGGCCACAGTCAATAGCTTTTAGTCTTGTTGAAATGAGAGGTACCCCCAAATAAGTTACTGGAAGCGAGGGAGTAGCAAATCCTAACTGGGATTTTATTCGGTCTTTGAGCTCCTCATCTATACCTGCCATATATAGAGAGCTTTTGCGACTGTTAACCTTCAAGCCTGAGATGCTAGAGAATCGGTCAAGGGCAGTGATTAGCACTGCTATTGAAGCTTCATCTGCATTACTAAACATCATCAAGTCATCAGCAAAACTAACATGCGTTATTTTAGTTTTCTTGCATCGCCAGTGATATTTGAAACCTTGACGCTGGATGACATTTTCCATAACCCCATTTAGGCCCTCCATGGCCAGCACAAACAGGTACGGGGAGAGGGGATCTCCTTGACGAAGACCTCTACTGGACTTGAAAAAACCATGGGTCTGCCCATTGATGTCAACTGAAAAGTAAGGACTGGTAATGCAAGTTTCAATCATATGCCTCAGCTTTTCTGGAATCCCCACCGCTGCCATAGCATCCATCAAAAAATCCCATCTTATAGTGTCGAAAGCTTTCCTCAAATCCACTTTCAGAGCGCATCTCGGCTTACCATTATTCAGGTGGTAATTATGCATTAGCTCCTGCGTGAGGAGAATGGCATCGGTGATGTTCCTTCCTGGTAAGAAAGCCGACTGGTTGTGCCCAATAACTTCTGAAAGAGCTTCCTTCAACCGAGTGACCAACAATTTGGAAATTGTTTTGTAAATGACATTGCAACAAGCTATGGGCCTAAAATCATTCATATTGGCTGGATTTTCCACCTTAGGCACACAAACAAGTCTAGTGACATTAATACATTTTGGCATTATATTATGGGACAGAAAGTACCTGACCGCAGCCATGAAGGTCGCTCCTGTGATTTCCCAGCTTTTCTTGAAGAAACAGCTGGTGTACCCATCTGGGCCTGGGGATTTGTTGTCTGGGATTGAGAATAAGGCTTCCTTGATCTCATCATCACCAAAGGGCCTGTTAGCTCGGTCAACTGAGTCTGTGGAGATTCGTTTGCTAAAGAATTGTTGACTCGATTGCGAGGCCCCCATGATCGGCTCACTGAGCATGTTTTTAAAGTAGTCCTCAGCCAACCTTCCAATTGCATCAGGATTAGAATGCACCACACCTGAGTCATCCGTTAGCTCATGGACTCGGTTTCTAGTTTGTCTATGCACTAAGGATTTATGGAAAAACTTGGTGTTTTTGTCTCCCAATTCCAGCCATTGAATACGTGATCTTTGTTTGAAAAAAGACTCCTCATCCCTGGACAAACTAGCAAATTCTTGGGCCCATCTTCTTTCACTGTTTCCTTTTGCTTCTGAGCTTGGGTCTCGGTCAAGATCCTCTTGGGCCTCATCCCAACTCTTCTTTGCTTCAGCTACTCTTTTAGAGATATTGGACGTGCAACTGCTATGCATCCTTTTTAAAGCTTCCTTAACTTGACGCAAATTTGAAGTGAGATGGAACCATGGGCTGCCATTAGGATGAGGGTTCCAGTTGTCCCTAACAATCTCCTTGAAATTGGCCCTGTTGGCCCACAAGTTCAAGAATTTGAACTGGCTGCCTTTTTTGCTTCTGGCTTGGCTGAGGCTTATTGTCATTGCACTGTGATCTGAGACGTCCCTGGTGGCGAAGAAAGCCGAAGCTTGAGGCCACTTTTGCTGCAGGCTGAGGTTGATGAAAACCCAGTCTAGCTTTTTTAGGATTGTATTTCCCCCTTCTTGCCCATTGTGCCATGTTAGGCGCACACCAGTGTAAGTTGGCTGGAATAACTCAGCTTGCCCCATGCAAGTCCTGAACTCCTCATGGTGCCTGAGCCATCGCATATCTCCCCCCTGTCTATCTGAAGGCCGCAAGCAAGCATTGAAATCTCCCATCACTATCATAGGGGTGGAAACCATGAGCTGACCAAAAGAGGATAAATGCTGCCATAATTGAGCCCTTGCAGCCGGAGTGTGAAGACCATAAACAAAGGTAACTATCAGAGCTTCAGTGGTTTGAGCTAAAGAGACTTCGCAGGTGATCCATTGAGCTCCTTTGTGAACTTGGTGGACCGTTAGTTGGCTAGTGTTCCAACTGATGAGAATCCTACATGGATCAGCCTCCTGAATATTGGAATCAAAATCCCATCCCGTTTGAGCTATTGCCCTTTGCACTGCAGCCATATTGTTAGCAGTAATTCTAGGCTCTAAAATACCATAAAAATCAATATTGTTTTTGTGAATCCATTTCTGGATTGCATTTTGTTTTCGAAAGTTGTTCAACCCTCGAATGTTCCAGCTACCAATTACTGACATTTATTTATTTGAAATTGACAACGAACAAACAAACCAGCTAGAGGTCCCTGACCCCTTTCTTCTTCTTTCCCCCTTTCTTTCTTACTGTGGGCTGAGGGGGAGACTCGTCTTCAGATAACAAGATGGCTTTGTTCTTCTGCCTTGCGGAAGTCACCTCCATTGTGTCCTCCTTCCTTGCTTCTGAACTTTGGCTGTGGATGGAATCCATTTTATTTTCTTGGCAAGCTAGTTTCCCACTTCTTACCTGGCTGTCCCCAGTTGTAGCTTGCTGGTGTTCGTTAGAGACACCCTCTGCACTCTTAGCTTTGGCAGTCTTGCTAGTGCCCGCTTCACTTGTTGTTGCATTACCAATGTGGTGGTGCTCCTCGGAGGGGGCTGGAATGGGAGGTTTTTGTTGACGTTGTGGCTCGTCATTTGAGATAGGGTTGGATGGCTTTTTTTGCAGGTTGGTGGGGTTAGCACAGCCACGTTGAGCTGCACTAGGGTGTTCTCCTGTGTTGGGTTGGGGACCACGCTGTGTTGGAGGGTTTGTTCCTTTAGGTTGGTTAGTGTTTGGTTGGGTGGACGAATTTGTGGGTGGGTCTGTGGTAGGGATGGTAGTTGTGTCGTTTGTCAGCTCAGGTACGGGTGTGGTAGGGTTTACTGGAGGCTTGGGGGTTGGGGGGTGAGCTAGGGTTTCTGTACCCATTTTGAGCTTCTCTTCTTCCTTGCCTTTTTTACGGCAGTTGTGACCAAAGGTGCAGCACTCAGGGCACCTCGCCGGTTTCCACTCGTATTCCACTCTTACCTTGCAAGGGGTGTCAGAGAGGGGACTCTCCATGTCGAAATGATGAATGAACTCATCAGTGGCATTAACTTCCACACAAACTCGGGCATAATCCAATCTAGTGCTCCGAAAAGTAGGTTCATCGCATGATAGGGGTTTCCCTACCATGCTCGCTGCCTTGCTTAGCCCCTCTGTGGACCACAATGGGAATGGTAGGCCTCTCAACCTAATCCAAACTGGAATGGCCTGCATCTTGTTGCTATCAAATTGAAACTGTGGGTGCCATTGTTGAAGGGCTATGTGTTTCCCTCCAAACATCCAAGGCCCTTTGGCTAGGACCTCCTGCAAGTCAGTTTCAGATCTAAACCGAAATATCAAGAAACCAGCTTCCATGGTTATTACCTGCTCCAGACCAAAAGCACCCCAAGCTCGCTTGGCAATGGTCCGTGCTGCATGAAAGGGCATCTTGTACCCTGGAAAGAAGCCTACCATGCTTCTTGTCCACTGGTCCGTGGTGTCCAATAAGGCTGCATCGGTGATGACTAAGCGGCTGCCATTTGGTTGCCTGTCCAGTTGTTGGAGTTTGTACCTAGTGGATGCATCGGTGACTTTCACTTTATCAGCCCATGTTGTTGCCTGACGTGTTGGAGGTCTGGCGGCTGAGTTGGTGGAATCTTTGCCATTTTGGGAATGGTTTGTTTTGTGTGTAGCCATTAGAGGAGGCTGTAGGTCTACGATAGGAATCTCTCAGGGGATGGAAAGTTGATGAGATGACAGGTTGAGGTGACTGGTCAGGCGAGAGGGGTTGCGACAGGTGTGAGGGAGATGGTTAGTTTTTTGGTTGATTTTGAACTGAAGGTTGGGAATAAACGATTTGTCGGCTTATAACGATTTGCGGCTAAGATTAAACTGGTTGATGTTTGTGAACGGCGGCTGAGAAATGGAAGGTTGAAGAAGACGATCGGTGTGGCTGCTCGGAAAAAAAAATTGAGAGAAACCCTCACTAGATTCTCTCTCTAAAACTCACATAATGGCCCCCCTCCCTAAACCCTAAACCCTAAACCCTAAACCCTAAACCCTAAACCCTAAACCCTAAACCCTAAACCCTAAACCCTAAACCCTAAACCCTAAACCCTAAACCCTAAACCCTAAACCCTAAACCCTAAACCCTAAACCCTAAACCCTAAACCCTAAACCCTAAACCCTAAACCCTAAACCCTAAACCCTAAACCCTAAACCCTAAACCCTAAACCCTAAACTCTAAACCCTAAACCCTAAACCCTAAACCCTAAACCCTAAACCCTAAACCCTAAACCCTAAACCCTAAACCCTAAACCCTAAACCCTAAACCCTAAACCCTAAACCCTAAACCCTAAACCCTAAACCCTAAACCCTAAACCCTAAACCCTAAACCCTAAACCCTAAACCCTAAACCCTAAACCCTAAACCCTAAACCCTAAACCCTAAACCCTAAACCCTAAACCCAAACCCTAAACCCTAAACCCTAAACCCCAAACCCTAAACCCTAAAACCCTAAACCCAAACCCTAAACCCTAAACCCTAAACCCTAAACCCTAAACCCCTAAACCCTAAAACCCTAAACCCTAAACCCTAAACCCTAAAACCCTAAACCCTAAACCCTAAACCCTAAACCCTAAACCCTAAACCCTAAACCCTAAACCCTAAACCCTAAACCCTAAACCCTAAACCCTAAACCCTAAACCCTAAACCCTAAACCCTAAACCTTAAAATCAAAGGCTAATTCCCATCGAAATTGGGCTAGTCAAGTCAGGATCAATAAGTCCCAAAATCCAAGGCTATTACCCATAAATTTGAAGGCTAATACCACCTAAAATGAGCTTGGACATGTCAATACCAAACAGAACAGAAATCTAAGGCTAATACCCATCGAAATTGGGCTAGTAAGTCACGATCAATATTTCCCAAAATTCAAGGCTATTACCATAAATTTTAAGGCTAATACCACCTACAATGGGCTTGCATATGACAAGACCAAACAGGTCAGAAATCTACGGCTAATACCCATCGAAATTGGGTTAATCGAGGGAGGATCAATATGTCCCAAAATCCAAGGCTATTACCCATACATTTCAAGGCTAATAGCAAATAAAATGGGGTGGGATATGACAAGACCAAACTGGTCAGAAATCAAAGGCTAATTCCCATCGAAATTGGGCTAGTCAAGTCAGGATTAATAAGTCCCAAAATCCAAGGCTATTACCCATAAATTTGAAGGCTAATACCACCTAAAATGAGCTTGGACATGACAACACCAAACAGAACAGAAATCTAAGGCTAATACCCATCGAAATTGGGCTAGTAAGTCACGATCAATATTTCCCAAAATTCAAGTCTATTACCATAAATTTTAAGGCTAATACCACCTACAATGGGCTTGGATATGACAAGACCAAACAGGTCAGAAATCTAAGGCTAATACCCATCGAAATTGGGTTAATCGAGGGAGGATCAATATGTCCCAAAATCCAAGGCTATTTGTAAGGCCCGGCCCACTCTCGGTTTGTTCTTGGCAGCCCACAGGCCCCAAAACGCGTCCTACAAGATTAGGTACCACTTGCCTTAATATGTCCATCTACCTTTCCCTCACCCGCCGATGTGGGATATTACAATCCACCCCCCTTAAGGAGCCCGACGACCCCGTCGGCACAACCGGACAGCCAGTGAGGTCGGCTCTGATACCATATGTAAGGCCCGGCCCACTCTCCCTTGTAGAATATTGTCCGCTATGGCTCAGCCCAACCCGGCGTCCACGCCTCACGGTTTTGTTCTTGGCAGCCCACAGGCCCCAAAACGCGTCCTACAAGGTTAGGTACCACTTGCCTTAATATGTCCATCTACCTTTCCCTCACCCGCCGATGTGGGATATTACACTATTACCCATAAATTTCAAGGCTAATAGCAAATAAAATGGGGTGGGATATGACAAGACCAAACTGGTCAGAAATCAAAGGCTAATTCCCATCGAAATTGGGCTAGTCATGTCAGGATCAATATGTCCCAAAATCCAAGGCTATTACCCATAAATTTGAAGGCTAATACCACCTAAAATGAGCTTGGACATGACAAAACCAAACAGAACAGAAATCTAAGGCTAATACCCATCGAAATTGGGCTAGTCAAGTCACGATCAATATTTCCCAAAATTCAAGGCTATTACCATAAATTTTAAGGCTAATACCAACTACAATGGGCTTCGATATGACAAGACCAAACAGGTCAGAAATATTAGGCTAATACCCATCGAAATTGGGTTAGTCCAGTCAGGATCAATATTTCCCAAAATCCAAGGCTATTACCCATATATTTTAAGGCTAATACCAAGTAAAATGGGCTTGGATATGACAAGACCAAACAGGTCAGAAATCTAAGGCTAATACCCATCGAAATTGGGCTACTCGAGTCAGGATCAATATGTCCCAAAATCCAAGGCTATTACCCATAAATTTTAAGGCTAATACCAACTAAAATGGGCTTGGATATGACAAGACCAAACAGGTCAGAAATCTAAGGCTAATACCCATCGAAATTGGGCTACTCGAGTCAGGATCAATATGTCCCAAAATCCAAGGCTATTCCCCATAAATTTTAAGGCTAATACCAACTACAATGGGCTTGGATATGACAAGACCAAACAGGTCAGAAATCTAAGGCTAATACCCATTATAATTGGGCTAGTCGAGTCAGGATCAATATATCCCAAAATCCAAGGCTATTACCCATAAATTTGAAGGCTAATACCAACTAAAATGGGCTTGGATATGACAAGACCAAACAGGTCAGAAATCTAAGGCTAATACCCATCGAAATTGGGCTACTCGAGTCAGGATCAATATGTCCCAAAATCCAAGGCTATTACCCATAAATTTTAAGGCTAATACCAACTAAAATGGGCTTGGATATGACAAGACCAAACAGGTCAGAAATCTAAGGCTAATACCCATCGAAATTGGGCTACTCGAGTCAGGATCAATATGTCCCAAAATCCAAGGCTATTACCCATAAATTTTAAGGCTAATACCAACTACAATGGGCTTGGATATGACAAGACCAAACAGGTCAGAAATCTAAGGCTAATACCCATCGAAATTGGGCTAATCGAGTCAGGATCAATATGTCCCAAAATCCAAGGCTATTACCCATAAATTTTAAGGCTAATACCAACTACAATGGGCTTGGATATTACAAGACCAAACAGGTCAGAAATCTAAGGCTAATACCCATCGAAATTGGGCTAATCGAGTCAGGATCAATATGTCCCAAAATCCAAGGCTATTACCCATAAATTTTAAGGCTAATACCAACTAAATTGGCTTGGATATGACAAGACCAAACAGGTCAGAAATCTAAGGCTAATACCCATCGAAATTGGGCTAGTCGAGTCAGGATCAATATGTCCCAAAATCCAAGGCTATTACCCATAAATTTTAAGGCTAATACCAACTACAATGGGCTTGGATATGACAAGACCAAACAGGTCAGAAATCTAAGGCTAATACCCATCGAAATTGGGCTAATCGAGTCAGGATCAATATGTCCCAAAATCCAAGGCTATTACCCATAAATTTTAAGGCTAATACCAACTACAATGGGCTTGGATATGACAAGACCAAACAGGTCAGAAATCTAAGGCTAATACCCATCGAAATTGGGCTAGTCGAGTCAGGATCAATATGTCCCAAAATCCAAGGCTATTACCCATAAATTTTAAGGCTAATACCAACTAAATGGGCTTGGATATGACAAGACCAAACAGGTCAGAAATCTAAGGCTAATACCCATCGAAATTGGGCTAATCGAGTCAGGATCAATATGTCCCAAAATCCAAGGCTATTACCCATAAATTTTAAGGCTAATACCAACTACAATGGGCTTGGATATGACAAGACCAAACAGGTCAGAAATCTAAGGCTAATACCCATCGAAATTGGGCTATCGAGTCAGGATCAATATGTCCCAAAATCCAAGGCTATTACCCATAAATTTTAAGGCTAATACCAACTACAATGGGCTTGGATATGACAAGACCAAACAGGTCAGAAATCTAAGGCTAATACCCATCGAAATTGGGCTAATCGAGTCAGGATCAATATGTCCCAAAATCCAAGGCTATTACCCATAAATTTTAAGGCTAATACCAACTACAATGGGCTTGGATATGACAAGACCAAACAGGTCAGAAATCTAAGGCTAATACCCATCGAAATTGGGCTAATCGAGTCAGGATCAATATGTCCCAAAATCCAAGGCTATTACCCATAAATTTTAAGGCTAATACCAACTACAATGGGCTTGGATATGACAAGACCAAACAGGTCAGAAATCTAAGGCTAATACCCATCGAAATTGGGCTAGTCGAGTCAGGATCAATATGTCCCAAAATCCAAGGCTATTACCCATAAATTTTAAGGCTAATACCAACTACAATGGGCTTGGATATGACAAGACCAAACAGGTCAGAAATCTAAGGCTAATACCCATCGAAATTGGGCTAATCGAGTCAGGATCAATATGTCCCAAAATCCAAGGCTATTACCCATAAATTTTAAGGCTAATACCAACTACAATGGGCTTGGATATGACAAGACCAAACAGGTCAGAAATCTAAGGCTAATACCCATCGAAATTGGGCTAGTCGAGTCAGGATCAATATGTCCCAAAATCCAAGGCTATTACCCATAAATTTTAAGGCTAATACCAACTACAATGGGCTTGGATATGACAAGACCAAACAGGTCAGAAATCTAAGGCTAATACCCATCGAAATTGGGCTAATCGAGTCAGGATCAATATGTCCCAAAATCCAAGGCTATTACCCATAAATTTTAAGGCTAATACCAACTACAATGGGCTTGGATATGACAAGACCAAACAGGTCAGAAATCTAAGGCTAATACCCATCGAAATTGGGCTAGTCGAGTCAGGATCAATATGTCCCAAAATCCAAGGCTATTACCCATAAATTTTAAGGCTAATACCAACTACAATGGGCTTGGATATGACAAGACCAAACAGGTCAGAAATCTAAGGCTAATACCCATCGAAATTGGGCTAATCGAGTCAGGATCAATATGTCCCAAAATCCAAGGCTATTACCCATAAATTTTAAGGCTAATACCAACTAAAATGGGCTTGGATATGACAAGACCAAACAGGTCAGAAATCTAAGGCTAATACCCATCGAAATTGGGCTAGTCGAGTCAGGATCAATATGTCCCAAAATCCAAGGCTATTACCCATAAATTTTAAGGCTAATACCAACTAAATGGGCTTGGATATGACAAGACCAAACAGGTCAGAAATCTAAGGCTAATACCCATCGAAATTGGGCTAATCGAGTCAGGATCAATATGTCCCAAAATCCAAGGCTATTACCCATAAATTTTAAGGCTAATACCAACTAAATGGGCTTGGATATGACAAGACCAAACAGGTCAGAAATCTAAGGCTAATACCCATCGAAATTGGGCTAGTCGAGTCAGGATCAATATGTCCCAAAATCCAAGGCTATTACCCATAAATTTTAAGGCTAATACCAACTACAATGGGCTTGGATATGACAAGACCAAACAGGTCAGAAATCTAAGGCTAATACCCATCGAAATTGGGCTAATCGAGTCAGGATCAATATGTCCCAAAATCCAAGGCTATTACCCATAAATTTTAAGGCTAATACCAACTACAATGGGCTTGGATATGACAAGACCAAACAGGTCAGAAATCTAAGGCTAATACCCATCGAAATTGGGCTAATCGAGTCAGGATCAATATGTCCCAAAATCCAAGGCTATTACCCATAAATTTTAAGGCTAATACCAACTACAATGGGCTTGGATATGACAAGACCAAACAGGTCAGAAATCTAAGGCTAATACCCATCGAAATTGGGCTAATCGAGTCAGGATCAATATGTCCCAAAATCCAAGGCTATTACCCATAAATTTTAAGGCTAATACCAACTAAAATGGGCTTGGATATGACAAGACCAAACAGGTCAGAAATCTAAGGCTAATACCCATCGAAATTGGGCTAATCGAGTCAGGATCAATATGTCCCAAAATCCAAGGCTATTACCCATAAATTTTAAGGCTAATACCAACTACAATGGGCTTGGATATGACAAGACCAAACAGGTCAGAAATCTAAGGCTAATACCCATCGAAATTGGGCTAGTCGAGTCAGGATCAATATGTCCCAAAATCCAAGGCTATTACCCATAAATTTTAAGGCTAATACCAACTACAATGGGCTTGGATATGACAAGACCAAACAGGTCAGAAATCTAAGGCTAATACCCATCGAAATTGGGCTATCGAGTCAGGATCAATATGTCCCAAAATCCAAGGCTATTACCCATAAATTTTAAGGCTAATACCAACTAAAATGGGCTTGGATATGACAAGACCAAACAGGTCAGAAATCTAAGGCTAATACCCATCGAAATTGGGCTAATCGAGTCAGGATCAATATGTCCCAAAATCCAAGGCTATTACCCATAAATTTTAAGGCTAATACCAACTACAATGGGCTTGGATATGACAAGACCAAACAGGTCAGAAATCTAAGGCTAATACCCATCGAAATTGGGCTAATCGAGTCAGGATCAATATGTCCCAAAATCCAAGGCTATTACCCATAAATTTTAAGGCTAATACCAACTACAATGGGCTTGGATATGACAAGACCAAACAGGTCAGAAATCTAAGGCTAATACCCATCGAAATTGGGCTAATCGAGTCAGGATCAATATGTCCCAAAATCCAAGGCTATTACCCATAAATTTTAAGGCTAATACCAACTACAATGGGCTTGGATATTACAAGACCAAACAGGTCAGAAATCTAAGGCTAATACCCATCGAAATTGGGCTAATCGAGTCAGGATCAATATGTCCCAAAATCCAAGGCTATTACCCATAAATTTTAAGGCTAATACCAACTAAAATGGGCTTGGATATGACAAGACCAAACAGGTCAGAAATCTAAGGCTAATACCCATCGAAATTGGGCTAATCGAGTCAGGATCAATATGTCCCAAAATCCAAGGCTATTACCCATAAATTTTAAGGCTAATACCAACTAAAATGGGCTTGGATATGACAAGACCAAACAGGTCAGAAATCTAAGGCTAATACCCATCGAAATTGGGCTATCGAGTCAGGATCAATATGTCCCAAAATCCAAGGCTATTACCCATAATTTTAAGGCTAATACCAACTACAATGGGCTTGGATATGACAAGACCAAACAGGTCAGAAATCTAAGGCTAATACCCATCGAAATTGGGCTATCGAGTCAGGATCAATATGTCCCAAAATCCAAGGCTATTACCCATAAATTTTAAGGCTAATACCAACTAAAATGGGCTTGGATATGACAAGACCAAACAGGTCAGAAATCTAAGGCTAATACCCATCGAAATTGGGCTAGTCGAGTCAGGATCAATATGTCCCAAAATCCAAGGCTATTACCCATAAATTTTAAGGCTAATACCAACTACAATGGGCTTGGATATGACAAGACCAAACAGGTCAGAAATCTAAGGCTAATACCCATCGAAATTGGGCTATCGAGTCAGGATCAATATGTCCCAAAATCCAAGGCTATTACCCATAAATTTTAAGGCTAATACCAACTACAATGGGCTTGGATATGACAAGACCAAACAGGTCAGAAATCTAAGGCTAATACCCATCGAAATTGGGCTAATCGAGTCAGGATCAATATGTCCCAAAATCCAAGGCTATTACCCATAAATTTTAAGGCTAATACCAACTACAATGGGCTTGGATATGACAAGACCAAACAGGTCAGAAATCTAAGGCTAATACCCATCGAAATTGGGCTAATCGAGTCAGGATCAATATGTCCCAAAATCCAAGGCTATTACCCATAAATTTTAAGGCTAATACCAACTACAATGGGCTTGGATATGACAAGACCAAACAGGTCAGAAATCTAAGGCTAATACCCATCGAAATTGGGCTACGAGTCAGGATCAATATGTCCCAAAATCCAAGGCTATTACCCATAAATTTTAAGGCTAATACCAACTAAAATGGGCTTGGATATGACAAGACCAAACAGGTCAGAAATCTAAGGCTAATACCCATCGAAATTGGGCTAGTCGAGTCAGGATCAATATGTCCCAAAATCCAAGGCTATTACCCATAAATTTTAAGGCTAATACCAACTACAATGGGCTTGGATATGACAAGACCAAACAGGTCAGAAATCTAAGGCTAATACCCATCGAAATTGGGCTAATCGAGTCAGGATCAATATGTCCCAAAATCCAAGGCTATTACCCATAAATTTTAAGGCTAATACCAACTACAATGGGCTTGGATATGACAAGACCAAACAGGTCAGAAATCTAAGGCTAATACCCATCGAAATTGGGCTAATCGAGTCAGGATCAATATGTCCCAAAATCCAAGGCTATTACCCATAAATTTTAAGGCTAATACCAACTAAAATGGGCTTGGATATGACAAGACCAAACAGGTCAGAAATCTAAGGCTAATACCCATCGAAATTGGGCTAGTCGAGTCAGGATCAATATGTCCCAAAATCCAAGGCTATTACCCATAAATTTTAAGGCTAATACCAACTAAATGGGCTTGGATATGACAAGACCAAACAGGTCAGAAATCTAAGGCTAATACCCATCGAAATTGGGCTAATCGAGTCAGGATCAATATGTCCCAAAATCCAAGGCTATTACCCATAAATTTTAAGGCTAATACCAACTACAATGGGCTTGGATATGACAAGACCAAACAGGTCAGAAATCTAAGGCTAATACCCATCGAAATTGGGCTACTCGAGTCAGGATCAATATGTCCCAAAATCCAAGGCTATTACCCATAAATTTTAAGGCTAATACCAACTACAATGGGCTTGGATATGACAAGACCAAACAGGTCAGAAATCTAAGGCTAATACCCATCGAAATTGGGCTAATCGAGTCAGGATCAATATGTCCCAAAATCCAAGGCTATTACCCATAAATTTTAAGGCTAATACCAACTACAATGGGCTTGGATATGACAAGACCAAACAGGTCAGAAATCTAAGGCTAATACCCATCGAAATTGGGCTAATCGAGTCAGGATCAATATGTCCCAAAATCCAAGGCTATTACCCATAAATTTGAAGGCTAATACCAACTAAAATGGGCTTGGATATGACAAGACCAAACAGGTCAGAAATCTAAGGCTAATACCCATCGAAATTGGGCTAGTCGAGTCAGGATCAATATGTCCCAAAATCCAAGGCTATTACCCATAAATTTGAAGGCTAATACCAACTAAAATGGGCTTGGATATGACAAGACCAAACAGGTCAGAAATCTAAGGCTAATACCCATCGAAATTGGGCTAGTCGAGTCAGGATCAATATGTCCCAAAATCCAAGGCTATTACCCATAATTTTAATGCTAATACCAACTACAATGGGCTTGGATATGACAAGACCAAACAGGTCAGAAATCTAAGGCTAATACCCATCGAAATTGGGCTAATCGAGTCAGGATCAATATGTCCCAAAATCCAAGGCTATTACCCATAAATTTTAAGGCTAATACCAACTACAATGGGCTTGGATATGACAAGACCAAACAGGTCAGAAATCTAAGGCTAATACCCATCGAAATTGGGCTAATCGAGTCAGGATCAATATGTCCCAAAATCCAAGGCTATTACCCATAAATTTTAAGGCTAATACCAACTAAAATGGGCTTGGATATGACAAGACCAAACAGGTCAGAAATCTAAGGCTAATACCCATCGAAATTGGGCTAATCGAGTCAGGATCAATATGTCCCAAAATCCAAGGCTATTACCCATAAATTTTAAGGCTAATACCAACTACAATGGGCTTGGATATGACAAGACCAAACAGGTCAGAAATCTAAGGCTAATACCCATCGAAATTGGGCTAATCGAGTCAGGATCAATATGTCCCAAAATCCAAGGCTATTACCCATAAATTTTAAGGCTAATACCAACT
The DNA here is from genome assembly GCA_025169955.1 of Salix arbutifolia. Taxonomy (NCBI): domain Eukaryota; kingdom Viridiplantae; phylum Streptophyta; class Magnoliopsida; order Malpighiales; family Salicaceae; genus Salix; species Salix arbutifolia. Next base: position 44,021 of record CM045902.1, read on the forward strand.
ACAATGGGCTTGGATATGACAAGACCAAACAGGTCAGAAATCTAAGGCTAATACCCATCGAAATTGGGCTAATCGAGTCAGGATCAATATGTCCCAAAATCCAAGGCTATTACCCATAAATTTTAAGGCTAATACCAACTAAAATGGGCTTGGATATGACAAGACCAAACAGGTCAGAAATCTAAGGCTAATACCCATCGAAATTGGGCTACTCGAGTCAGGATCAATATGTCCCAAAATCCAAGGCTATTACCCATAAATTTTAAGGCTAATACCAACTACAATGGGCTTGGATATGACAAGACCAAACAGGTCAGAAATCTAAGGCTAATACCCATCGAAATTGGGCTAATCGAGTCAGGATCAATATGTCCCAAAATCCAAGGCTATTACCCATAAATTTTAAGGCTAATACCAACTACAATGGGCTTGGATATGACAAGACCAAACAGGTCAGAAATCTAAGGCTAATACCCATCGAAATTGGGCTATCGAGTCAGGATCAATATGTCCCAAAATCCAAGGCTATTACCCATAAATTTGAAGGCTAATACCAACTAAAATGGGCTTGGATATGACAAGACCAAACAGGTCAGAAATCTAAGGCTAATACCCATCGAAATTGGGCTAGTCGAGTCAGGATCAATATGTCCCAAAATCCAAGGCTATTACCCATAAATTTTAAGGCTAATACCAACTAAAATGGGCTTGGATATGACAAGACCAAACAGGTCAGAAATCTAAGGCTAATACCCATCGAAATTGGGCTAATCGAGTCAGGATCAATATGTCCCAAAATCCAAGGCTATTACCCATAAATTTTAAGGCTAATACCAACTACAATGGGCTTGGATATGACAAGACCAAACAGGTCAGAAATCTAAGGCTAATACCCATCGAAATTGGGCTAATCGAGTCAGGATCAATATGTCCCAAAATCCAAGGCTATTACCCATAAATTTTAAGGCTAATACCAACTACAATGGGCTTGGATATGACAAGACCAAACAGGTCAGAAATCTAAGGCTAATACCCATCGAAATTGGGCTACTCGAGTCAGGATCAATATGTCCCAAAATCCAAGGCTATTACCCATAAATTTTAAGGCTAATACCAACTACAATGGGCTTGGATATGACAAGACCAAACAGGTCAGAAATCTAAGGCTAATACCCATCGAAATTGGGCTATCGAGTCAGGATCAATATGTCCCAAAATCCAAGGCTATTACCCATAAATTTTAAGGCTAATACCAACTACAATGGGCTTGGATATGACAAGACCAAACAGGTCAGAAATCTAAGGCTAATACCCATCGAAATTGGGCTAATCGAGTCAGGATCAATATGTCCCAAAATCCAAGGCTATTACCCATAAATTTGAAGGCTAATACCAACTAAAATGGGCTTGGATATGACAAGACCAAACAGGTCAGAAATCTAAGGCTAATACCCATCGAAATTGGGCTAATCGAGTCAGGATCAATATGTCCCAAAATCCAAGGCTATTACCCATAAATTTTAAGGCTAATACCAACTACAATGGGCTTGGATATGACAAGACCAAACAGGTCAGAAATCTAAGGCTAATACCCATCGAAATTGGGCTATCGAGTCAGGATCAATATGTCCCAAAATCCAAGGCTATTACCCATAAATTTTAAGGCTAATACCAACTACAATGGGCTTGGATATGACAAGACCAAACAGGTCAGAAATCTAAGGCTAATACCCATCGAAATTGGGCTAATCGAGTCAGGATCAATATGTCCCAAAATCCAAGGCTATTACCCATAAATTTTAAGGCTAATACCAACTACAATGGGCTTGGATATGACAAGACCAAACAGGTCAGAAATCTAAGGCTAATACCCATCGAAATTGGGCTACTCGAGTCAGGATCAATATGTCCCAAAATCCAAGGCTATTACCCATAAATTTTAAGGCTAATACCAACTAAATGGGCTTGGATATGACAAGACCAAACAGGTCAGAAATCTAAGGCTAATACCCATCGAAATTGGGCTAGTCGAGTCAGGATCAATATGTCCCAAAATCCAAGGCTATTACCCATAAATTTTAAGGCTAATACCAACTACAATGGGCTTGGATATGACAAGACCAAACAGGTCAGAAATCTAAGGCTAATACCCATCGAAATTGGGCTAATCGAGTCAGGATCAATATGTCCCAAAATCCAAGGCTATTACCCATAAATTTTAAGGCTAATACCAACTACAATGGGCTTGGATATGACAAGACCAAACAGGTCAGAAATCTAAGGCTAATACCCATCGAAATTGGGCTACTCGAGTCAGGATCAATATGTCCCAAAATCCAAGGCTATTACCCATAAATTTTAAGGCTAATACCAACTAAAATGGGCTTGGATATGACAAGACCAAACAGGTCAGAAATCTAAGGCTAATACCCATCGAAATTGGGCTAGTCGAGTCAGGATCAATATGTCCCAAAATCCAAGGCTATTACCCATAAATTTTAAGGCTAATACCAACTACAATGGGCTTGGATATGACAAGACCAAACAGGTCAGAAATCTAAGGCTAATACCCATCGAAATTGGGCTAGTCGAGTCAGGATCAATATGTCCCAAAATCCAAGGCTATTACCCATAAATTTTAAGGCTAATACCAACTAAAATGGGCTTGGATATGACAAGACCAAACAGGTCAGAAATCTAAGGCTAATACCCATCGAAATTGGGCTAGTCGAGTCAGGATCAATATGTCCCAAAATCCAAGGCTATTACCCATAAATTTTAAGGCTAATACCAACTACAATGGGCTTGGATATGACAAGACCAAACAGGTCAGAAATCTAAGGCTAATACCCATCGAAATTGGGCTAATCGAGTCAGGATCAATATGTCCCAAAATCCAAGGCTATTACCCATAAATTTTAAGGCTAATACCAACTAAATGGGCTTGGATATGACAAGACCAAACAGGTCAGAAATCTAAGGCTAATACCCATCGAAATTGGGCTAATCGAGTCAGGATCAATATGTCCCAAAATCCAAGGCTATTACCCATAAATTTTAAGGCTAATACCAACTACAATGGGCTTGGATATGACAAGACCAAACAGGTCAGAAATCTAAGGCTAATACCCATCGAAATTGGGCTAATCGAGTCAGGATCAATATGTCCCAAAATCCAAGGCTATTACCCATAAATTTTAAGGCTAATACCAACTACAATGGGCTTGGATATGACAAGACCAAACAGGTCAGAAATCTAAGGCTAATACCCATCGAAATTGGGCTAATCGAGTCAGGATCAATATGTCCCAAAATCCAAGGCTATTACCCATAAATTTTAAGGCTAATACCAACTACAATGGGCTTGGATATGACAAGACCAAACAGGTCAGAAATCTAAGGCTAATACCCATCGAAATTGGGCTAATCGAGTCAGGATCAATATGTCCCAAAATCCAAGGCTATTACCCATAAATTTTAAGGCTAATACCAACTACAATGGGCTTGGATATGACAAGACCAAACAGGTCAGAAATCTAAGGCTAATACCCATCGAAATTGGGCTATCGAGTCAGGATCAATATGTCCCAAAATCCAAGGCTATTACCCATAAATTTTAAGGCTAATACCAACTAAATGGGCTTGGATATGACAAGACCAAACAGGTCAGAAATCTAAGGCTAATACCCATCGAAATTGGGCTAATCGAGTCAGGATCAATATGTCCCAAAATCCAAGGCTATTACCCATAAATTTTAAGGCTAATACCAACTACAATGGGCTTGGATATGACAAGACCAAACAGGTCAGAAATCTAAGGCTAATACCCATCGAAATTGGGCTAATCGAGTCAGGATCAATATGTCCCAAAATCCAAGGCTATTACCCATAAATTTTAAGGCTAATACCAACTAAAATGGGCTTGGATATGACAAGACCAAACAGGTCAGAAATCTAAGGCTAATACCCATCGAAATTGGGCTAGTCGAGTCAGGATCAATATGTCCCAAAATCCAAGGCTATTACCCATAAATTTTAAGGCTAATACCAACTAAAATGGGCTTGGATATGACAAGACCAAACAGGTCAGAAATCTAAGGCTAATACCCATCGAAATTGGGCTAGTCGAGTCAGGATCAATATGTCCCAAAATCCAAGGCTATTACCCATAAATTTTAAGGCTAATACCAACTAAATGGGCTTGGATATGACAAGACCAAACAGGTCAGAAATCTAAGGCTAATACCCATCGAAATTGGGCTAATCGAGTCAGGATCAATATGTCCCAAAATCCAAGGCTATTACCCATAAATTTTAAGGCTAATACCAACTACAATGGGCTTGGATATGACAAGACCAAACAGGTCAGAAATCTAAGGCTAATACCCATCGAAATTGGGCTAATCGAGTCAGGATCAATATGTCCCAAAATCCAAGGCTATTACCCATAAATTTTAAGGCTAATACCAACTACAATGGGCTTGGATATGACAAGACCAAACAGGTCAGAAATCTAAGGCTAATACCCATCGAAATTGGGCTAATCGAGTCAGGATCAATATGTCCCAAAATCCAAGGCTATTACCCATAAATTTTAAGGCTAATACCAACTAAAATGGGCTTGGATATGACAAGACCAAACAGGTCAGAAATCTAAGGCTAATACCCATCGAAATTGGGCTACTCGAGTCAGGATCAATATGTCCCAAAATCCAAGGCTATTACCCATAAAATTTAAGGCTAATACCAACTAAATGGGCTTGGATATGACAAAACCAACCAGGTCAGAAATCTAAGGCTAATACCCCTCGAAATTGGGCTACTCGAGTCAGGATCAATATGTCCCAAAATCCAAGGCTATTACCCATAAATTTTAAGGCTAATACCAACTAAAATGGGCTTGGATATGACAAGACCAAACAGGTCAGAAATCTAAGGCTAATACCCATCGAAATTGGGCTAGTCGAGTCAGGATCAATATGTCCCAAAATCCAAGGCTATTACCCATAAATTTTAAGGCTAATACCCATCGAAATTGGGCTAATCGAGTCAGGATCAATATGTCCCAAAATCCAAGGCTATTACCAATAAATTTTAAGGCTAATACCAACTAAAATGGGCTTGGATATGACAAGACCAAACAGGTCAGAAATCTAAGGCTAATACCCATTGAAATTGGGCTAGTCGAGTCAGGATCAATATGTCCCAAAATCCAAGGCTATTACCCATAAATTTTAAGGCTAATACCAACTACAATGGGCTTGGATATGACAAGACCAAACAGGTCAGAAATCTAAGGCTAATACCCATCGAAATTGGGCTAATCGAGTCAGGATCAATATGTCCCAAAATCCAAGGCTATTACCCATAAATTTTAAGGCTAATACCAACTACAATGGGCTTGGATATGACAAGACCAAACAGGTCAGAAATCTAAGGCTAATACCCATCGAAATTGGGCTAATCGAGTCAGGATCAATATGTCCCAAAATCCAAGGCTATTACCCATAAATTTTAAGGCTAATACCAACTACAATGGGCTTGGATATGACAAGACCAAACAGGTCAGAAATCTAAGGCTAATACCCATCGAAATTGGGCTAATCGAGTCAGGATCAATATGTCCCAAAATCCAAGGCTATTACCCATAAATTTTAAGGCTAATACCAACTAAAATGGGCTTGGATATGACAAGACCAAACAGGTCAGAAATCTAAGGCTAATACCCATCGAAATTGGGCTAGTCGAGTCAGGATCAATATGTCCCAAAATCCAAGGCTATTACCCATAAATTTTAAGGCTAATACCAACTAAAATGGGCTTGGATATGACAAGACCAAACAGGTCAGAAATCTAAGGCTAATACCCATCGAAATTGGGCTACTCGAGTCAGGATCAATATGTCCCAAAATCCAAGGCTATTACCCATAAATTTTAAGGCTAATACCAACTACAATGGGCTTGGATATGACAAGACCAAACAGGTCAGAAATCTAAGGCTAATACCCATCGAAATTGGGCTACGAGTCAGGATCAATATGTCCCAAAATCCAAGGCTATTACCCATAAATTTTAAGGCTAATACCAACTACAATGGGCTTGGATATGACAAGACCAAACAGGTCAGAAATCTAAGGCTAATACCCATCGAAATTGGGCTATCGAGTCAGGATCAATATGTCCCAAAATCCAAGGCTATTACCCATAAATTTTAAGGCTAATACCCATCGAAATTGGGCTAATCGAGTCAGGATCAATATGTCCCAAAATCCAAGGCTATTACCCATAAATTTTAAGGCTAATACCAACTAAAATGGGCTTGGATATGACAAGACCAAACAGGTCAGAAATCTAAGGCTAATACCCATCGAAATTGGGCTAATCGAGTCAGGATCAATATGTCCCAAAATCCAAGGCTATTACCCATAAATTTTAAGGCTAATACCAACTACAATGGGCTTGGATATGACAAGACCAAACAGGTCAGAAATCTAAGGCTAATACCCATCGAAATTGGGCTAATCGAGTCAGGATCAATATGTCCCAAAATCCAAGGCTATTACCCATAAATTTTAAGGCTAATACCAACTACAATGGGCTTGGATATGACAAGACCAAACAGGTCAGAAATCTAAGGCTAATACCCATCGAAATTGGGCTAATCGAGTCAGGATCAATATGTCCCAAAATCCAAGGCTATTACCCATAAATTTTAAGGCTAATACCAACTACAATGGGCTTGGATATGACAAGACCAAACAGGTCAGAAATCTAAGGCTAATACCCATCGAAATTGGGCTAGTCGAGTCAGGATCAATATGTCCCAAAATCCAAGGCTATTACCCATAAATTTTAAGGCTAATACCAACTAAAATGGGCTTGGATATGACAAGACCAAACAGGTCAGAAATCTAAGGCTAATACCCATCGAAATTGGGCTAATCGAGTCAGGATCAATATGTCCCAAAATCCAAGGCTATTACCCATAAATTTTAAGGCTAATACCAACTACAATGGGCTTGGATATGACAAGACCAAACAGGTCAGAAATCTAAGGCTAATACCCATCGAAATTGGGCTATCGAGTCAGGATCAATATGTCCCAAAATCCAAGGCTATTACCCATAAATTTTAAGGCTAATACCAACTACAATGGGCTTGGATATGACAAGACCAAACAGGTCAGAAATCTAAGGCTAATACCCATCGAAATTGGGCTAGTCGAGTCAGGATCAATATGTCCCAAAATCCAAGGCTATTACCCATAAATTTTAAGGCTAATACCAACTAAAATGGGCTTGGATATGACAAGACCAAACAGGTCAGAAATCTAAGGCTAATACCCATTGAAATTGGGCTAGTCGAGTCAGGATCAATATGTCCCAAAATCCAAGGCTATTACCCATAAATTTTAAGGCTAATACCAACTAAAATGGGCTTGGATATGACAAGACCAAACAGGTCAGAAATCTAAGGCTAATACCCATCGAAATTGGGCTAATCGAGTCAGGATCAATATGTCCCAAAATCCAAGGCTATTACCCATAAATTTTAAGGCTAATACCAACTACAATGGGCTTGGATATGACAAGACCAAACAGGTCAGAAATCTAAGGCTAATACCCATCGAAATTGGGCTAATCGAGTCAGGATCAATATGTCCCAAAATCCAAGGCTATTACCCATAAATTTTAAGGCTAATACCCATCGAAATTGGGCTAATCGAGTCAGGATCAATATGTCCCAAAATCCAAGGCTATTACCCATAAATTTTAAGGCTAATACCAACTAAATGGGCTTGGATATGACAAGACCAAACAGGTCAGAAATCTAAGGCTAATACCCATTGAAATTGGGCTAATCGAGTCAGGATCAATATGTCCCAAAATCCAAGGCTATTACCCATAAATTTTAAGGCTAATACCAACTACAATGGGCTTGGATATGACAAGACCAAACAGGTCAGAAATCTAAGGCTAATACCCATCGAAATTGGGCTATCGAGTCAGGATCAATATGTCCCAAAATCCAAGGCTATTACCCATAAATTTTAAGGCTAATACCAACTACAATGGGCTTGGATATGACAAGACCAAACAGGTCAGAAATCTAAGGCTAATACCCATCGAAATTGGGCTATCGAGTCAGGATCAATATGTCCCAAAATCCAAGGCTATTACCCATAAATTTTAAGGCTAATACCCAAAATCAGAAATTAGGGCTAATACCCATCGAAATTGGGCTCAGGATCAATATGTCCCAAAATCCAAGGCTATTACCCATAAATTTTAAGGCTAATACCAACTACAATGGGCTTGGATATGACAAGACCAAACAGGTCAGAAATCTAAGGCTAATACCCATCGAAATTGGGCTATCGAGTCAGGATCAATATGTCCCAAAATCCAAGGCTATTACCCATAAATTTTAAGGCTAATACCAACTACAATGGGCTTGGATATGACAAGACCAAACAGGTCAGAAATCTAAGGCTAATACCCATCGAAATTGGGCTAGTCGAGTCAGGATCAATATGTCCCAAAATCCAAGGCTATTACCCATAAATTTTAAGGCTAATACCAACTACAATGGGCTTGGATATGACAAGACCAAACAGGTCAGAAATCTAAGGCTAATACCCATCGAAATTGGGCTAATCGAGTCAGGATCAATATGTCCCAAAATCCAAGGCTATTACCCATAAATTTTAAGGCTAATACCAACTACAATGGGCTTGGATATGACAAGACCAAACAGGTCAGAAATCTAAGGCTAATACCCATCGAAATTGGGCTATCGAGTCAGGATCAATATGTCCCAAAATCCAAGGCTATTACCCATAAATTTTAAGGCTAATACCAACTACAATGGGCTTGGATATGACAAGACCAAACAGGTCAGAAATCTAAGGCTAATACCCATCGAAATTGGGCTATCGAGTCAGGATCAATATGTCCCAAAATCCAAGGCTATTACCCATAAATTTTAAGGCTAATACCAACTACAATGGGCTTGGATATGACAAGACCAAACAGGTCAGAAATCTAAGGCTAATACCCATCGAAATTGGGCTATCGAGTCAGGATCAATATGTCCCAAAATCCAAGGCTATTACCCATAAATTTTAAGGCTAATACCAACTACAATGGGCTTGGATATGACAAGACCAAACAGGTCAGAAATCTAAGGCTAATACCCATCGAAATTGGGCTAGTCGAGTCAGGATCAATATGTCCCAAAATCCAAGGCTATTACCCATAAATTTTAAGGCTAATACCAACTACAATGGGCTTGGATATGACAAGACCAAACAGGTCAGAAATCTAAGGCTAATACCCATCGAAATTGGGCTAGTCGAGTCAGGATCAATATGTCCCAAAATCCAAGGCTATTACCCATAAATTTTAAGGCTAATACCAACTAAATGGGCTTGGATATGACAAGACCAAACAGGTCAGAAATCTAAGGCTAATACCCATCGAAATTGGGCTATCGAGTCAGGATCAATATGTCCCAAAATCCAAGGCTATTACCCATAAATTTTAAGGCTAATACCAACTACAATGGGCTTGGATATGACAAGACCAAACAGGTCAGAAATCTAAGGCTAATACCCATCGAAATTGGGCTATCGAGTCAGGATCAATATGTCCCAAAATCCAAGGCTATTACCCATAAATTTTAAGGCTAATACCAACTACAATGGGCTTGGATATGACAAGACCAAACAGGTCAGAAATCTAAGGCTAATACCCATCGAAATTGGGCTAATCGAGTCAGGATCAATATGTCCCAAAATCCAAGGCTATTACCCATAAATTTTAAGGCTAATACCAACTACAATGGGCTTGGATATGACAAGACCAAACAGGTCAGAAATCTAAGGCTAATACCCATCGAAATTGGGCTAGTCGAGTCAGGATCAATATGTCCCAAAATCCAAGGCTATTACCCATAAATTTTAAGGCTAATACCAACTACAATGGGCTTGGATATGACAAGACCAAACAGGTCAGAAATCTAAGGCTAATACCCATCGAAATTGGGCTAGTCGAGTCAGGATCAATATGTCCCAAAATCCAAGGCTATTACCCATAAATTTTAAGGCTAATACCAACTACAATGGGCTTGGATATGACAAGACCAAACAGGTCAGAAATCTAAGGCTAATACCCATCGAAATTGGGCTAATCGAGTCAGGATCAATATGTCCCAAAATCCAAGGCTATTACCCATAAATTTTAAGGCTAATACCAACTACAATGGGCTTGGATATGACAAGACCAAACAGGTCAGAAATCTAAGGCTAATACCCATCGAAATTGGGCTATCGAGTCAGGATCAATATGTCCCAAAATCCAAGGCTATTACCCATAAATTTTAAGGCTAATACCAACTACAATGGGCTTGGATATGACAAGACCAAACAGGTCAGAAATCTAAGGCTAATACCCATCGAAATTGGGCTAATCGAGTCAGGATCAATATGTCCCAAAATCCAAGGCTATTACCCATAAATTTTAAGGCTAATACCAACTACAATGGGCTTGGATATGACAAGACCAAACAGGTCAGAAATCTAAGGCTAATACCCATCGAAATTGGGCTAATCGAGTCAGGATCAATATGTCCCAAAATCCAAGGCTATTACCCATAAATTTTAAGGCTAATACCAACTAAAATGGGCTTGGATATGACAAGACCAAACAGGTCAGAAATCTAAGGCTAATACCCATCGAAATTGGGCTAGTCGAGTCAGGATCAATATGTCCCAAAATCCAAGGCTATTACCCATAAATTTTAAGGCTAATACCAACTACAATGGGCTTGGATATGACAAGACCAAACAGGTCAGAAATCTAAGGCTAATACCCATCGAAATTGGGCTAATCGAGTCAGGATCAATATGTCCCAAAATCCAAGGCTATTACCCATAAATTTTAAGGCTAATACCAACTACAATGGGTTTGGATATGACAAGACCAAACAGGTCAGAAATCTAAGGTTAATACCCATCGAAATTGGGCTACGAGTCAGGATCAATATGTCCCAAAATCCAAGGCTATTACCCATAAATTTTAAGGCTAATACCAACTACAATGGGCTTGGATATGACAAGACCAAACAGGTCAGAAATCTAAGGCTAATACCCATCGAAATTGGGCTAATCGAGTCAGGATCAATATGTCCCAAAATCCAAGGCTATTACCCATAAATTTTAAGGCTAATACCAACTAAATAGGCTTGGATAAGACAAGACCAAACAGGTCAGAAATCTAAGGCTAATAACCATAGAAATTGGGCTAATCGAGTCAGGATCAATATGTCCCAAAATGCAAGGCTATTACCCATAAATTGGGCTACTCGAGTCAGGATCAATATGTCCCAAAATCCAAGGCTATTACCCATAAATTTGAAGGCTAATACCAACTAAAATAGGCTTGGATATGACAAGACCAAACAGGTCAGAAATCTAAGGCTAATACCCATCGAAATTGGGCTAATCGAGTCAGGATCAATATGTCCCAAAATCCAAGGCTATTACCCATAAATTTTAAGGCTAATACCAACTACAATGGGCTTGGATATGACAAGACCAAACAGGTCAGAAATCTAAGGCTAATACCCATCGAAATTGGGCTAATCGAGTCAGGATCAATATGTCCCAAAATCCAAGGCTATTACCCATAAATTTTAAGGCTAATACCAACTACAATGGGCTTGGATATGACAAGACCAAACAGGTCAGAAATCTAAGGCTAATACCCATCGAAATTGGGCTAATCGAGTCAGGATCAATATGTCCCAAAATCCAAGGCTATTACCCATAAATTTTAAGGCTAATACCAACTAAAATGGGCTTGTATATGACAAGACCAAACAGGTCAGAAATCTAAGGATAATACCAATCGAAATTGGGCTACGAGTCAGGATCAATATGTCCCAAAATCCAAGGCTATTACCCATAAATTTTAAGGCTAATACCAACTACAATGGGCTTGGATATGACAAGACCAAACAGGTCAGAAATCTAAGGCTAATACCCATCGAAATTGGGCTAATCGAGTCAGGATCAATATGTCCCAAAATCCAAGGCTATTACCCATAAATTTTAAGGCTAATACCAACTACAATGGGCTTGGATATGACAAGACCAAACAGGTCAGAAATCTAAGGCTAATACCCATCGAAATTGGGCTAATCGAGTCAGGATCAATATGTCCCAAAATCCAAGGCTATTACCCATAAATTTTAAGGCTAATACCAACTACAATGGGCTTGGATATGACAAGACCAAACAGGTCAGAAATCTAAGGCTAATACCCATCGAAATTGGGCTAATCGAGTCAGGATCAATATGTCCCAAAATCCAAGGCTATTACCCATAAATTTTAAGGCTAATACCAACTACAATGGGCTTGGATATGACAAGACCAAACAGGTCAGAAATCTAAGGCTAATACCCATCGAAATTGGGCTAATCGAGTCAGGATCAATATGTCCCAAAATCCAAGGCTATTACCCATAAATTTTAAGGCTAATACCAACTACAATGGGCTTGGATATGACAAGACCAAACAGGTCAGAAATCTAAGGCTAATACCCATCGAAATTGGGCTAATCGAGTCAGGATCAATATGTCCCAAAATCCAAGGCTATTACCCATAAATTTTAAGGCTAATACCAACTAAAATGGGCTTGGATATGACAAGACCAAACAGGTCAGAAATCTAAGGCTAATACCCATCGAAATTGGGCTACTCGAGTCAGGATCAATATGTCCCAAAATCCAAGGCTATTACCCATAAATTTTAAGGCTAATACCAACTACAATGGGCTTGGATATGACAAGACCAAACAGGTCAGAAATCTAAGGCTAATACCCATCGAAATTGGGCTACGAGTCAGGATCAATATGTCCCAAAATCCAAGGCTATTACCCATAAATTTTAAGGCTAATACCAACTACAATGGGCTTGGATATGACAAGACCAAACAGGTCAGAAATCTAAGGCTAATACCCATCGAAATTGGGCTAATCGAGTCAGGATCAATATGTCCCAAAATCCAAGGCTATTACCCATAAATTTTAAGGCTAATACCAACTACAATGGGCTTGGATATGACAAGACCAAACAGGTCAGAAATCTAAGGCTAATACCCATCGAAATTGGGCTATCGAGTCAGGATCAATATGTCCCAAAATCCAAGGCTATTACCCATAAATTTTAAGGCTAATACCAACTAAATGGGCTTGGATATGACAAGACCAAACAGGTCAGAAATCTAAGGCTAATACCCATCGAAATTGGGCTAGTCGAGTCAGGATCAATATGTCCCAAAATCCAAGGCTATTACCCATAAATTTTAAGGCTAATACCAACTACAATGGGCTTGGATATGACAAGACCAAACAGGTCAGAAATCTAAGGCTAATACCCATCGAAATTGGGCTAATCGAGTCAGGATCAATATGTCCCAAAATCCAAGGCTATTACCCATAAATTTTAAGGCTAATACCAACTACAATGGGCTTGGATATGACAAGACCAAACAGGTCAGAAATCTAAGGCTAATACCCATCGAAATTGGGCTATCGAGTCAGGATCAATATGTCCCAAAATCCAAGGCTATTACCCATAAATTTTAAGGCTAATACCAACTACAATGGGCTTGGATATGACAAGACCAAACAGGTCAGAAATCTAAGGCTAATACCCATCGAAATTGGGCTAATCGAGTCAGGATCAATATGTCCCAAAATCCAAGGCTATTACCCATAAATTTTAAGGCTAATACCAACTAAAATGGGCTTGGATATGACAAGACCAAACAGGTCAGAAATCTAAGGCTAATACCCATCGAAATTGGGCTAATCGAGTCAGGATCAATATGTCCCAAAATCCAAGGCTATTACCCATAAATTTTAAGGCTAATACCAACTAAATGGGCTTGGATATGACAAGACCAAACAGGTCAGAAATCTAAGGCTAATACCCATCGAAATTGGGCTAGTCGAGTCAGGATCAATATGTCCCAAAATCCAAGGCTATTACCCATAAATTTTAAGGCTAATACCAACTAAATGGGCTTGGATATGACAAGACCAAACAGGTCAGAAATCTAAGGCTAATACCCATCGAAATTGGGCTAATCGAGTCAGGATCAATATGTCCCAAAATCCAAGGCTATTACCCATAAATTTTAAGGCTAATACCAACTACAATGGGCTTGGATATGACAAGACCAAACAGGTCAGAAATCTAAGGCTAATACCCATCGAAATTGGGCTAATCGAGTCAGGATCAATATGTCCCAAAATCCAAGGCTATTACCCATAAATTTTAAGGCTAATACCAACTACAATGGGCTTGGATATGACAAGACCAAACAGGTCAGAAATCTAAGGCTAATACCCATCGAAATTGGGCTAATCGAGTCAGGATCAATATGTCCCAAAATCCAAGGCTATTACCCATAAATTTTAAGGCTAATACCAACTAAAATGGGCTTGGATATGACAAGACCAAACAGGTCAGAAATCTAAGGCTAATACCCATCGAAATTGGGCTAGTCGAGTCAGGATCAATATGTCCCAAAATCCAAGGCTATTACCCATAAATTTTAAGGCTAATACCAACTAAAATGGGCTTGGATATGACAAGACCAAACAGGTCAGAAATCTAAGGCTAATACCCATCGAAATTGGGCTAATCGAGTCAGGATCAATATGTCCCAAAATCCAAGGCTATTACCCATAAATTTTAAGGCTAATACCAACTACAATGGGCTTGGATATGACAAGACCAAACAGGTCAGAAATCTAAGGCTAATACCCATCGAAATTGGGCTACGAGTCAGGATCAATATGTCCCAAAATCCAAGGCTATTACCCATAAATTTTAAGGCTAATACCAACTACAATGGGCTTGGATATGACAAGACCAAACAGGTCAGAAATCTAAGGCTAATACCCATCGAAATTGGGCTAATCGAGTCAGGATCAATATGTCCCAAAATCCAAGGCTATTACCCATAAATTTTAAGGCTAATACCAACTAAAATGGGCTTGGATATGACAAGACCAAACAGGTCAGAAATCTAAGGCTAATACCCATCGAAATTGGGCTAGTCGAGTCAGGATCAATATGTCCCAAAATCCAAGGCTATTACCCATAAATTTTAAGGCTAATACCAACTAAAATGGGCTTGGATATGACAAGACCAAACAGGTCAGAAATCTAAGGCTAATACCCATCGAAATTGGGCTAGTCGAGTCAGGATCAATATGTCCCAAAATCCAAGGCTATTACCCATAAATTTTAAGGCTAATACCAACTAAAATGGGCTTGGATATGACAAGACCAAACAGGTCAGAAATCTAAGGCTAATACCCATCGAAATTGGGCTAATCGAGTCAGGATCAATATGTCCCAAAATCCAAGGCTATTACCCATAAATTTTAAGGCTAATACCAACTACAATGGGCTTGGATATGACAAGACCAAACAGGTCAGAAATCTAAGGCTAATACCCATCGAAATTGGGCTAATCGAGTCAGGATCAATATGTCCCAAAATCCAAGGCTATTACCCATAAATTTTAAGGCTAATACCAACTACAATGGGCTTGGATATGACAAGACCAAACAGGTCAGAAATCTAAGGCTAATACCCATCGAAATTGGGCTAATCGAGTCAGGATCAATATGTCCCAAAATCCAAGGCTATTACCCATAAATTTTAAGGCTAATACCAACTACAATGGGCTTGGATATGACAAGACCAAACAGGTCAGAAATCTAAGGCTAATACCCATCGAAATTGGGCTATCGAGTCAGGATCAATATGTCCCAAAATCCAAGGCTATTACCCATAAATTTTAAGGCTAATACCAACTAAAATGGGCTTGGATATGACAAGACCAAACAGGTCAGAAATCTAAGGCTAATACCCATCGAAATTGGGCTATCGAGTCAGGATCAATATGTCCCAAAATCCAAGGCTATTACCCATAAATTTTAAGGCTAATACCAACTAAAATGGGCTTGGATATGACAAGACCAAACAGGTCAGAAATCTAAGGCTAATACCCATCGAAATTGGGCTAGTCGAGTCAGGATCAATATGTCCCAAAATCCAAGGCTATTACCCATAAATTTTAAGGCTAATACCAACTACAATGGGCTTGGATATGACAAGACCAAACAGGTCAGAAATCTAAGGCTAATACCCATCGAAATTGGGCTAGTCGAGTCAGGATCAATATGTCCCAAAATCCAAGGCTATTACCCATAAATTTTAAGGCTAATACCAACTAAAATGGGCTTGGATATGACAAGACCAAACAGGTCAGAAATCTAAGGCTAATACCCATCGAAATTGGGCTAATCGAGTCAGGATCAATATGTCCCAAAATCCAAGGCTATTACCCATAAATTTTAAGGCTAATACCAACTACAATGGGCTTGGATATGACAAGACCAAACAGGTCAGAAATCTAAGGCTAATACCCATCGAAATTGGGCTAATCGAGTCAGGATCAATATGTCCCAAAATCCAAGGCTATTACCCATAAATTTTAAGGCTAATACCAACTAAAATGGGCTTGGATATGACAAGACCAAACAGGTCAGAAATCTAAGGCTAATACCCATCGAAATTGGGCTAGTCGAGTCAGGATCAATATGTCCCAAAATCCAAGGCTATTACCCATAAATTTTAAGGCTAATACCAACTACAATGGGCTTGGATATGACAAGACCAAACAGGTCAGAAATCTAAGGCTAATACCCATCGAAATTGGGCTAGTCAAGTCAGTATCAATATGTCCCAAAATCCAAGGCTATTACCCATAAATTTTAAGGCTAATACCAACTACAATGGGCTTGGATATGACAAGACCAAACAGGTCAGAAATCTAAGGCTAATACCCATCGAAATTGGGCTAATCGAGTCAGGATCAATATGTCCCAAAATCCAAGGCTATTACCCATAAATTTTAAGGCTAATACCAACTACAATGGGCTTGGATATGACAAGACCAAACAGGTCAGAAATCTAAGGCTAATACCCATCGAAATTGGGCTAATCGAGTCAGGATCAATATATCCCAAAATCCAAGGCTATTACCCATAAATTTTAAGGCTAATACCAACTACAATGGGCTTGGATATGACAAGACCAAACAGGTCAGAAATCTAAGGCTAATACCCATCGAAATTGGGCTAATCGAGTCAGTATCAATATTTCCCAAAATCCAAGGCTAATACCAACTACAATGGGATTGGATATGACAAGACCAAACAGGTCAGAAATCTAAGGCTAATACCCATCGAAATTGGGCTAGTCGAGTCAGGATCAATATGTCCCAAAATCCAAGGCTATTACCAATAAATTTTAAGGCTAATACCAACTACAATGGGCTTGGATATGACAAGACCAAACAGGTCAGAAATCTAAGGCTAATACCCATCGAAATTGGGCTACGAGTCAGGATCAATATGTCCCAAAATCCAAGGCTATTACCCATAAATTTTAAGGCTAATACCAACTACAATGGGCTTGGATATGACAAGACCAAACAGGTCAGAAATCTAAGGCTAATACCCATCGAAATTGGGCTAATCGAGTCAGGATCAATATGTCCCAAAATCCAAGGCTATTACCCATAAATTTTAAGGCTAATACCAACTACAATGGGCTTGGATATGACAAGACCAAACAGGTCAGAAATCTAAGGCTAATACCCATCGAAATTGGGCTAATCGAGTCAGGATCAATATGTCCCAAAATCCAAGGCTATTACCCATAAATTTTAAGGCTAATACCAACTACAATGGGCTTGGATATGACAAGACCAAACAGGTCAGAAATCTAAGGCTAATACCCATCGAAATTGGGCTAATCGAGTCAGGATCAATATGTCCCAAAATCCAAGGCTATTACCCATAAATTTTAAGGCTAATACCAACTACAATGGGCTTGGATATGACAAGACCAAACAGGTCAGAAATCTAAGGCTAATACCCATCGAAATTGGGCTAATCGAGTCAGGATCAATATGTCCCAAAATCCAAGGCTATTACCCATAAATTTTAAGGCTAATACCAACTAAAATGGGCTTGGATATGACAAGACCAAACAGGTCAGAAATCTAAGGCTAATACCCATCGAAATTGGGCTAATCGAGTCAGGATCAATATGTCCCAAAATCCAAGGCTATTACCCATAAATTTTAAGGCTAATACCAACTAAAATGGGCTTGGATATGACAAGACCAAACAGGTCAGAAATCTAAGGCTAATACCCATCGAAATTGGGCTAATCGAGTCAGGATCAATATGTCCCAAAATCCAAGGCTATTACCCATAAATTTTAATGGGCTTGGATATACCCATCGAAATTGGGCTAATCGAGTCAGGATCAATATGTCCCAAAATCCAAGGCTATTACCCATAAATTTTAAGGCTAATACCAACTACAATGGGCTTGGATATGACAAGACCAAACAGGTCAGAAATCTAAGGCTAATACCCATCGAAATTGGGCTAATCGAGTCAGGATCAATATGTCCCAAAATCCAAGGCTATTACCCATAAATTTTAAGGCTAATACCAACTACAATGGGCTTGGATATGACAAGACCAAACAGGTCAGAAATCTAAGGCTAATACCCATCGAAATTGGGCTAATCGAGTCAGGATCAATATGTCCCAAAATCCAAGGCTATTACCCATAAATTTTAAGGCTAATACCAACTAAAATGGGCTTGGATATGACAAGACCAAACAGGTCAGAAATCTAAGGCTAATACCCATTGAAATTGGGCTAGTCGAGTCAGGATCAATATGTCCCAAAATCCAAGGCTATTACCCATAAATTTTAAGGCTAATACCAACTACAATGGGCTTGGATATGACAAGACCAAACAGGTCAGAAATCTAAGGCTAATACCCATCGAAATTGGGCTAGTCGAGTCAGGATCAATATGTCCCAAAATCCAAGGCTATTACCCATAAATTTTAAGGCTAATACCAACTAAAATGGGCTTGGATATGACAAGACCAAACAGGTCAGAAATCTAAGGCTAATACCCATCGAAATTGGGCTAATCGAGTCAGGATCAATATGTCCCAAAATCCAAGGCTATTACCCATAAATTTTAAGGCTAATACCAACTACAATGGGCTTGGATATGACAAGACCAAACAGGTCAGAAATCTAAGGCTAATACCCATCGAAATTGGGCTAATCGAGTCAGGATCAATATGTCCCAAAATCCAAGGCTATTACCCATAAATTTTAAGGCTAATACCAACTAAAATGGGCTTGGATATGACAAGACCAAACAGGTCAGAAATCTAAGGCTAATACCCATCGAAATTGGGCTAATCGAGTCAGGATCAATATGTCCCAAAATCCAAGGCTATTACCCATAAATTTTAAGGCTAATACCAACTAAAATGGGCTTGGATATGACAAGACCAAACAGGTCAGAAATCTAAGGCTAATACCCATCGAAATTGGGCTAGTCGAGTCAGGATCAATATGTCCCAAAATCCAAGGCTATTACCCATAAATTTTAAGGCTAATACCAACTACAATGGGCTTGGATATGACAAGACCAAACAGGTCAGAAATCTAAGGCTAATACCCATCGAAATTGGGCTAATCGAGTCAGGATCAATATGTCCCAAAATCCAAGGCTATTACCCATAAATTTTAAGGCTAATACCAACTAAATGGGCTTGGATATGACAAGACCAAACAGGTCAGAAATCTAAGGCTAATACCCATCGAAATTGGGCTAATCGAGTCAGGATCAATATGTCCCAAAATCCAAGGCTATTACCCATAAATTTTAAGGCTAATACCAACTACAATGGGCTTGGATATGACAAGACCAAACAGGTCAGAAATCTAAGGCTAATACCCATCGAAATTGGGCTAGTCGAGTCAGGATCAATATGTCCCAAAATCCAAGGCTATTACCCATAAATTTTAAGGCTAATACCAACTACAATGGGCTTGGATATGACAAGACCAAACAGGTCAGAAATCTAAGGCTAATACCCATCGAAATTGGGCTAATCGAGTCAGGATCAATATGTCCCAAAATCCAAGGCTATTACCCATAAATTTGAAGGCTAATACCAACTAAAATGGGCTTGGATATGACAAGACCAAACAGGTCAGAAATCTAAGGCTAATACCCATCGAAATTGGGCTAGTCGAGTCAGGATCAATATGTCCCAAAATCCAAGGCTATTACCCATAAATTTTAAGGCTAATACCAACTACAATGGGCTTGGATATGACAAGACCAAACAGGTCAGAAATCTAAGGCTAATACCCATCGAAATTGGGCTAATCGAGTCAGGATCAATATGTCCCAAAATCCAAGGCTATTACCCATAAATTTTAAGGCTAATACCAACTACAATGGGCTTGGATATGACAAGACCAAACAGGTCAGAAATCTAAGGCTAATACCCATCGAAATTGGGCTAATCGAGTCAGGATCAATATGTCCCAAAATCCAAGGCTATTACCCATAAATTTTAAGGCTAATACCAACTACAATGGGCTTGGATATGACAAGACCAAACAGGTCAGAAATCTAAGGCTAATACCCATCGAAATTGGGCTAATCGAGTCAGGATCAATATGTCCCAAAATCCAAGGCTATTACCCATAAATTTTAAGGCTAATACCAACTACAATGGGCTTGGATATGACAAGACCAAACAGGTCAGAAATCTAAGGCTAATACCCATCGAAATTGGGCTATCGAGTCAGGATCAATATGTCCCAAAATCCAAGGCTATTACCCATAAATTTTAAGGCTAATACCAACTACAATGGGCTTGGATATGACAAGACCAAACAGGTCAGAAATCTAAGGCTAATACCCATCGAAATTGGGCTAGTCGAGTCAGGATCAATATGTCCCAAAATCCAAGGCTATTACCCATAAATTTTAAGGCTAATACCAACTACAATGGGCTTGGATATGACAAGACCAAACAGGTCAGAAATCTAAGGCTAATACCCATCGAAATTGGGCTAGTCGAGTCAGGATCAATATGTCCCAAAATCCAAGGCTATTACCCATAAATTTTAAGGCTAATACCAACTACAATGGGCTTGGATATGACAAGACCAAACAGGTCAGAAATCTAAGGCTAATACCCATCGAAATTGGGCTAATCGAGTCAGGATCAATATGTCCCAAAATCCAAGGCTATTACCCATAAATTTTAAGGCTAATACCAACTACAATGGGCTTGGATATGACAAGACCAAACAGGTCAGAAATCTAAGGCTAATACCCATCGAAATTGGGCTATCGAGTCAGGATCAATATGTCCCAAAATCCAAGGCTATTACCCATAAATTTTAAGGCTAATACCAACTACAATGGGCTTGGATATGACAAGACCAAACAGGTCAGAAATCTAAGGCTAATACCCATCGAAATTGGGCTATCGAGTCAGGATCAATATGTCCCAAAATCCAAGGCTATTACCCATAAATTTTAAGGCTAATACCAACTAAATGGGCTTGGATATGACAAGACCAAACAGGTCAGAAATCTAAGGCTAATACCCATCGAAATTGGGCTAGTCGAGTCAGGATCAATATGTCCCAAAATCCAAGGCTATTACCCATAAATTTTAAGGCTAATACCAACTACAATGGGCTTGGATATGACAAGACCAAACAGGTCAGAAATCTAAGGCTAATACCCATCGAAATTGGGCTAATCGAGTCAGGATCAATATGTCCCAAAATCCAAGGCTATTACCCATAAATTTTAAGGCTAATACCAACTACAATGGGCTTGGATATGACAAGACCAAACAGGTCAGAAATCTAAGGCTAATACCCATCGAAATTGGGCTAATCGAGTCAGGATCAATATGTCCCAAAATCCAAGGCTATTACCCATAAATTTTAAGGCTAATACCAACTACAATGGGCTTGGATATGACAAGACCAAACAGGTCAGAAATCTAAGGCTAATACCCATCGAAATTGGGCTACTCGAGTCAGGATCAATATGTCCCAAAATCCAAGGCTATTACCCATAAATTTTAAGGCTAATACCAACTAAAATGGGCTTGGATATGACAAGACCAAACAGGTCAGAAATCTAAGGCTAATACCCATCGAAATTGGGCTACTCGAGTCAGGATCAATATGTCCCAAAATCCAAGGCTATTACCCATAAATTTTAAGGCTAATACCAACTACAATGGGCTTGGATATGACAAGACCAAACAGGTCAGAAATCTAAGGCTAATACCCATCGAAATTGGGCTAATCGAGTCAGGATCATTATATCCCAAAATCCAAGGCTATTACCCATAAATTTTAAGGCTAATACCAACTAAATGGGCTTGGATATGACAAGACCAACCAGGTCAGAAATCTCAGGCTAATACCCATCGAAATTGCGCTAATCGAGTCAGGATGAATATGTCCCCAAATCCAAGGCTATTACCCATAAATTTTAAGGCTAATACCAACTAAAATGGGCTTGGATATGACAAGACCAAACAGGTCAGAAATCTAAGGCTAATACCCATCGAAATTGGGCTAATCGAGTCAGGATCAATATGTCCCAAAATCCAAGGCTATTACCCATAAATTTTAAGGCTAATACCAACTAAAATGGGCTTGGATATGACAAGACCAAACAGGTCAGAAATCTAAGGCTAATACCCATCGAAATTGGGCTAGTCGAGTCAGGATCAATATGTCCCAAAATCCAAGGCTATTACCCATAAATTTTAAGGCTAATACCAACTAAAATGGGCTTGGATATGACAAGACCAAACAGGTCAGAAATCTAAGGCTAATACCCATCGAAATTGGGCTAGTCGAGTCAGGATCAATATGTCCCAAAATCCAAGGCTATTACCCATAAATTTTAAGGCTAATACCAACTAAAATGGGCTTGGATATGACAAGACCAAACAGGTCAGAAATCTAAGGCTAATACCCATCGAAATTGGGCTAATCGAGTCAGGATCAATATGTCCCAAAATCCAAGGCTATTACCCATAAATTTTAAGGCTAATACCAACTACAATGGGCTTGGATATGACAAGACCAAACAGGTCAGAAATCTAAGGCTAATACCCATCGAAATTGGGCTAATCGAGTCAGGATCAATATGTCCCAAAATCCAAGGCTATTACCCATAAATTTTAAGGCTAATACCAACTACAATGGGCTTGGATATGACAAGACCAAACAGGTCAGAAATCTAAGGCTAATACCCATCGAAATTGGGCTAGTCGAGTCAGGATCAATATGTCCCAAAATCCAAGGCTATTACCCATAAATTTTAAGGCTAATACCAACTACAATGGGCTTGGATATGACAAGACCAAACAGGTCAGAAATCTAAGGCTAATACCCATCGAAATTGGGCTAATCGAGTCAGGATCAATATGTCCCAAAATCCAAGGCTATTACCCATAAATTTTAAGGCTAATACCAACTACAATGGGCTTGGATATGACAAGACCAAACAGGTCAGAAATCTAAGGCTAATACCCATCGAAATTGGGCTAATCGAGTCAGGATCAATATGTCCCAAAATCCAAGGCTATTACCCATAAATTTTAAGGCTAATACCAACTACAATGGGCTTGGATATGACAAGACCAAACAGGTCAGAAATCTAAGGCTAATACCCATCGAAATTGGGCTAGTCGAGTCAGGATCAATATGTCCCAAAATCCAAGGCTATTACCCATAAATTTTAAGGCTAATACCAACTACAATGGGCTTGGATATGACAAGACCAAACAGGTCAGAAATCTAAGGCTAATACCCATCGAAATTGGGCTAGTCGAGTCAGGATCAATATGTCCCAAAATCCAAGGCTATTACCCATAAATTTTAAGGCTAATACCAACTACAATGGGCTTGGATATGACAAGACCAAACAGGTCAGAAATCTAAGGCTAATACCCATCGAAATTGGGCTAATCGAGTCAGGATCAATATGTCCCAAAATCCAAGGCTATTACCCATAAATTTTAAGGCTAATACCAACTAAAATGGGCTTGGATATGACAAGACCAAACAGGTCAGAAATCTAAGGCTAATACCCATCGAAATTGGGCTATCGAGTCAGGATCAATATGTCCCAAAATCCAAGGCTATTACCCATAAATTTTAAGGCTAATACCAACTACAATGGGCTTGGATATGACAAGACCAAACAGGTCAGAAATCTAAGGCTAATACCCATCGAAATTGGGCTAGTCGAGTCAGGATCAATATGTCCCAAAATCCAAGGCTATTACCCATAAATTTTAAGGCTAATACCAACTACAATGGGCTTGGATATGACAAGACCAAACAGGTCAGAAATCTAAGGCTAATACCCATCGAAATTGGGCTAATCGAGTCAGGATCAATATGTCCCAAAATCCAAGGCTATTACCCATAAATTTTAAGGCTAATACCAACTACAATGGGCTTGGATATTACAAGACCAAACAGGTCAGAAATCTAAGGCTAATACCCATCGAAATTGGGCTAATCGAGTCAGGATCAATATGTCCCAAAATCCAAGGCTATTACCCATAAATTTTAAGGCTAATACCAACTACAATGGGCTTGGATATGACAAGACCAAACAGGTCAGAAATCTAAGGCTAATACCCATCGAAATTGGGCTAATCGAGTCAGGATCAATATGTCCCAAAATCCAAGGCTATTACCCATAAATTTTAAGGCTAATACCAACTACAATGGGCTTGGATATGACAAGACCAAACA
>CM045902.1:68926-73926 GCA_025169955.1 Salix arbutifolia
CCTAAACCCTAAACCCTAAACCCTAAACCCTAAACCCTAAACCCTAAACCCTAAACCCTAAACCCTAAACCCTAAACCCTAAACCCTAAACCCTAAACCCTAAACCCTAAACCCTAAACCCTAAACCCTAAACCCTAAACCCTAAACCCTAAACCCTAAACCCTAAACCCTAAACCCTAAACCCTAAACCCTAAACCCTAAACCCTAAACCCTAAACCCTAAACCCTAAACCCTAAACCCTAAACCCTAAACCCTAAACCCTAAACCCTAAACCCTAAACCCTAAACCCTAAACCCTAAACCCTAAACCCTAAACCCTAAACCCTAAACCCTAAACCCTAAACCCTAAACCCTAAACCCTAAACCCTAAACCCTAAACCCTAAACCCTAAACCCTAAACCCTAAACCCTAAACCCTAAACCCTAAACCCTAAACCCTAAACCCTAAACCCTAAACCCTAAACCCTAAACCCTAAACCCTAAACCCTAAACCCTAAACCCTAAACCCTAAACCCTAAACCCTAAACCCTAAACCCTAAACCCTAAACCCTAAACCCTAAACCCTAAACCCTAAACCCTAAACCCTAAACCCTAAACCCTAAACCCTAAACCCTAAACCCTAAACCCTAAACCCTAAACCCTAAACCCTAAACCCTAAACCCTAAACCCTAAACCCTAAACCCTAAACCCTAAACCCTAAACCCTAAACCCTAAACCCTAAACCCTAAACCCTAAACCCTAAACCCTAAACCCTAAACCCTAAACCCTAAACCCTAAACCCTAAACCCTAAACCCTAAACCCTAAACCCTAAACCCTAAACCCTAAACCCTAAACCCTAAACCCTAAACCCTAAACCCTAAACCCTAAACCCTAAACCCTAAACCCTAAACCCTAAACCCTAAACCCTAAACCCTAAACCCTAAACCCTAAACCCTAAACCCTAAACCCTAAACCCTAAACCCTAAACCCTAAACCCTAAACCCTAAACCCTAAACCCTAAACCCTAAACCCTAAACCCTAAACCCTAAACCCTAAACCCTAAACCCTAAACCCTAAACCCTAAACCCTAAACCCTAAACCCTAAACCCTAAACCCTAAACCCTAAACCCTAAACCCTAAACCCTAAACCCTAAACCCTAAACCCTAAACCCTAAACCCTAAACCCTAAACCCTAAACCCTAAACCCTAAACCCTAAACCCTAAACCCTAAACCCTAAACCCTAAACCCTAAACCCTAAACCCTAAACCCTAAACCCTAAACCCTAAACCCTAAACCCTAAACCCTAAACCCTAAACCCTAAACCCTAAACCCTAAACCCTAAACCCTAAACCCTAAACCCTAAACCCTAAACCCTAAACCCTAAACCCTAAACCCTAAACCCTAAACCCTAAACCCTAAACCCTAAACCCTAAACCCTAAACCCTAAACCCTAAACCCTAAACCCTAAACCCTAAACCCTAAACCCTAAACCCTAAACCCTAAACCCTAAACCCTAAACCCTAAACCCTAAACCCTAAACCCTAAACCCTAAACCCTAAACCCTAAACCCTAAACCCTAAACCCTAAACCCTAAACCCTAAACCCTAAACCCTAAACCCTAAACCCTAAACCCTAAACCCTAAACCCTAAACCCTAAACCCTAAACCCTAAACCCTAAACCCTAAACCCTAAACCCTAAACCCTAAACCCTAAACCCTAAACCCTAAACCCTAAACCCTAAACCCTAAACCCTAAACCCTAAACCCTAAACCCTAAACCCTAAACCCTAAACCCTAAACCCTAAACCCTAAACCCTAAACCCTAAACCCTAAACCCTAAACCCTAAACCCTAAACCCTAAACCCTAAACCCTAAACCCTAAACCCTAAACCCTAAACCCTAAACCCTAAACCCTAAACCCTAAACCCTAAACCCTAAACCCTAAACCCTAAACCCTAAACCCTAAACCCTAAACCCTAAACCCTAAACCCTAAACCCTAAACCCTAAACCCTAAACCCTAAACCCTAAACCCTAAACCCTAAACCCTAAACCCTAAACCCTAAACCCTAAACCCTAAACCCTAAACCCTAAACCCTAAACCCTAAACCCTAAACCCTAAACCCTAAACCCTAAACCCTAAACCCTAAACCCTAAACCCTAAACCCTAAACCCTAAACCCTAAACCCTAAACCCTAAACCCTAAACCCTAAACCCTAAACCCTAAACCCTAAACCCTAAACCCTAAACCCTAAACCCTAAACCCTAAACCCTAAACCCTAAACCCTAAACCCTAAACCCTAAACCCTAAACCCTAAACCCTAAACCCTAAACCCTAAACCCTAAACCCTAAACCCTAAACCCTAAACCCTAAACCCTAAACCCTAAACCCTAAACCCTAAACCCTAAACCCTAAACCCTAAACCCTAAACCCTAAACCCTAAACCCTAAACCCTAAACCCTAAACCCTAAACCCTAAACCCTAAACCCTAAACCCTAAACCCTAAACCCTAAACCCTAAACCCTAAACCCTAAACCCTAAACCCTAAACCCTAAACCCTAAACCCTAAACCCTAAACCCTAAACCCTAAACCCTAAACCCTAAACCCTAAACCCTAAACCCTAAACCCTAAACCCTAAACCCTAAACCCTAAACCCTAAACCCTAAACCCTAAACCCTAAACCCTAAACCCTAAACCCTAAACCCTAAACCCTAAACCCTAAACCCTAAACCCTAAACCCTAAACCCTAAACCCTAAACCCTAAACCCTAAACCCTAAACCCTAAACCCTAAACCCTAAACCCTAAACCCTAAACCCTAAACCCTAAACCCTAAACCCTAAACCCTAAACCCTAAACCCTAAACCCTAAACCCTAAACCCTAAACCCTAAACCCTAAACCCTAAACCCTAAACCCTAAACCCTAAACCCTAAACCCTAAACCCTAAACCCTAAACCCTAAACCCTAAACCCTAAACCCTAAACCCTAAACCCTAAACCCTAAACCCTAAACCCTAAACCCTAAACCCTAAACCCTAAACCCTAAACCCTAAACCCTAAACCCTAAACCCTAAACCCTAAACCCTAAACCCTAAACCCTAAACCCTAAACCCTAAACCCTAAACCCTAAACCCTAAACCCTAAACCCTAAACCCTAAACCCTAAACCCTAAACCCTAAACCCTAAACCCTAAACCCTAAACCCTAAACCCTAAACCCTAAACCCTAAACCCTAAACCCTAAACCCTAAACCCTAAACCCTAAACCCTAAACCCTAAACCCTAAACCCTAAACCCTAAACCCTAAACCCTAAACCCTAAACCCTAAACCCTAAACCCTAAACCCTAAACCCTAAACCCTAAACCCTAAACCCTAAACCCTAAACCCTAAACCCTAAACCCTAAACCCTAAACCCTAAACCCTAAACCCTAAACCCTAAACCCTAAACCCTAAACCCTAAACCCTAAACCCTAAACCCTAAACCCTAAACCCTAAACCCTAAACCCTAAACCCTAAACCCTAAACCCTAAACCCTAAACCCTAAACCCTAAACCCTAAACCCTAAACCCTAAACCCTAAACCCTAAACCCTAAACCCTAAACCCTAAACCCTAAACCCTAAACCCTAAACCCTAAACCCTAAACCCTAAACCCTAAACCCTAAACCCTAAACCCTAAACCCTAAACCCTAAACCCTAAACCCTAAACCCTAAACCCTAAACCCTAAACCCTAAACCCTAAACCCTAAACCCTAAACCCTAAACCCTAAACCCTAAACCCTAAACCCTAAACCCTAAACCCTAAACCCTAAACCCTAAACCCTAAACCCTAAACCCTAAACCCTAAACCCTAAACCCTAAACCCTAAACCCTAAACCCTAAACCCTAAACCCTAAACCCTAAACCCTAAACCCTAAACCCTAAACCCTAAACCCTAAACCCTAAACCCTAAACCCTAAACCCTAAACCCTAAACCCTAAACCCTAAACCCTAAACCCTAAACCCTAAACCCTAAACCCTAAACCCTAAACCCTAAACCCTAAACCCTAAACCCTAAACCCTAAACCCTAAACCCTAAACCCTAAACCCTAAACCCTAAACCCTAAACCCTAAACCCTAAACCCTAAACCCTAAACCCTAAACCCTAAACCCTAAACCCTAAACCCTAAACCCTAAACCCTAAACCCTAAACCCTAAACCCTAAACCCTAAACCCTAAACCCTAAACCCTAAACCCTAAACCCTAAACCCTAAACCCTAAACCCTAAACCCTAAACCCTAAACCCTAAACCCTAAACCCTAAACCCTAAACCCTAAACCCTAAACCCTAAACCCTAAACCCTAAACCCTAAACCCTAAACCCTAAACCCTAAACCCTAAACCCTAAACCCTAAACCCTAAACCCTAAACCCTAAACCCTAAACCCTAAACCCTAAACCCTAAACCCTAAACCCTAAACCCTAAACCCTAAACCCTAAACCCTAAACCCTAAACCCTAAACCCTAAACCCTAAACCCTAAACCCTAAACCCTAAACCCTAAACCCTAAACCCTAAACCCTAAACCCTAAACCCTAAACCCTAAACCCTAAACCCTAAACCCTAAACCCTAAACCCTAAACCCTAAACCCTAAACCCTAAACCCTAAACCCTAAACCCTAAACCCTAAACCCTAAACCCTAAACCCTAAACCCTAAACCCTAAACCCTAAACCCTAAACCCTAAACCCTAAACCCTAAACCCTAAACCCTAAACCCTAAACCCTAAACCCTAAACCCTAAACCCTAAACCCTAAACCCTAAACCCTAAACCCTAAACCCTAAACCCTAAACCCTAAACCCTAAACCCTAAACCCTAAACCCTAAACCCTAAACCCTAAACCCTAAACCCTAAACCCTAAACCCTAAACCCTAAACCCTAAACCCTAAACCCTAAACCCTAAACCCTAAACCCTAAACCCTAAACCCTAAACCCTAAACCCTAAACCCTAAACCCTAAACCCTAAACCCTAAACCCTAAACCCTAAACCC
>CM045902.1:676426-983097 GCA_025169955.1 Salix arbutifolia
AAATTTATATAAAGATAAGTAGAAATTATCCAAAATACCAAGGGTTTTCCTGAGCTCAGGTATTGCCTTGGAACTTCTGGATCCCACTCCACCTTTTTATCAGGTCTTACTCGTACACCAGGTAAATCCCTAAAATTTCCTCCCTAATCAAACAAAAATTAGTCGTTAAATAGATGACATGATATAACAGTAATTTGATTCAAATTAAATGTTAAAGAATACCTTTTTCTTAGGGATTCGACAAACTCGCTGATAGTCATCTTCATTTAGTTCAAGAGGACGATGATCAAACAATAAATCATTTAATTTTAAACCTGCAAAAAAATTAACAATGTCGCCAACATTACATTGATATATAGCTATCAGAACACAATCCTAACAAAATAACAACAAATCCACTCACCCATTTTCTTCAATCTAATCATTCGTTGAAATTCTGTTTTAGGAGATTCACCATATGGCATCTCATTACGCTTTTCATCGTTCGCAACCTGATTACATTAAAATGAATCAAACAGGAAAATGTTTCAAGTTTACAAGATATTAAATTAAATGAACGAGAAATATAACCAACCGCCGGCAGGTCAGATATTGCATCCTGTAAAAATAATTTCCTTTCTAATTGAGGTTTAACACCCTCCTCGTAAGCCACTGTATTACCCTACATATCGTGAGTAAAATTATTTTAATAAAGATAAAAAAATCAAAAACATAAATGGTATGGTAGTAGATTTTAACAAACTCTATTGTGATTAATATGAGAACTCGTACTTCAAACTCTAGAGGAACAACACCCCTAACAAGAACATCATGGGTGGGAAGAGGATACTGTGGCAACTTCTGCAAATCATAAAAGATTTGATAAGAAAAATCACAAATACTTTCGAAGTAGCATGTAAAAAATATTATATACCATACCTCAGTAGCGCAAGCACCCCATAGAAAAACTCGCATTCGAAACTGTGGAAGACCATATGCCCCGGCAGCCAGCATACCCAACCGAGCTTGGTATTTCATACTTACAAGGCAGCCCATGGCATATCGTCCTAGAAATCCATCAGCAAACTTCAGAAGGTCAACCACATTCTCCATCAGCACAAACTTTGGCTTGAGAAAGTCTACTATATCCATAAAAACAACAAGCTGCTTGTTTTTTGGATCCTCCAAAGGATTTTTAACATTCCTAAAGCGATTGAAGCCACTAATTCCTTGACATGGAGGTCCACCACAAATCACTTCAACATCTCCCTAAATGATATATTTAGAAAATGTATCAATCGGCAATGCATATAAAACAACTTAAAATGCGAGTTAAAGCTAAGTAAGCTTACTGGTAATGGCAGCATATTTGACTTGTAGCCATTCATGACAAACTTCTTTATAGCTTCCCGACAATTGCTATTCAAAAACAGTTGTTGTTAGACATCGTTTAAAGAGAAGAAAAATCAAAAAGCAACATGCAGATAGAATAAGCATAGTAAGTAGTCGGATTGCATACCTCATGCCACTAATTGGTTCCCAGGTGTCATAATTAGGTCCATAATTTTTCCAACTAACCTACATTGGGAAAATTCAAGGAAAGCAGGGAATAAAATTATAAGATAAAAGGGTCAAGGCAAAAGCAATTGGACTTCTAATATATGATAGCGCAAGGTAGATTGGTACTCCAACAATGTCAACACTATTGCAAAGAGGCTTGGAGCTTCATGAATGTCAAAGGCGAAAATTGCAAACACATGATTAAGCAATCATCATTATCTTCTTGGTCTACTCTTGTTATAAATATCAGAAGATACCCTCTCACTCCAATATGCAAACCTTAGCTGGGTTTCTATTTATCTGTTAAAGATATGCCGGTACAGTAAAAGTTGACCTAGTGTCTGTTTATTTGTTAAAGAAATTCCAAAACAGTAAGCATTCTTCACTTCAAGTTGACCAAGTAGAAGTTATACGGTATAATTTTACCAAACCTTGAAGTAGAGGTCACGCTGGCCACCAATCTCCTTGGGATCTCCATAGCACACCTCAAGTACTTTCTCTACCTCGAACACTTCAGAATCATCCTCATCCCCATCCTCACCATCCTCGTCCTCGTCCTCGTCCTCCTCATCCATATCAAAACAATATGGTTGTTGTTTTTCCGGGTCATCATTTTTCACAAGGGAAAACCTTATGCAGAGTTTTTCCCACTCTTTCAGTAACATTAAGAAGTCTTCAGCAGACTCATTTCTCACCTAATCCACAGTTTACCGAGTTAAAGTTCAACATCTTGAATAGGGTGAAGCAACAATAGAAAGTCAAAATTCAATATAAATCGGACAACCTGTGTCTCCGAATGATTCAACCTCAAGCTTTCACATGCATGCTTATTCAAGTCAACAGCCCATTTCTGCAATTAGAAAACAAAATTTGAGGCGTGGATTCCAAGATAAGCTCAAGACAAGAAATTAAAAACTAAAATTAAGATTAAATATAAACAATGCCGATTGTGGCAATCAAATCACACGTACATGAAAAGCAGATAGGAGAAACTTACCGTGACAAGATTTATACCAGACAAGTTAGCACCGAGACAAAGACCAGTAGACATTGCTCCACAACCAGAATACAAATCCAATAAAGCCACCTCTGTTTTCATACGGCCACTGGTTTCAGAAACTTCATCACACTCGTACTTCACCCCAGCTGCATCAATATCACTGGATATTGTTGATGAACTCTCAGGTGCAGTTGTATTGTTTTCTACAAGTTAAAAATAAAAGCAACATAAGATAACAACATCTAGAAGACATGGATTTTAATTAGTTTAACAATGGAAAGGAAAAATCGTCACCTGAAGGTAGCTTGACAAAGGTGGAGTATGGAAGCAAATAAAGCATGTCACAATAGAAGTCACAATTTAAGGTCTTTGCTCGTCTAGTCTCTGAATCCACCTGAAATGGCAACTCCAACATTACCAATTTGGTGACAGTAAAATCAAATGAAAGGAATAAAATATAGTATTCTTACACTGAGTGCTAATCTGACAATTTTCAGCTTCCGAGTAAGACACTCCAAGGGATTGTCATTTCGAATCTCAGAATAGAAAACACACTTCGGATCCGAAATGTACTTATCTTTAATAATCTGTTTGAAAACAATATAGTTTTAAAAAATTAGCGGCACATTGCACCAAAAATAATATATTATCAACCATCAAATATCCTTCATTTAACTTACCGTGTCAGTTGACCTATAGTACCATTGAGCAGTAAAATGTGGGGTCCTGTCTTCAGACTCGAACATCTCAATTATCCTACATATATAGTCTGCTTCTCCATCAGAAGCCTAACAACCCAAAAGAAAATCGGTAAGATGAGCTTAAACCAACGAAGGACTCAAACAAACTCTGAACATATATCCAAAACTCAAAAAAACAAGTGAATAGCAAACTCACCTGAACATGAGCATCGTCGTAGAGATTATAGATGATCCCATCAACCAATGCCCGCTTGTAATGACATCTAGCTTTTATTATCTCTTCAGAATCATCCAAGCTAAAAGAAATTGAATAAAATGAGATAATTTAAACTAAAACATATATCAATGCACTGAAGGAGGAGGGAAGTAAAGAAAGAATGGTTGAGCAGAACACTTAAGCACGGAAATTACCTGTTCGAAGATTTTGAAGTTGATGTTTTGTTATTTATCTGAAATAAAAAAAAGAAAAAAGGGAAACGCAAAATCAAGGGTTAACTTTATTTCAACCACAACTTTTAATCAACTAAAGTGATGTTCTAAGTTCTCAACAAAAATAAAATAAAATAAAATAAATTGTTCTCAAACACGATCTTCAT
Source organism: Salix arbutifolia (assembly GCA_025169955.1). Classification (NCBI taxonomy): domain Eukaryota; kingdom Viridiplantae; phylum Streptophyta; class Magnoliopsida; order Malpighiales; family Salicaceae; genus Salix; species Salix arbutifolia. The sequence goes on from CM045902.1 coordinate 680,263, forward strand.
TTAATAAGTACTTGACATTACTATATTCAATTTTGACAGAGGAACAGAACCCTCTCCTAGACAAAATCCACTTAATTAATATTGATTATTTTCACAAGTTAACTACTCAGCAAAGCACGAGATGTTTTCTGATCTCGACAAACATTCAAATCCAACGAAGTCTTCTGGAATCTCAAAATAAATAAATAGTTTAATTAACTTCATCACAGTTATTAAACATGACATGACCTGCCAATTGGACACAGAAAACCCAGAACCCAAAGTCTGGTTCGGACCATTCAATGTTAAAACCTAGTTGATTTCAGCAGGACTCGTTGGATATAATACGAACCCGGCTAGGTGAACCCTGAGATATAATTAATTTACGAGGGTAATAACTGGCCCAGTAACTTAGACTCCTTTTCAAGTCACATGATAACTTCGAAATATTTAAACCGATCATCAACAAAAATACAATCAAACTGCAATCTTTATCGATGAAAAATATTTACAAATTTGCACCAAACACTGTTCTCGAACTAATTTTCTTTCGCATTTTTGCGCAAAATAAGTTTTTTTTTTAAAAAGACGATTAGAAAGAGAATGACCGGAACAAGCAGAAACCGTTACCTTATTAGCATATCGATTAGGCCAATTCTTTCTCGCTTCTGCATTAGGAATTTGATTTCCGACAAACCTCGCCGGCGTTTCATCCTCCTCCCTAGCCTTTTCAAGAGTCGATATCTTCTTTGTTTTACCAGATCCGCGCTTCTCCTTTCCTTTCTCCGTCGTATCAAATCTACAAACCCCGTTATCAGTCCCCATTTTAGCTCCTACTTCATCAACGGAGTTCGTATCATCCTCCTCTGCATCTAAGAGCACCTCCTCTGGCTCCTCCTTCTCCAGGTTCTTCTCCCTCAAACGACTCCGTTTCGGCGCTGTCGATTGCCCTTCTTCTGCTTTTTTCTCTTTCAAAGGACTCCGCGTGGCCCTTTTCGGCTGCTCTTCTTCTGTTTTTTCCTCCTTCAAACGACTCTGCTTCTGTGCGGTCGCCAATGTCGCCTTCGGCATCATCTTTCTCGTTTTTGGAGGAGAAGACGACAACGTTTCTGGCTTTGAAGCTACGCTGCGCTGTCGTTTTCGCGGCATGATGGAGGATGAGAAGGATAGGGAGATGAAACGGCAGCGTTTAGAGAGAGAAGGGGTGTTTGCTGTGGTGATGGAGAGAAGGAGAGGGAGAGAGGAGTGGGCGGGGTGAAATTTTTGAACACGAATTAAAAAGAAGGCAAATTAAAGCGAGAGCGGGAAGCGAAAAAATGGGAGGGATTCGATATCGTCGTTGTCTGGAATCACTAAAAAAAAATGATTTTTTTTTTAATTTAAATAAAATTTATTTCATTATTTTTGATATTATTTTCATATGTTAATATCAAAAATAATTTTAAATAAATAAATAAATATTATTTTAATATATTTCTAAGTAAAAAACACTTTAAAAATAATCATAATCATACTTTCAAACAACATTATTTTCTGATGCGGGGCCTGATTTGATTGCATGGATCGGCAGATATATTTTGGAGTGTTTGAAACTGCATTTCAAAAATATTTTTGATAAAAAATAAATTTTATTTATTTTTAATTTTAATTTTAAATTTAAAAAATATGTTTTAGATCATTTTGATGTGCTGATGTCAAAAATATTTTTTTAAAAATAAAAATATATTTTTAATGCATTTCTAAACAAAAAACACTTTAAAAAATAACCATAATCACACTTTCAAACAGATACTTTTAAAACTCCAACGAGAACTCAGGTTTGAGCTTGTCAAGAAAGATTTTATATTGTTTTTTAAAAGCATTTTTTAAAAAAAAATTGAAATTTTATTTTTTATTTTTTTTTAAATTAAATTTTTTAATGTTTTTAAATCATTTTAATATGTTAATGTCAAAAATAATTTTTTGCCTTAGGCTCATTCAGTATTCATCTAAAATCAATTTGTCAAGTTATATCTGATTTTATAATCAGGTTGCAAGTATTGGGACATGGATGGAAGAGGCGGGTGGTGATTTTATATAAGAGGTAAGTTTTCCCTTTTATTAACGGAAAGGATGGAAAAGTCTAAAAAATGAACATTAAAGCATTGCTTTAATTAGAGTTATTTATTTATATATTTTAAAGATATTTTTGAAAAAAAATATTTTTTATTTTATTTTATCTTGTTTTAAATTATTTTTTATGCTTTTATATTGATCTGATGTGTCATGTCAAGAATATTTTTTAACATAAAATATTTTTAAAAACAACTATAAGAGTAAAACATCACAAGCGAGAGACATCAGACATTGTTTCTCTTTCCTTGTTTGGAAACCACTTTTTTATTTTTGTATATTTAAATAGTGTTTTAACTTTTAACTTGTAAATACATTAAAATAATTTATTTTTATTTTAAAAATTTTCAAAACAATAAGAAAACGCTAAAAATTAATTTGGAGGAGAGAAAAAAAATCTTTTTAAAACACAAAAATAAACAGATCACGTGTCTTCTTTTCGTTTGGTATTTGGTGGTTTTTCAGAGGAGGAGAATTTGCAGGTTATTTTTTTCAGTAGTCTTTTTTATTTTAATTATGTTTTGAGAAAGGAAAAAAAATTTAAAGGGGTCAACCCCTGATATATTAAGGAAGTCTGTTCAATTTTTTAATTTTTTAATTTAAGTTTTGGGACTACATTAAAAATTATTGAATTTTTCTTGTTAGATTATACCGGATGCATTTTAAAATTAATATATATATATATATATATATTATTGATGTGGGTGTTTGGATCAGTTTGTGTATATATCGACTAATCTCACGAGTTTCAAAAATAATAACTATGTAATTTTTTAATGATTTATCATATTAACAATTACGGACATTGATGATGTTGATAAAAAAGGAACATATCCTCATGTGATATTTGTCAAAGGATGTTATAGAATTATTCTTATAAATAAACCTATCATTTATATATATATATAGTAATCATCAACTCGCAATCCATTTAACACTATCTAGTGGGTGTTTGGCTCCGCGTTTTTACCTGTGGCTGAAGCAAAACACGGAGCCAGACTTGAATATTACCAAATAGCTTAATTTAATTTTACAGTGGGTCCCACTATTTTTATATCAATTCAGCCGCAGGCGCAAAAGCATCTGAGAGATGCTTTTGCCTCTGCGGCCAACGTATGAACGCAAAGCACCCCACCAGTGACCCACCAGTGAAAATTGTTTTGCATTTCGGTCGAGGAATATTTGCTTGCGCTCCATCACAAATCAAGTTTCAACACCCTCTTATCAGTTCATCTTCTTTTCTTGTTAATATCAAAAGGAAAGTGAAAGATAAGAGATTTTAGCTTCAAGTAAATCTCATAGAAAATTGCTAAGATGACAAAACCTCGTAAACAGGAAAGCTCAAAGGATTCAAAACCCATGAATTATATCAGATTTTTGGAGATAACAAGCCAAGTTTACGAATTCCAAACATTAGAAACAAGGAAAGATGATCAGTTGCTTACTTTTGTGAGAGGAAGTTGTTTTTGGAGAGACAAGCTTGAACATTGCAAGCTTCTTTCTTGCAATATATATGATATATATATATATATATATATATATATATATATATATATATATATATATATATCGCACGCTTCTTTCATCGCAAGCTTTTCGATGCAGGTTAACAGAAAGCCTGGATTGTTGAGCTTTTTTAGAGAGACAAAGCTTATTTGTTGTCGGTGGGAGGGGGAGAGATTGGGGTGTGTGTGTGTGTATACATGTGCGTGGGTGTGTATATATATATATAATTATAAATATATATATATATATATATCTGCCGGGGAGGGATTGGGGTGTGTGTGTGTGTATATATATATCTGTCGGGGAGGGATTGGGGTGTGTATATATATATATAATTATATAATTATAAATAGTAGAAAATATATATTGGAAATAATATAACTATATTAAAAATATTTGTTTTTGTTTTTATTTAAAAATACATCAACAAGAGAGTAAAAAATTATATACAAAATTAATAATTATATTGTTGGAAAGTTTTTAATCGTGCACACTCATCACTACGTAACGTGATAGAACGTTCATTTGGCGTATGGAAACTACATAACGTGGTTGCATCAATGACACTACATAACTATATTCGAAGAAGATTACAAGATGCTATGATTTTTGCCGAACATGATCGCAATCCTAAATTTGTTCCTGAAGATATTTTACCAGATGTTCATCGATCAAATAGTCAGGAAATGTATACGCATTCATGCATGGATTTAGTTCGTGATGAAATTGCAAATAGTTTGAAGAGAGAATAAAACCAAGTATCTAATTTATTTGTATTATTAACTATATTTTATTTTTATGATTATTAATCTATAACATTTAAAAAACATTATATATATGTGTGTGTGTGTGTGTGCGTGTGCGTGTGTGTGTGTGTTTTCTTTAAAGTAATTTCAACAGTTGACAGCAATATGAAAATCATGGTAACCAAACACACGAAACTGTTTTTCATTAAACTCAATATCAACCTCAAATCAATGAAATCAATCATGTTAAGTTTCTTAACCTCAATCCATGAAGAATAAAGGATCAAGCTCTTGTACGAGCACTCTTCTTTTCATCTTGCTTGAACAACCTAATTCTTTCCCTATTAAGCTTATTCTATCTTTCTTTCTTTTAAAAAAAAAAATAAAAATAAAAAACACATCACTAAAATCTATCTCTCCAGTCACTTTTTGTTTTGTTAACCTCTTTAATTTATTATTATTTTTGTATCAATTTAAAGAAGATGAATAGAGTAATTTAGGCCTAACGTTGGCAACATAGCTAGTGTATATACATGTACATGTATGCGCATGCGCATATGTACATGATCATGATAATCAAAACCCTAAAGCCATTTTTTTCTCACAAAACTTTTCGTTTAATCTTTCATGCTACATGTAAAATCAATGGCATGCACTCTCCTCTGCAAATTATCTAGATATCTCATGCAATAATAATTATAATTGTCTAGTAAATAGAAACACATAAAACATTTGTTTTAAGTATTCCAGTCACAGCATCATAATTTTATTCGTAGAAAAAAAAAGAAACAAATTTATTCTATACTAGACAAGTTGTGCTGACGTGGATTGAAGTTTGATTGGTATTTGGTAGACAACAAATGTCATGTCCTCCTCTGCGTGATGGATTGGTATTTGATTTATTTATTATTGTTTGGGCCATGTTTTTTCTTCTAAGAAAAAACGTGATTCTTCCTTTCAATTTATCATTTAATTTTTGACACCGCCTCGAAAAACATAACTATGTGTTTATCACGTGTCGATAGTAATTAAGAATGGGATTTAATAGAAATTAGATGGAGACACCAAATTAAGAACGCATCAACCAGATATTTCTTTCAAATATTTTTTATTGCTGGAAATACGAAAGAGGACAAAGCAGGTGGGAATGAGGGGTGGACAAGCTACATATTTTTTTATTTTTCCAATCCAGTTTAATTTTTTTGATCTAATTTCATTTTGATGAATGAAATAAGAGAAAAACTTGATTAAAGTAAAAAAAAACATAAAAAAATCAAAAAACAGAACCTAACTGAAACTAGATAGTTTTTTTTAACATGATTATTTTTATAAATAAAAAATGATCATCCCTATGAAAATACATCCCTGTATATATATATATATATTAAAATTAATTTGATCTCAATAGTATTTTACTATCAAGATCTTATTTATAATTATCAATGTAAATAACATCATTTCTTATCGTTACTCTTGTCAACTGCCTGACCATTTTTTTTTAAATAATCGAAAAAATAATAATTAAGATCTTATTTTTATTTTTAAAAATATAATTTTAAATAAAAAATATTTTTAAAAATAACCCTAATAACATTCATAAACAGGACTATAGCCGGCCTCTCGGTTGACTGTCCACAGGAGAAAGGTCTGCTACTTTTTACAGAACAAAATTACAAGTGCAGTAGAAGGCATCCTTTAATCGTGATTCGTGCAAACTCTCGTGTCTTTCAAAATATTACAAAAAAATTAGTTTGCTTTTTACCAAAAATAGGCTGTAAAGCACAGAATCTCCTTCGTAACATTTGCATGTTTGAAATTGTGGTTGGAATTGATTTTAAATATATTTTTTACATTTACACATGAAAAATAATCTAAAAATATTAAAATTATTTTATTAAAAAAAAATATTTTTTAAAATCAGTTTTAAAACGCAATTCAAAATAGGAAGTAATTGTAAGCGTTTTTGCCACCGAACTTACCTTCATCCCACAACACAACCAAACCAAGCGAGCAAACCACTACGACCGTTTCCCCCTCTTTCTGGTCCCACCATAACCCAAACCTCCATTCCCCCTTTGCACCATTCCCCTTCCTCATATTTTTGTCTCTTTCTCCGCTCCTCTCCCAATCAAACCCTAACCCTAGAAAGATCCCCAATTTCTACAACCTTTATTTCTCTATTTCTCTCTCAAATTGATCTTCGATTTTATGATCGAGACCAAAAAAACCCTATTTAATCCGATTTCCCCCCCTAAGGAAGCCATGGATTATAGTTCGAGTTCACTATAATGATAATCAGAGTAAAAGTGTCAGGTTTTTTAAGGGACGGATTGCATGGGCTTGATCAGCTATTATGCCTGAGCTTAGAAGGAATCGCGCAAGGTTAGCGCGAAATCAACAGCAAGAGAAGCAAACAGACACACCAGTTGCTGGAAATCACGCAAAGACCCGTGCTGCTGTAGCTAGAGAAGCGAAGAAGAGGCCGAGGACAAGATTGGAGGCGAAAAGGTTGAAGGAGAAGGAAGAAGAAGGTGATCAGCGTAACAGTAATAAAAGTAAACGAGTCAAGGAGGAGGAGGAGGGTAAAAAGGTAATTTTGATATCAGAGAGTGATAAGAAAGGGAAGAATTTGGTAGTTGATATCGAAGAAGAAGAGAAGGTTGACAGAGTGAAAGGTGTAATGGCCGATGACAGTGGAGGTTTAAGTGCTAACAAAGCTGGTGCCCAAGAAGAGGAGGGGAGCACTGCTCCTTTTCCTGAAAAGGTATGCTTGTTCTTTTTTTTTTTTAATTTTTTTTGTGGCTGATCTGATGTTTTGTTATCTGGTTTTATTTTGATTTGCTGTGATTTTGCTGATATATAGAGTATGATTCAAATCATGTTCATTTCGATTTTAAATGCCAAGTTTTTGTGTGTGAAAAGTGATTTTTAGGTAGGGTTCTGGTTGTTGGTGCTGTAAGTTGTCGAAGTAATGGTCATGTGGTGGTTTTTTTAGCTGAATGAGTGGTTTGTATTTTGTGGGGATTTTGATTTTGTGCTAGTTTGTGCTGATGTTTTTCTCCAGAAGTTTGGCTTTAAATGCTGGTTTTGTTTAGTTGCTGCTGCTCATTTATATTGTTGGGGGTTTAATATGCAATCTCATTAGCGTTTCTGATACACAATGAAATAGAATTTTCATTTTTTTTTGGAATGTTTTACTTTTTCTGAAATGTTTTACGTTTTTTTCTGCTAGTTCTGTACATGCATTTATTTGTTCATGATTTAAGTTTAAAAGCCTGCGCTGGTTTTTTGTTAGTTTCCGTTGCTCTGTTTTGTTGTTGCATGGATGACTTTATAAATGATGACATGCTCAGCCTTCTATTGCCTTTTATTTTTATGGTAATTAGAGTTTTTTTTTCCTTATCCAAGGTTCAAGTGGGAGGGTCGCCTATATATAAGATAGAAAGGAAGTTGGGGAAAGGTGGTTTTGGTCAGGTGTTTGTTGGTCGCCGTGCTAATGGCGGAAATGAACGTGCGACGGGCTCTGGGGCCATGGAGGTAAAATTAATGTAGCTTCTGCATTTATCTTTTTGGATACACAAACTTAATCTTGCTGTAATTTTATTTTTCTGCTCATTTTCCCTTTAGGTGGCTCTGAAATTTGAGCACAGAAGCAGCAAAGGCTGTAACTATGGCCCCCCATACGAGTGGCAAGTTTACAAGTATGTACATACTACCTCTAGATTAGGCTGCTCTGGTGGTTTTCAGATCTATCATAAATATTTTAGTTACTCTGCAATGTGTTTTTTTTTGACAGCACGCTTGGTGGCAGTCATGGTGTGCCAAGAGTACACTATAAAGGAAGGCAAGGGGATTATTATGTAATGGTATGATCTGCAAGCTCACCCTTTCTCACCTGTTCATCATGTTTTGCCGTTTAACTTCAGCTCATATATTTTTCAGGTTATGGACATGCTTGGCCCTAGCCTTTGGGATGTATGGAATTCTTCTGGGCAAGCGTGAGTATACATGCAATGATACATGCATTTTTTTCTTAACAATATCGATATTTTTGGGCAGGGTTGAGTTATATGCTTTTTTCCTTGGAATTTGTTTTGGTGAAATTTTGTGAAGAAGTTTTTATACTCACCATACAACATTTTATGCTTAATCTCTCGTCTGCATTGCTGCATCCAATTTGTCAATTCCCTGTACTTTTTTTTCCTTGCCAAAAAATGGAGGAAGAACAGGGCATTTCTTTTATTTCCAGGCTGGATTCTTTTTTGTGTGAGACATATTTGCTCTCTTTATTCTACACATTGATTGGTTTGCCATTCTTTTTTAATGCAGGATGTCCTCGGAAATGGTAGCTTGTATTGCAGCAGAGTCTCTTTCAATTTTAGAGAAGATGCACTCAAGAGGGTATGCTATTTAGCTGTGTATGAAATTGTTTTCTTGGTTATGATGTCATAAGGATATTCAGTAGGTACCTTTATTAATTCTTCATTCCACATTTCTGTGAAAAACTTATGGATTATACAACCTTGTTTGATTTTAGCTATGTGCATGGAGATGTAAAGCCTGAGAACTTTTTACTTGGTCAGCCATCAACAGCTCAAGAGAAGAAGTTATTTCTTGTGGACCTTGGATTAGGTGCGGTCAAAGTCATTTATCGTTGAAGTACTTTTATTGCTATTTTTTGAAATTCCTTATGTGTTATTGGTACCCAAAACTGCAGCAACAAAGTGGAAAGACAGTGGTACAGGACAGCATGTTGAATACGATCAGCGCCCCGATATGTTTAGGTGAGACTTAATGATTTTTCTTCTATGGTCTTGTGGACAACATGTGAACCTGACCCATTATTCATGATACTGCTCTGTTTAATTCCCCAGGGGAACTGTTCGATATGCTAGTGTTCATGCTCATTTGGGAAGAACTGCTAGTAGGAGAGATGATCTTGAATCTCTTGCTTATACACTCATCTTCCTGCACAAAGGCAGATTGCCATGGCAAGGCTATCAGGTACTACAAGGACATACAATGACACAAGCCATGCACATGCCTGTATTAATAAATGCAAAACACACATGCATGCAAAGGGAAGTTTGCCATCCTCATCCATTTCTTTTATAAAATGATATGTTGACTCTGCTGTCTTTTCTTATCAAATTAATCTTAGGGTGACAACAAGTCCTTCTTGGTTTGCAAAAAGAAGATGGCAACATCTCCAGAGATGCTGTGCTGCTTCTGTCCTCCTCCTCTTAAACAGTTTCTTGAAATTGTTGTGAATATGAAATTTGACGAGGAGCCCAACTATTCCAAATTAATATCGTTGTTTGAGAGCTTGATAGGACCAAATCCAGCTATAAGGCCAATAAACACTGATGGTGCTCAAAAGGTAGGGGTAGTGCTTGAATCCCCAAACAAGTATTACTTTTATACTTGCCCTTCCCAGGTCAATAATAATGTATCCTTTGGCAGTTCATTTGTCAAGTTGGTCAAAAGCGTGGTAGGTTGAATATCGAGGAAGACGATGATGGGCAACCTAAGAAAAAAGTTCGTCTTGGAGTTCCTGCTACACAATGGATTTCTGTTTATAATGCTAAGCCACCAATGAAACAGAGGTACAATGTTTTGATTCATGATTTGGTCTTTGCTCTACAAAGGAACTTTGTTCTTTTGGATTGTAGTTTACCTTTATTAAGTGGAGGCAACAAGAAATCATATAACACTGGGTATGCAAGTAAAGAGAATTGTTTTGTAACAGTGAAGTGGCTGTCGTAAAAGGACTGCTACATGCCCCAACTAAGCAAAGCTTCAAAAATGATCGTTATTGCATTTATCTGTTTGAAAAATCCTTTCACAATTCCATTGAGTTACATGGTTTTTTGGTTCCCTATACAACCACCTTGTCTATCAGGGTTGGTGGTCTTTTGTTTGGGAATTCACATAAGGGTGAAGCACTCCTCGACCCCAACTCCCCAACTCCCTCTCCCTTGCTTTCTACTTTTACACTGAGGATGCTGGGCAGACCCTCCTTTGCTTCACTGCATGGATCATGGAGGAGATATATTTGTCTTTTGAATGTGGTTTCCTGAATTCAATGAGGCCTGATGACATCTGTCTGCTCTTTATATAGGTACCATTATAATGTCGCCGATGGAAGGTTGGGTCAACATGTGGAGAGAGGAATTGCTGATGGTCTGCTTATAAGTTGTGTGGCATCTTCTTCCAATCTTTGGGCATTAATCATGGATGCTGGAACTAATTTTACAAGCCAAGTTTATGAACTGTCACCTTTTTTCTTACACAAGGTGAATCTCCGCTGCGCATGTGTAAATGCATAAATATAAATACAAATTCATTCATGCATCAATACAAGTATAAGTATGTTACATATGCATGTGTAATTATGCTGAGGTTTCCTGTTCCTAATCATGTTAGTAATTGAATATGGAAACGATAATTGAAATTGTTACTTCGCAATTAACAGGAATGGATAATGGAACAATGGGAGAAGAACTATTACATCAGCTCTATTGCTGGTTCAAACAATGGAAGCTCCCTCGTGGTCATGTCCAAAGGTTAGTTCACCTTATCTCTTAAAAGTTATTTGTATTAACACCCAGCTATTGTTAGTCTGGTCCCCAATTTGATGGTTTATTATTACTGTGATGTGGCTGTTGCATTTCAACATGAGCCTTGCTGCAACTTCCCTCTTTTGCTTTAGGCATGGGGGACCAAGGTGTTGCTGTGCTGCAAATTTTAGCAAATTTTTCCTTTTGGCAACTAAAACAAAGTGATGCTTTAATTTATGCAGGCACCCAATACACTCAACAGTCTTACAAAGTAAGTGATTCTTTCCCCTTCAAGTGGATAAACAAGAAGTGGAGAGAAGGATTTTATGTGACATCAATGGCGACTGCTGGAACCCGCTGGGGTGTTGTCATGTCACGCAATGCAGGCTTCAGTGATCAGGTCAAATTTCTTGTCATGTGGCAATTAGACAATTGAATTCATTCCTAGGCTATGCCCATTTCAGTGGCTGCTGCTCTTCTCACTAATTTGCATGAGCTGCGTTCCCATGAATTTATACAGTTCATAAATCTGACCAAACTTTCCATGGTTTGAATGTTTACTTCAATTCACCCTGGACTTATTAGGTTTTGGTTTTTCTTTTTCTTTTTCAAAACTGTGCCATTCAAATGAAAGCTTGATTGAAAATAAATAAACAATTTGTTAGAACTTTAACAGTTTCATTCCCAGTTAAATACCTAGTTTGAAGCCCTTTTTGCCTAGCCCTCAAGATTTCATTTTTATTTGTGATCTCATAGGCGCAAATAGCAGATTAAGTTAGACAGTAACATTGATTAAGAAGTTTTGTTGCTTCGCTAAATTTAGATAGTTATGGATAGCAATAGAGACATTGATTTAGAACCAAAATATAGAATAGAGTGACCTTGGTAACTTGTCAACCATATTTTTAAACGAAGTAATTTGAAAGACTTTTGTTGTGGTTTGCGTATTGCTCTAGTTTAAACCATGTGAAGTTTTTATGTTTTCTTGCAAGTAATTCACTCGTGAGTGGGTTCTGTGTCACTTGCCACTGGCTTCAACAGGTTGTGGAGCTTGATTTTCTCTATCCAAGTGAGGGCATTCACAGAAGGTGGGACACTGGTTTTAGAATTACATCAACTGCTGCAACTTTTGATCAAGCTGCTCTAATCTTGAGTGTCCCAAAGCGCAAACCTGGAGATGAAACCCAGGAAACTTTACGCACATCTCAATTTCCAAGCACTCATGTTAAGGTAATACATTCTGTTTGATCATGGAGCTGTTGACTCTGCTCTTCAATTATCTGAATGTTTTGTGTAGTTGAATCCACCTCTATCAAAGAAACAGACTGCAACTTTCTTTTTTATTGTTAGAATCATCATGCAGCAAACCAACAGGCCTAAACTGTTTTCTTCAACTCTTCTTAACTTATAAACTGTTGTAGCATTTCGATATTTCAACACTAGTGCCTTAGGTAGTATACAAAAGTTTGAACCATGATTATTCCTTTTTCATGGCATGCTAACTATGAGTTGTGACAAATTATAGAAATTGAAGAAGTTTGCACAACAATTTCTTGCTTGTATGTGGCGTCTCCTGTTTTGATATCTTACTAGTGTTAATAGTAGTTTTTTTTACGCCCCACTGATGTGAGCAGTATGAAATTTATATACACTGTTCATTCTCATTAATATTTGGCAATGAATTATGAGACCATATCTCACCCGAGTTTTTCTTTCAATGCACAGGAAAAGTGGGCGAAGAACCTCTATCTTGCATGTTTGTGCTATGGGAGGACTGTTTCTTGAAATGACAAATTGCAGGGAGCAAGCAAACAAACAAAAAGGGATTTTGGTGTTTCTTGCCCTCCCCACCTCGCATATTTTGTTTCTCATGTTAATTATACAAATTGGAGTAGAGAGCTTTAGCTGCAGCAACTGAGAATTGTAGTTTTGTGTATGGTTGATGATATGGAAGCTGTAATTTTAGCTCTTAATACACAAGGGTTTAGTTTTGCACTTCTTCAGTGCCTTTGATTTTATTACCCAAGTGTTCCAAAAGATTTGTGTAAATGATCTGCGAGCCAGAGCTTACTGTTTCTTTTCCGCATTACCATTTCTTTATGCGGCCGCCACACCAGCACCATGGATTGCCTGTCCCATTGGTCAACCAATAACACGGACTAATAATTTTTATTTTTAAATCCAGGTCTCTCATCCATCCTTGCTAGGTCTGGTGAAAGATTCAGGATCTGGAGCTTATTCTGGATTGAATTAAGGCTGACTAAGATAAAATATTAACATGATCAAACGCAGTTGCTCCAATCAGGTCAATTGGGGTTTTTAGTGTCTTGTCTGATTGATCACCACAAAGTTTTTTTGTTGATCCTGACGGGTGAGTTATTCAATAATCTTGATTTTTTTTGAATCAGGAGTTTTTGGTGTATCTTTTGTTGTAAAAATCGATAGTGAAAAAAGAAAAATCGCTTCTAGCTTGGTGGATTGTTGACCTGGATGAGAACTATTTTTTTTTTTTAAATAATTTCTAAAAATAATATTTGAAATTTTAATATAGATATTTTTTGAAATGATGTTGGTGTAGTACAACTATTTTACATATTTTTCATTGAAAAGTTAAGAAACAATGGAGGTTACACTTTATACCTTGTATTTTTTATAATATATATTTATATGAATTATTTCTTAAATTTATAATGTGTGCTAACTATACTTATACTTTACATTTAATTTCTTATAGTCTATGCTTACACGTGTCATTTCAGAACTTTACATGTAAAATATTAAAATCTAAAATATAATCCATGAAACCTGAAACTCAATTACTTGGCTGAAACTCGAGCTGATTTTGTTTCTGCTTTTCACCAGCTGTGCCTAGGAAATTCAATTTTTTTATATTTTAAATGAATATAATTTGATGTTTTTAGATCATTTTGATGTGCTGATGTTAAAAATGATTTTTAAAAAATAAAAAATATATTATTTTGATGTATTTCAGCATAAAAAATACTTTGAAAAGCTACCGAAACAGTTCTCCTAAACAGTCACTAACTGTGCTTCTAGTTGTTCCCTAAAAGTTCATCATGAAAATTAATTTGATTTTCATAATCAATACATTAATGGACCGAGTTACTGTATAATTTTAATTTTACAAATTAATCTCCATTTCTATCTATATTTTACTGGCAGGCAAAATATCAGCCATCCAAATATCTAATCAAATGGCTGATACACGATTCACGTCACCATTTTATAATTATCTGAACAGCCATCTCCCTCCACCAGTTCTCGTCTCCCATGCCTTCTGTAGATTACATTTACGCATCCCATATAAAAACAGAAACTGCTTTTGTCACAGAGAGACAGAGATGGAGAGAATGACATCGTCATTATCATCTACTTCTCATCTCTCTGTTATCCCACAACGACTGTCTTTGTCCTCTAAAACGTCCCAACACCACTGTAAGACTAAGCTCTCGATCTCTCTCTCTCTGTCTTTTTTTTTGAAGTACCCAATCAGTGAATTTCAGCTTCTTGAAAACTCTCTTACTTTCTTTTATTTGTTGCTGAATTTTCTTGGCTTGTAAACTTTTTTATTATTGCTTGGTTTGCTTTCCTAGTTTAGTTCTTGTTTTCCAGTCGTCTATAATTCATTTTTTGTCAGCATGTATGAGAATTTGTCACATAGCAACTGTAGTTATGTGAGAACTTAAAGCATGTTTGAACTTGAACTAGCTCCCAGTTGTTTCATCATGGTGTTTTTCCTCGTTCAATTGATGGATAACAGTGGTTGAGCTCATGTATGGTTTGTTGGTAGACAAGACAGTGGTGGGCTAACCAAGATAACATGTTTGTTTTTAACATGTATACATAGCACTTAATGTGAAACCAGTTGGGATTCGTGTGAAATCAAGTTTGGAAGATGAAAGCTCCTCCTCCTCTGGAGGTTTCGATGACCCATCACAGTCAATCAAGAAGGTTTGTGTTTTCTCTATGTCGAATTTGTCTTTCTTTGTAATCAATTTTCTTATTTTCTCACTTATAGTCATGCTTGTAGGCTCTTCTCATTCTTAACTAATGATCGAAAACCGCACTTTTCAATTTTAGGGGGCATTTAAACTGGCCCTAGATGAAATGGGATAATAGAGGAATCACCGTTTTAATCTCAAGAGATTAGCTATTGGATTGTAAAAGAATAGAATACTTGTAATGATTTTGTAGCGGAGAGTCTGTCTTCGTTAAGCAGAAAACATAGAATGCTTATGTTTATAGTTCTTACTGATGTACAAGGTCTACCACAAGTCTATGATGGAATGTGAGATGTTGATCTTATATTCAGAAATATCCCATTTCTTGCAACAGGAATCTCAAATGTCAACATCAAGGCGTCAGTGTCTTTCTTGCTTGTGTTCAACCTTAGTTTTAATCGGTACTTCTGCAACTTCCATTTCGATCCCAAAAGCAATTGCTATGGATGGAAAAGAAAGACCCGTATGCCGGAATTGTTTGGGCAGTGGTGCTGTACTTTGTAAGTATTCTTTTGCTTTTATCTCGTGCTCTTAGCATTTTTCGTTTTGTGATATTAGTTTTGTCAAGTTTGCCTTATTTTAGCATACTAGGGATCTTTAAGGTTTTAATTCGAAATTCATCTCTCCTTTTAAACTGGCCTGCAAGATGTTGATTTACCTTTTATATAGGTGATATGTGCGGTGGTACTGGAAAATGGAAAGCCCTCAACAGAAAACGAGCTAAAGATGTTTATGAGTTCACAGAATGTCCAAATTGTTATGGTACATATTCCTTGTCTGATGCTCCATCTTTATATTAGCATCTGAGATTAGATATATTCTGGTACTTGTTCTTACACTTTCTCCTCTGTTTTCATTTTTCATTACTTTGAGATGAGAAATATTCCATTTTTTTATCAGCATTTGAATGCGGGAATGATAAACTGGATACAAGTTCAGCATATCTCGGCATGTAATTAACAATTCTATGTGTTGCATTAGAAAATCCAGATACCCCCATTTCAGCAAGCTTCTTTATATTGCAGCTCTATAGAAACATGTTCATATTGGTTCTTCCAGCATCTGATTTCTGATGATGAATCAACCAGAGATTAAAGCCCTTTGGACTCCAAAAATATTTTGAAGATATAAGAATTAGGGAAACATTCGGAAAGTTTGGAATTTACCTTGCCAGGAATTTTGTGATAGAGGTATCGGCCACCTGTTGATGGAAGTAACCATTATGCGTCAAGGAGGTCAGCTTTATAGTTTATTGAAAATAAGGTTGCTGGATAAACTGGGACTCAAACTAAAGACAAGTTTTTGCAAAACTTCCAAACATTGCAGTCTTGACAAGTTGTTGGTTTTCAAGTTTAGAGTAAAATATGTTGGAAACATTGCTGCGTATTGGCGTACAAGATCTAAGAGCTTCTGTTAAAGCTACATCCTCCAATCTTTATCACGAATTCCAAACAAATCCCATGTATGAGTTGAGGTTTCCTGTAGTTTACTGCTCTCTTTAGTTCAAAGTCAGTAGATAGCACACCCTCTTATTCATTAGTGAAACATCACAAGAAGCTGAATTGATCCCTAGAAATTACACAAACAATACTTAAGAACCTATTTTTTCTGTTCAACACGTTGAATGTGAAAAAGATTTAACAGTCAAGTCTAGAACTTTAGCTGGTACCTGTAACTTATGGTTAGCTAGACATTTTTAAAATAACATGTTGCAGATTTTTTTTTCCTGTTTGAGAAACTAATCACGCTGCTATTATTTTCAAAAATGTTTGTTTTGGCAGTAAAAATCATCGCATGGTAAAAGTTTCTTGTTCTCCCATTCCAACTCCAAATATGTAAAACCGCTATTGTTACAGCTTTTAGCCATGAACCCTCCTCCACTCACTTCTCTCTTTTTGCCTGCAATATTGTTGATAGTTAATTTTTCGCGTGTGCAGGTCGAGGGAAACTCGTTTGTCCTGTTTGTTTAGGTACAGGTTTACCAAACAACAAAGGTCTTCTAAGGAGGCCTGATGCGCGGCAATTACTTGATAAGATGTACAATGGTCGGATTCTACCTGGTTCTTAAGGAAGTCATCATTCTGTACTTCTCCGCAACTCCCTCGGTAAATTTTTGTTTTTTGTATTTTAGGAACAACCGATACTTTATAGCATTCTTCTTTTCATAGAGGGGGTAAAGAATAGATTCTGACCAGAAAAATGTAATCATGTGGCAGTTTTCATGAGTATGTAAAGCCTAATAGGTAATCAGGTCCTCAAGGGGCGTGTCGTGATGACAAAGAGCTTGAGATCTGCACAAAAAGTCTCGAGTTCGAGTCAGGACGTGCACCTCTTGTAAGAGTCTGAGACAACCAGGGTTTTACTCGCCTCACAAAGTGCGTTTTCCGGGAAGTTGGGTTCCTTGAATCCAAAAAAATTAATAAAATAATAATAATAAAATAATAGTTAATCAGCTTCATGGGCTTCACTCTTAATTAGTCCTTTGATCAACAGCAAATCCAAAGGACATGTTAGATTGCAGCTTGACCATAAAAAAAGAGATGGGAGGTCCAAGGCAGAAAATCAAATTCATGTCTTCAGACAAGATTCTTAAAAGGAGTTTTGAACAATCCTGTTATAGATAATAGGTTCTAGAGCTGTTTCAATTTGACACCATTGATTGAGAACTTCAGATTTCTATTCATGTAATAGGTTTGATAACACCATTGCATTCAATACACAGGAAGAATCAATGGACCAAAAAAAAGTTACGAGGCGCTACAAAACTACCAGGTGTAGCCATGATAGCAGCAAAGATGATTATCCCCACTGGCTGCATCCTTAATTTTCCAATAGGATATTCATAATTATTTACATTTCTCATCGATATGTGAGGGAGATCAAGTAAAGAATCTAATGTCGAGGCAGCGATGGCTATTGATCCAGTCTTTGCTGCAAATCTGCAGAGTACCCGAAATTATAAATGCCTGTTTGGATGGGCGGTGCAACCGGCGTTTTGTCAAATTTCATTTTTTTTGTTTTTGCATTTTAAATGAAATTTTTTTAGTGAGTTTAGATCATTTTGATATGCTGATGTCAAAAATAATTTTTAAAAAATAAAAAAATATCATTTTGATGTATTTCGACACGAAAAGCATTTTGAAAAACTACCGCAACCGTCCTCCCAAACAGACACTTAAAGTTGAATAAAACTAACATTAAAACATGTAATTAACAAGACAAAACTTCTTTCAAGTTCAAGTATCTCCAAAACAAGAACTGGTCAGTTCACCTTAAACACCAGAAGCAAAACGTTGGCATAGTTGGAGATCTTCACAGCCTTTTCAGCTTCCACTTGTTTTTCACCATCTTCTTCACAAACTCTATCAGTTTCCATCAATGTATCAGCTTCCTCCAATGATTTTCAAGGTAGCGATTTGTCTTCATAGTACTCCTTTTCCTCTATGAATTCCATGCCAGCAGACAAGAACTCAATCACTGTAAAACAGAAACTAATCTCCATTTGGTTTCCAAGAGATTAAACACAATTCTAAGAGTAGAAATCAAAACCCATTTTATGCATAAAAACACACCCTAACCATCATACCTTTTCAGCTATCTTTGCTCTCAAAAGCCTCCCCCCCCCCCCCGCGCACTTTCCTTCACTTTCTTAGCAACCAAACAAGCACTACACTGAGTTATGAAGAATGCTGATATTATAGAAAAATGTTTTTGGAAAAAAGTATAATTGTTAGATTATCAATTAATAGTATCATGATTATTGATTTTGAATTTAATAATTAAAATCACAATATAAAAATAATTAAATTGTTATTTTTTTTTTATCATATATTAAATCATATCCATGTAAGATGTATGAAATCTACAATATGAATCTATTTTCAATGGACATAATATCTTTAAACGAATCAATTGATTATACTTTTTCAATCAGTTATGGCTAAAAGGTCTTTAGAAACCAATTTCCTCATACCTCAAAAACTTTGCTTTATGCTTGCTGTTCTGATCAGGCTTGTCAATTCCGTTCCATTCTGGCTGAAACATTCCGTACCGTTAAAAAAACTGAGACGAAACAACGTTATTTTTGTCTCGGTTTTAATTCCGGTCCGTTCCTAAAATTCCGGCCGGAACGTCTCGATACCGTTCCGGGTGTGCTGTTCCGGCCTTAAAATCCTCTTTATTTTGATTAACTTGTAATTATTTTTTCTAATTTTGAGATTATGTTTGTATGACTTTGTGTTTATATTGTATAATTTAAAGTTAATTTATCTTGAATTTTAATTATGCTTGTTAAATTAATATATATATATATATATATATATATATATATATATATATATATATATATATATATATATATATGAACAGTACAACTCCGAAACGGCAAGCCAAAACGCTCCGAAACTGGAACGTTCCATTCCAATAGAAAAACTGGAACGGTATTGACAACCTTGATTTTGATACTACTTTGCCCTTGTAGGTGCACTCTCATGCTTATAACGAGTATAAATACACACTACTTATTCCGACTCCAAAAGCTGAATAAATTAAAAAAAAAACCCACTAAACTTTATTGATTTTACAAGCATAGGTAAATTACAAACATCCAGCCACATAAGTTAATAATACTAATGTTTATAGTTTTAAACCTGACCTACACGACTTGAGCGTCAAAAAGTGAAATCTCTGAATAAGTCAAGGATCATTGCCAGGCAGCTTGCTTAGAACTGTATGTTCTGGTTTATGGCCACATTCGAAATCAAGATGAACAAATGCTCTCTCAACCTCAGTCAATTTCTCAATCTTATTCTGCAAAGTCTCACCAATAACATGTGCTTCCTTTAGTGGCAGTTCTTGTGGGAGTTCAATATCTACCTGTTGCATGGTAGTACAGACTGTTTCATGCTCTGAGAAAAGGATACGCTAAGACTTGTAACGATTCAATGCTAATGAGAATCCCATATAGCATAACTAACCTCTACAAAATAAAGAGCACCAAAGGTGTAGGATCGGACGGTCTCGATGCGCTTGACTTGAGGATGCCTGATAACTAGATATGTCAACTTCTGCAGGAATTCAGGAGGCGCAGAATGCCCAACAAGTGAAACTGCATAAAGAGGTGCTTGCATGGTTAGAAAACTTGGTGTATTCAAGGAAGACTATGAAGCTGTTTGGCACGGCGTTTCACCCGCTGTGCCGCAGCTTTTGGTAATTTTTTTTTCATTTTAAATGAATATGGTTTGGTGTTTTTAGATCATTTTGATGTGCTGATGTTAAAAATGATTTTTAAAAAATAAAAAAAATATCATTTTGATGTATTTCGGCACGAAAAGCATTTTGAAAAGCTACCGCAACAGCTCTCCCAAACAGGCCCTATATTGGTGAAGGAAGGTACCTGCGTTTTCCACAACAGTTCCAGACCAATTTGTAATTGTGTAAACTGCAAGGAGGATGGCACCTGCAGGGTCCATCCACCAGTAGAACTTATCGCCAAGAACGGCCGCAATCAACCCGACCACATTCGTCACTACATCGAAATAGTGATCCTGAACAATGGAATTTGATATAGTTAGAACTGATGACAACAAGTCCAGAACTACAAGACACAAAGATTTTCAGTGACAAGGACGGGAACAAAACCTTTGCATAGGCAAGAACAATCTCATTTCTTGAACTTCTGCAGTAAAACCAAAGGGCAAGCTTTACTGCCGTTGCAGTTAGCATTATTGCATATAACCAAGTTAACTGATTAGAAGACATTTTTTCAGATGGTTTGTCTTGAATTAGTTGTTTGACGGCCTGGATCAATATCTGAAGCCCTGCAAGAAAATGAATCAGAATGACAAACCTTATTCTATGAAGAAATCAACTTGCCATTCACATTAGGTTAGTTTTTCTGTTCCTAGTTCCAGCTCCTTGTTTTGCCAACAAGTTATCACTCACCATGAAATCAAACATGTCAAGATGCAAAATCTACACGTTACGAACAAAGTTGTATCGAAAGAAAATAAAAGGATATATATAGATATGATAGGCGAAAGGAATAAAAAATATATAAATTTGCTAGTTGCAGCTGGTTAACATACCAAGTGTAGCCATGATAGCGGCGAAGATAACTATCCCCACCGGCTGCGCCCTCAATTTTCCAATAGGATACTTATAGATATTTATTTTTTTCATTGACAAGTGAGTGAACCAAAGAATGCCACCGGCCATAAGATCAAGCAGAGAATCCAGCGTCGACGCCGCTACGGCCAAAGATCCAGTCTCTATAGTAGCATATATCTGCGAAATACGCATATCTCCATCACTAACAATTGGAATAAGAGATTGATCACACAGGCCGAAACCAATTTATTAACAAAATAAAGTGCAGAGAAAGAAGAAATCAAAACTTTTTGGAGTTTGATTGACCTCGGAGAACCAAATGGTGATAAAACTACACCTTAAATGCCAGCAATACTACGTTTGCGATGTTAGATATCTTCATAGCCTTTTCCTGTTGAGCTTGTTCTTCTTCATCGTCCTCATTGTTGTCATTTCCCATTAGAATATCAACATCATCAAAGGATTTCAGTGTATCCATTTGCTTTTCATAGTATTCCTTTTCCCCTGTAAGAAGATCGAAACAGCAAAAACATTCAAAAACTTGCACAGAGAGCCAGAAAGCTCTGTTCTTGGATTCAAGAACTAGTAAATAAACAGCCTTGAATAGTTATCACATACCAAGGACCGATTACCTTTTGTTAAGCCTGTTGTTTTGGATAGATTGATCTGATAAGGGGACTCCGTATCCAGGCCACACCTGACCTTGTCAGGCAATCTTGCCACAAAATTAGCCCTCAGCGAGTTCACTGAGTTCCTTCTACTCAGTCTCCTGCTTCTTCTTCCTTCACTCATCAACAAAGGTGATTTTGGGCCAGAACCTGAATCCCCCTCCATCTGAATCCAAACAACCGATTCCACTCCCGGCTGAAATATCTATAGCTTGATATTTTACTGATATTTTGGCAGCATGAAAATGCACGCCTGGTCTGGCTGCCTAAACACTACGCGATTACTTTTTCTTTTATTTTTTTAAATTAAATTCTTAATAAAAAAATATTATTTTAAGATATTTTAAAACCCTCAAAAACTACTGCTAAACACCCACTGAAATTAAGATACGATGCAATTGCAACAGTTGACTTTTTTAGGGGTGCATGCATCTGCACTCTTGCAGGAACATATCTAAGAAGGTGATTGGGATAGCTTTCGAAATGCTGTTTCTAAAAAAATCAATTTTTATTTTATTTTAAATAAATATGTTTTGGTGTTTTTAGATTATTTTGATGTGTTTATATCAAAAATAATTTTTAAAAAATAAAAAAATATCATTTTGATATATTTCAGCATGAAAAATATTTTAAAAAACTATAACAATAATTGTCCCAAACAGCCCTAAATATAAATTATTTGTGCATGAACTCTTCCCTCCTTTTCCTCGTAAGAGGTCATGGACACCGGTTCGTTTTTATTTCCATATCTACCCTTTAAAATCAAGCATCAAACTTTAGATTTTAAAAAAAGAAAGGAAATCTAGACTGTCAATTTGATATTGATCCCAGTTTTTTTGATACAATATTCATCTCAGTAACCCTCAACAATAGCTTTATTAGTGTAAAAATGATAGGATTTCTAAAAATATATAACCATTAACCACAAAACTACATCTCTCTACATCTGATTTTCATGGCTTCGATTTTTTTAAGAAAACAAATCTAGTTCTAACAAGTTCTCAACGCTAAAAAACTTGGCTCGGGAGAAATTTTGGTAAAGAATATCAATGAGAAACCCAAACAAAAGTAGCTATATAAGAAAGTAGGCTTTCAAGCTCTACTGCAAAAATTGCACTTGACAAGAAGAATGCATAAAATGGCTCAGTGAAAGTGCTCGACCATCAGCCAAAGTATGACCATCAGCATAATAGCTTGACTTTTGTGGATCATCCGAGCTATCTTCAAAGAAAACATGTTTATAACGCTACAAGCACCTCATTTTACAGGAGTAGGGTTCTCTTGTCGTGTAGACTTCATTCAATTCCTAACTGGATAAACTGATTTCACAATGAAAGGGAAACACTGGATCCCAAGTTTGTAACCTTGTATGAATCAAATGAAACCAACAGCAATCCTGAGTGCGCTTTTGCACAGTGCTAGCTGTTGGGTAACCTGCTGAGAACAGAGTGCTCTGGTTTGTGCTCACATTCAAAATCAAGATGAACGAATGCCCGCTCGACTTCTGGGAGCTTCTCGATCTTGTTCTGCAATGTCTCTCCAATGGCGTGTGCATCCTTTAGAGGCAGCTCTTCTGGAAGTTCAATGTCAACCTGTTTCGAGACGGGGAAAACATAACGAGAAAGTCTTAAATGGCTCATCCTTAAACAGCACAAGTAGAGATGTTAAGTCATACATATGATAGAGATTTGAAAAGTTTCCCACTAATAGTTAAACCTTTTGACTTTTACAAAGGTAGACAGTTCAAGGAAGATTGAGACATAACAAGCCAAGAAAATTCAGTGTTCAGATACTTGTTGCAAGATTATTCACTCATCAAGTGATAATTACAGCTATGTATGTAATGCTTACCTCTACGAAATAAAGAGCACCGAATGTATAAGCGCGGACCGTGTCTACACGCTTGACCTGAGGGTGCCTCGTGACAAGATAGGTCAATTTCTGCAAGACTTCAGGAGATGCTGTTTGCCCAACAAGAGAAACTGCAGCAAGAAATCCATCTTAAAATGCTGGCAGATATGTCTAACAGGAATATAACTCATTTGTGCATCACTTCATCGGCATCCTGCCGAAAGAACCAGGAATGAAAAGTCGTACCTGCATTTTCAATAACAGTCCCAGACCAATTTGCAATGGTGTAAAGTGCAAGAAGAATAGCACCAGTAGGGTCAATCCACCAGTAATATTTATCCCCAAGAACAGCTGCAACCAATCCTACCACATTCGTCACCACGTCGAAATAGTGATCCTGGATGTCGGAATCTGAACAGGTTAGAAAACTGATAATCAGCAGCTCGATAACAAAAAGCTATTTGTTTTGAAAGAAGAGCCTAAAACCTTTGCATAGGCACGAACAATGCTGTTTCCCGAGCTTCGACAGTAAACCCAAAGTGCCAGTTTCACCACAGTAGCAGTTATCATGATAGTGTAAAGCCATAAGAGTTGATTTGAGGACATCTTTGGACGTGATTCATTTACAACAAGCTCTTCAACAGCTTGAATCAATATCTGAAAACCTGTGAAGAACAAGTGTTAGGAATCGACGCCACACTCAAAGAAGCAAGATCGACACGAACCTTTTGTTTCCCTAAGGTTCTGTTCAATGCTGTAGAGTAGCTAACTAACTCCATGACAGGAGAGTGTGAAGGTTTTAGATTTCTACTACCAGGAAAATCCATGTTCGTTAAAGGAAGTTAAACAAACAATAGAGTTTAGAGGTTCGTGATTGATGGGAAAAAATATATCAATACAATCGAACATAAATTTTCATATTCTGCTTCACATAGGTAAAATCAATGGACCACAAGAAAAGGTTACTAGGCAAAACAAAATTACCAAGTGTAGCCATGACAGCAGCAAAGATGATTATCCCCACTGGTTGCATCCTTAATTTTCCAATAGGATACTTGTAGATATTTATGTTTTTCATCGATATATGAGTAAACCAAAGTATCCCACCAGCAATGAGGTCAAGCAGAGAATCTAATGTCGAGGCAGCAATGGCTATTGATCCGGTCCTTATTGTCGCATAAATCTGACCAGTACACAAAATTATCAATCTTAACTACTTGAAAACTAAAATTTTGAATAAAATTAACATTAGAACATGCAATTAGAAGACTTCTTTCAAGTTCGAGTATCTAAAAAAGAAGCAATGGTCAGGTCACCTTAAGCACCAGAAGCAAAACGTTAGCATAGTTAGAGATCTTCATAGCCTTTTCGGCTTCCACTTGTTCTTCGTCATCTTCTTCATCAACTGTATCAGTTGCCATCAAAGTATCAACTTCCTCAAATGATTTTAAGGTGGCGAATTGTCTTTCATAGTACTCCTTTTCCTCTATAAATTTCACAGCAACGGACAAGAACTCAATCACTGTAAAACAGAAACTAATCTCTATTTGGTTACCTAGAAACCAAACAACATTCTATGAGAAGAATTCAAAACCTTCGAAAAAACAATCAACAACAAGACTTGTTCAAAACTCCTCGTCTCCCTTACATTTTCTCTGTCGTTTCCAAGCAACCAAACAAGTCCTCAACTTTTTAACCTTTTTTACGCACAAAAACACGCATTTTCAATAATCATCACACGTTTTCAGCTAACTTTTTTCCTCAAAAGCCGCAACAACACCAAAAGAGATAACAAACTCCATTCTTTTTTCACTTTCCTTTACTTTCTTAATAACCAAACAACTCCTAAACTTTTACCATTTCCATACAAAAGAAACACATACACAACAACTCTTTAAAATTTTAGTCATCTTTTGTACAAAAACCAATATAAATTCCATCTCTTTCTTCATTCCTTAAAATTTCCTCAGCGTCCAAACAAAATTTTTAAGGAAAGAAAAAGGGAAGGCCAGACTACATACCTTGGCTAAGCCCTTTGGTTTTAGACATATCAACATGAAAAGAAGACTCGACATCAAGACCGGAGAGAACCTTCTGAGACAATCCTGATAAAAACTCTGTCCTGAGGGAGTTGTACGAATTAACTCGACTATATCCACCATTTATCCACCTCTCATTACCATTCAACAATGGCTCTTTAGGACTCAAACAACCGGTATTATCCTCCATTATTCCGGTTCAGATCAAGCTCTTGACCCGGTCCTTGGATTTCCTCTCTGTCTCTAACCAAAAACAGGCAAGGAATTGTCAACCGGTGGGAGTTGTCCTGTCTTAAGTAGCTGTTTTTTATTTATTTTTAATCAAATTAATTGATGAAGAGATAATAATTTATTTTCTTTTTGGGATCAATGAAGGAAAGTGACATGTGTCACGCTTAAAAATTGACAGCTCTGAATTTTTGGTTGGATTTTTCAGATTTATAATTACTAACCACTAATAATAGCTTGCATTTCAAATTTTTTTCAGCATGCAAGAAGCATATTTATTAAATTCAAAGTACTTGGCAAGTTGAGATATAGTAAATTCAGCTAAATTAGAACGATTCACAATATATGATATCGACCCACCAAATTTATATATAACAATTCTGCTCTTACCTCATAGTAGACCAGAGTAGTAGTAAGCATCCATGCTTAAGATTTTATGTCCCTTCGACATTGTGATAGTTATTTTGCTCTTTCAAAATATATTTTTGTTTAAAAATATTAATTTAATATTTTTAAATAATTTTGATGCGATGATAACATCAAAAGGTTCTAAAAAATATTTTAATTGATTTTTAATTAAAACAATACTTTTGAAATACACACATTATATTTACAATGAAGAATGTTAATCTTATAGAATTTTGATTTTTTTGGAAGAATTAATGATTTTACACATGGGGGTTTTAATGTAACAACAAAAAACAGGTCTCTCGTATGCTTTCTGTCACAAGACCATGCAAACCTATAGAGTAATGATCGATCCTGTTGGTGTCTACGATCCACTTTAAAGCTATACAGCAACAAACTTATCTTATCCCCTTAAATTTCTCAAAAAGGAGGCGTGGTTCGCAACGTCATAGGATAACTCTTTCAGGATACTAATCCCCCCACCCCCCCCAAAAAAAACAAATAATAAGATTTCAACATTCCAATAATCCATTGAACCGGGTTTATCTTAACGTAGATTTGTTCTTTCATTAGCATTTGCATTGAGCCCATAACATGATTGTCAAATACCAACGGAAAAAATGAACCCTTCTCTGGAAAACCAGAGCTGTTAAAGAATTCCGCTGGCTATTAGGGTTTACCAGGTCGGTTTGTACAGATTTAATTGTTTTCAATATGAGAAAACCTATATGAAGGACTAAGTTGAATCTTTTGTATGTAGACAGTGAAGTTCTAACCTGCCAAACAGAACCCAACAGGAAAAGGAGCTCTGATTAATTTAACTTCATTGAACTTTCTTGTCTCCTTGCTATATATGTTTCATAATCCAAAATTTCCAGACAGCATTATTAAAATGATACTGGAAATATTCGAAGTCAGTCAGTTCTAAGATAGTCTGTAGAATATTTTAAGGCCTCTCACCCCCCTTAGTTGTGCCTGCATTTGCCAATTGGCCTGCATATTTGATGCCTTCCACGAAAACACCACAAATCCCATCCAAATCCCACCTATTGTTACAAGCTAATTGTTGTAAAAAAACATCACCAAATAAGCTAAGCTAAGGAAAGAGAGATTGCAATTTACAAGTCCAAACATGAAAACATTGAGTTAGAACTGGATTATTGCAAGGCACATAAATACAGGAATGGCTACAATCTGTAGCAGCTTTTATCACACAAGTAATCAGACTCTTCCCTGCAGAAGAAAAGCTGTAGAGTCTTACAAAACAGTGGTGGCATCCTTCAAATTAATCATATGCCTGGTTGAATATTTCTAGTGGACAAACAAACTTTAAAGTTGTTAAATAGATGAGCCCTTTGTATTCATGTTTCACGGGGACAATGAAATAAGCCTCTTCCCTGACCACGTCCTCCAAAAACTTTGGTTCAAAAAGGAATAAGCCTCGTTCCCATATATACTCCATGAAAGATTTGGGTTTGACAAGAGGGCACAAAAATTAAAAATCTTGTATGATGCCAGCTATTTCCTTCATCTCTTGTGAAATAGGTTTGCAGCTGTTTAATTTCTACCATCACTAGTTTGTCAATCACCAGCTCAGCGCAGTTTTACATTCTGTTTCTTTTCTTCTATGAATCTGAAATACTAACAAGAATTTGCATCTTCATGAACTGCTGATGCTAATAATTCAGCTGATGCCACTACTTCTTGGTTACTTTGTTTTCTCTTCTTTTCACTTTGGCTCAGAGATTTATTCAAAGCCTGGTCAGCCTTGGAGACAATTTTCGACACAGTAAATCCTGTTACTTCAAAATTCTGGGCTCTATAAGGAATCAAAGCATCACGAAGAACAACACCAACTCCTTCATATGTCCAAACACCCAAGATTGCATCTCCTTTGAGTCCAATACCAAACCAACCAAGACCAGCAGCAGCAACATCTACAGAACTTGAGTCCCACCTGTTCCCAGAGACACGGAATTCCTGTCTCACCCATTTTCCAAGCTCTTTAACTCGCTTATCCCCAATTGGAGGCTGAACAAGGACCAAAGGAAAAGAATGCCAAAAAGCATACATTATATATCATGCAGCTTAATCAGAGAATATGAACAAAACAAATATCTTTTGACTAATCTCAGGCCTTTCGTATGAAGTTTGTAAGCACCACAGCAACGAATAATCTTTTGGACCTTCAATGATTTTGGCTAGAGTCAGGGACATGTCTAGAATCATGGTGATTCAATTATCTTGGCCAATTTTCATTCAAAATTTCCTTCAGTGGTGCCTCAAAATATCAATTGTGAATGTAAAGGAAGAGAGTCTAATTTGAATAGTTTGTCACATAGTGTACCCATTCATTATACCACAACAAATAGGACATTAAACTGGAAAACCAAGAGAAAAATAAAAATAAAAATAAAAAACGACTATTTATTAACAATGACCGTACCTGTAACTGATGACCAAAATGGTCTTCTACCATGGTGCCTACATTTTCCGTTTTCCCCATATGCAATGGAAGGTATGGAGATGCCCACACCGTGACATATAGAGAATCTACTGATAATTCTTCAATATCCAGCCTCATGAGCCCGCCAATATGAACTGAATGACCTTCCTGTCACAATCAAATACAAAATCAGTCATAATTTTTTTTAATAATAAAATTAAATCGTAATTGATGTTCTTTAGCATATATATGAATCAATAATTTGAAGCCAGTAATGTTTTCACCAGGCCTACAAAAAACTTAAACTCACATGATCACCAATTCATTATCATAATTGCTCTTAATTCAAACAAACTAACCTTGATTCTGTAAGTCCTTGGTTTCAACACCTTACTGATATGCACGAGCCTCTGCTCCTCCCTATTCAATCTTGTTGTAATCTGCTGCGGATTCAAAAGCCCCGGAGTGTCAAATAGCTTTGCCTGCCCTGGAAGAACACCTTCCACCCTAACAATCCCCAACGTCGTACCGGGCACAGGAGCCTCTGTCAAATAACTAACCTTCCTTTCATTTCCATTAACACACTTCGCCATTGCATTTAACAACGTACTCTTCCCTGCATTCTGCGCCCCTACAGCCCACACATGACCTCTAGCCCCTGCCAATTCAATCACATCCTCAGTCAAATTCTTCAATCCCCAATTCCTCACCGAACTCACAAAATGCACTTTCTTAATCACACTAGCACCACCTTCCCTCGCTCTTCGCCTAACCCATTGTTCAAGTCCTACAGGGGACAATGAAGTAGGCAACAGATCAATCTTAGTCACAACAAGCAAAATCCTGGCTACATTCCCCGACTTCCCTTCTTTCCAAGCAGTGAAATTTTCCTCAATCGAATCCGAAACTAACCTAGCTACTTTTTTAGGAAACGACCCATCAAAATCCGCAGCATCAACAACCAAAAGAACCACAGTCCTGGCTCCAGAACTCGAAACCAAACGCTTACCAACTGTATGATAAAAATCAAACTCAGGCAACAAATTCTCCACAGTTGGATCCTTAACTTTCCCATAATGTCTCAAAGAATGACACCTAGCACACACTACAGGAGGCCTTTTCTCCAAAACTGACTCATTTTCAGCCAAATCAATATCTGGGTTTTGATTATCAGGTTCAACAAAGAAACCCTTCTTAAGGGAACCTGGAAACTCAGACTCTAGTGAAATGGGTACTAAGTGGGCGTCAGACTTGTAATCCAGGTCTTTAACTGATGGCTCTTTGTAGAAACCGGGGTGTTTTGGGTTTGCATACTGCATGTGGACCCCACAGCCAGAGCAGACGGTGGCCGGAGATGTTGCATCGTCGAAATTTCCATCTCTAGTGAAAGGAAAATTTTGGTGCTTTGGTGGGTTTGAAATGGTGGGTTTTGAAGAGAAAAAATACAGGAAATTGGTCTTTGTAGGGTTTTGGAGGTATAAATTGCAATAGGAATTATGGGTTTTTGATGGTGTTAAGGGTGATTGAGCAAGGAAAGAGAGAGATAAGAGAGGCTTGAGTTTTGATTTCGAAGCAGAGAGGTTTCTAGCTATGATCATTTCTCTTTGATGTTTGGTGGTGCTGATTGCAACTGGAGAAGAGGGTTTAAGGTTTTAGCTGCTGATGATGCTATA
Organism: Salix arbutifolia; assembly: GCA_025169955.1. Taxonomy (NCBI): domain Eukaryota; kingdom Viridiplantae; phylum Streptophyta; class Magnoliopsida; order Malpighiales; family Salicaceae; genus Salix; species Salix arbutifolia. The sequence goes on from CM045902.1 coordinate 710,609, forward strand.
TGAGGTTACGGAGGTTGAAGTTGGTGGGGTCATTTAAACCTTAAAAAGTGGACGAAACGGGGTCGTTTTTTCAGGAGGATGTGGTCAATTGTTATCTTATTTTAGGTTTTGTTCTTGTAGACAGAAGTTATGATGACTGTTTGATAAAAATATTTTTAAAAAAACTATTTTTTTTTAATTTTTATTTATAATTATTATTTTTTTGATAATTTTATATTATTTTGATAACTAATACAAAAAATATTTAAAAAAAATATTATTTTAATATATTTATAAATAAAAATCACTTTTAAACCTCAATTCCAATCAAGCACAACCGGACTGCATCAAAATGCCAGGCAGAGAAGGATTATGTAAAAAATTGCAATCTGAGCACGATAAATATTGCAGATATCATAAGAAGCATATCCATGACTCCATTTAGCTATTTGGATGGGTCCCTATTGATCTTTGCTTCGATAAGGGTATTGGAATTTTGCTTGAGCAAGGCTTGTTTCATCTGAGCACATAAATTTAAACCTATCCCTCAAGAATTTTCACAGCATCCCAGAACGAAAAAACTAACAGAAATTCTATTTCAAAAGTTAGGCGCCCACTTGAACCTGTCAATATAGATCAACTCAATTCTCTTGAAATGTGAACAACTTATGCTACTCGTTTACTGTGCATAATAAATTTCCTATCTTCCATTTATTTTCCAGGTACATTAAGGTTCTATGCTATAACTCACTGATCTTTCCATATCCGTCCTGAAACTTTCAGTTTTAACTCCTGCCGGTCCCCTCCGGAGAAGAAAAGTGCCATGTTTCTCTGAATGATCAGCCCATCTTGGCTGTCTCTAACTTTCTGATGGCTATCCCTTATACTTCTGGGAACTCCTTGCCATGTAAGCTTTCTGCCATTACCGCCAACTTCAATGCTATAACTGAATTCCTTTGCCTCATCTTCAGTGCCCATGAATCTTAGGAAGGCCATGTAAACAGGTGACATTCCAATAAGAAAAGTCTCAAAGTGCAAGCAAAACTGTCGGCCGAAACAATTAAAAACCTGTTGAAGAAAGAGATCATTAAGATTTACAGATCAAAGCGCAGTTCGAACAAATTAGACTATGAAGAACATGTTTAACGTCCATTGCTCTACTGATTTGTTTTACCTAAGCATGCTGGCAGATGGAAAATGGCAAACAATGCTAAAAAACCCCAGGTTTTCTGATAGCTTTGCTCATAATTTTATGGTTTGTTTACAAAAAACAGTTATTCAAAAGTGAGTTTATTGGGGGAAACAAAAAATGAAACGGGAAAGAGTTGTTGCAATCCTAGAATGTTTTAAAAGTTATCAATATCATCATTCGGACGAGTCAGATCATTAGTAATTCCATCAGATTTATCACATAGACCATCAACTTACAGTTAACATCCAGGTGGCATTGTCGATTTCTCCGGCATCAGACTTGACATATCTGTGATTGAAGGTGCATCCATCATGCATATCAACTTTATGGTCATTCTTAAGATGCTTGATGAGGAGTGAAATGTCACCAGTGACAGAACATTCAGCTCCAGCATAAGGGCAGTTGTATGGACGATATTTACAGTTCTTTTCATGTTTTGGCTTGCTGTAGTAGGGGAATATGTCACAGCATCCCATACTTTGGTACATGCAAGGAAGTTCTATTGACTCAGCAATTTTTTCCAGAGCCAAGCACCTTATATTTCCTAGCTCTCCTCGGCAAATTGGGCAAGAGTTCTTTACTCTGGCCCTGCATTGTGAGCATAGAGTGTGACCATTTGGACACTGAAATACACAGAACATTAGTAAAAATGTCATTACAATAATCTGAAACCGGAAATTTCTGGCGTTATAAGTACTCTGATTATGATCAACTGGCATAATATTCTGGCAGAAGCATACCTGGAAAATTGGAGGGTACATTATAGTGAAGCAAACAGGACATTCAAGAAGGTCTTGCATGTTACTAGTTGATTGTTTTCCCAGATTTCCAGTGTTAGGGGTTGCAGCTTTTCTAAAACGGGAGCCTCTTAACTCCGTTGCAGAAGTTGCCATATGGCCCGTATCATGCTCCGAATAGGCGATGCGTGACTCGATATCTTCCTCACTGAGGAAACCTCCTGGGGCCATTGTAATATTCCTCTCCCCAATTGTCAATGCTAGAATAATTGTTTCTATCTCTGAACAAGGAACCCGATTCTGTATCTCTTCTCAATTGTCTAACCTGTTAAACATAATTAACTTACAATCAATTTCCCGCAAGCTATTATTTTCGGGAATTCTATGCTATTTAATCTGCCTCCTTGAATGACTAGACAATAACTTGGATTTGCAGCATGGACTGAGAATCAAGAAAAACCACAAAAAGCCCTAAAACACAGCAGCAATTGAAAAGATCTGGCAACACTGGTAATCCGTATATGGCTGTTATATGAGTATCGTGTTTCTTCTTATATGAACAAAAAGCAATGCATCTTCAGCTAGCAAAGGCAAGTTTCAGTCACAAAATAATAGTCAAATAGCTGCTGCTACTTGCACAACTATCTCAATTTCACTCTAGATGAAACAATTGTTTGATTATACAGAAAATCATTGCAATATTCATCTACTTGATCTCAAAAATGAAAGGAAGGAAAGATAGAGTTATCAGCAAATCTAACATCCCAACATGGAGTCAATTCTACTTTTTCAAGCAAATTCCAGGAAAACAAAAACTACCCAGATGAAAATTAAGGCTGAATTACAATCTCAAACTCCAAACAAGCAATTCAGCACTCAATCTAAGCAAAAACTGTTCATGAAATCATAAAATTGAAAAATACCAATCAAAGCAACACAGGTATATAAAGTTTGAGTAACCAAAACACTATTGAACAAAAATAAATAAATTTAGCAGAATCTGACCAAGAACTGCAGCACCCTGATGAAAATTTCAGCCGATGAACTTGATAAACAATCAACAAAGGCAAGAAAAAGAGAAGAGGCAGTGCAAACTGGCCAAATATTGGTGGCGCCGCAGATAAGAAGACTCTGAGTCCAAAATCTTGAATATTCAATCCACTTGAGCCTTCCAATAATTGTAACAAAGAAACTGGTTACGAGTAACCCATAAGCAGAATTACAGGCCCCGGAAATTCCGTGTCTTAAAAATTGACTATAAGCAAACTATGATATATACAAGAGTCAAAAGATCCATCTTGATGTGTTTATCTGTTTGCTTTTCTTGTCATGTAAAGGTTGCTCGAGAAAAAGAAAAAAAAAACGGATTTAGTTTCCTAAGTTAAGGATAACATATTTTTTGATCGCTGGTAAAGAAAATAAAAGAATTATCATAGGAAATAATTTCTTCGTGCATGTATAAATTTGATCGAAGATCTTAGTTTTCAGGCCTATATTTGGGTTGCCAAGGTAAACTCATCTATCCCAAAATAACTGTATAAATAAATAAATAAATAAATAAATATCATTTCAGATTTTTTTTAAATATAATAAAAAAAAAACAATATTTATTTTTATATAAAAAGTCTTGACATTGACCAATTAAATCTCACTTAAATTTAACCAACCAAGTTAACTAAATTACAATATTAAATTGCAAATGGTTAAAAAAGATCTAGCAACCACTCTTAAGACATGCGAAAATAACAGGTGTACATTTCTCATTCATTCATTGGATGAGAGGCACTGTATACGGTGATAGGAGCCGGGGAGGACATACGTGTAGAGCTTCGAATGCATATACATTATTTTAAATTATTTTTTTTGTCTTCTACATATTTATCAACGGCCTTTCTGCCATCTTTTTTTCATTGGTTTTGGATTCCCCACTGGGAAGATGACATTTCCTCCACGCAACGTTTCTTAATAAATTTTTGATTGATTTGAGGTGGGATCTGACCGTTGAATGTTTGAAATAAAGGGCTCAAAGTGGTGGTGGTAATCAATGTTATATCACCAAATAGATCAACTCGGTGATCATTGAATCGGGTCAGAAAAAAACAAACCAGATTTAAAATCTATTTAATACTGTGTTTTAAAAATATTTTTTTTTACTTTAAATTATTATTTTCTTGATGTTTTTAGATCATTTTTCATGTATGTGCTGATATTAAAAATAATTTAAAAAAAATAAAAAAATAAATCATTTTGATGCATTTCTGAGTAAATTAATATTTTTAAAAACAACCAAAACCACGCTCTCAAATATACACTTAAAATAAAATTCAAAACTTGGGTTAATTTACTACACGTGAGTCAACCCTTCCAATCTTAAATTTAAATTTTGAGTTAAATCAATGATGAATAGAATTTTATAATTATAATAAAATCATGTATAAGTGAGTTGTTGAATATTTATTGGTTTACGGGCTACAAAGACTTATTATAACATGTTTGAATTCGTGACTTGAATTCATTTAATAACTCACTGCAATTCTCATGTTTAGAATAAAATAATAAACAACAAAATTATATTATTTAAAATATACATTAAAATAAACTGAATTAACTATTTTAATTATCTTAATTCTTAAATTTTTATATTGGATTAATTAAGTCAAATTAATAAGGTAGTTGTCTTCTTTGTTATTTTTTAAATTATTAATAAAATTTACTATATAAATATTAAAAAAATAGTTTTATTTTTTTAATGTAGATTTGAAAGCCTGCTAGTATATATAAGAATACTTATTTATAAAAATGCTCGCAAGGTCAATTTCTAAACTTAAATTCAACTTTTTTCTCTTCATAAATAGTTAAATTGAAAAATTATTACAGGAGTTGAACTCATTAATGACTTATTCATATGAATTATGTTAAAATCATTTCCCCATTTTATAAGGGTGGATTAATAGTGAGTCTACTATGGGAGTGTGGTTAGAATTATTTTTTATTTAGAAATATATCAAAATAATTTTTATTTTATTTTTTAAAATTTATTTTTGACATCCGCACATGAAAATAATATAAAAAAATAAAAAAATTAATTTAAAAAAAAATTCAATTTTTTTCAAAAACACTTTTGAAACACAGTGCCAAATGAATCATGCAATAATCCTTGGTTTAGTATGGTGATTTAGGAGGTAATTACCCTATATAATTTACATTAAAAAAATATTCTCTCCATTTATTTTTATTTTAAAAGGGTATAAATTGACTTCAAAACATTTTTTTATCTTATTTTTTCAAGCCAAACATGATTTTTTCTCTCTCTCTACGAAGACTATCCAAATGCAATTCTATATATTTAGATTAAGCACCCTATTTATGGCATTGATTGTTACATTTCATGGAGATGTTTGCTGAAATTCCAAGCATGATAAGGTGCATGGTTGCCGCACGTTTTAAGCCTTCAATGAACTTTATATATTATTATAACAAAATAGAATGCGTCGACGGAAGGGAAGCAGCCACCGCAGCATGCTTTCTCAAAGACCAGACCTGTCTATTTGACTGTCGTTTAAAATGCAGGTTTAGAGTTTTTTTTTAAATGAATATGATTTGATGTTTTTAAATCATTTTGATATGTTGATGTCAAAAATAATTTAAAAAAAATAAAAAAATATCATTTTGATATATTTCAGCATGAAAAATACTTTGAAAAACTACAACAACAGCTCTCCCAAACACCCTCTCGTAACCTTTCCCGGGTCACATTTTCCCTTGCTTTCCCGCTTCTTCCTCCATGCAGCATACTTTTGGTCTTTCTTTAAAGGTTCCTCGTCTATCCATGCACTGAATTTGAACTTTACTCAACCATTAGCTGTGGCCTTTTCTTGGTTCCAACTTGATGTTAGTGGCGGTTTTAAAGAGGTTTTCGAAGAAAAAAAGATTTTTATTTTAGTTATAATTATTTTTTTAATATTATAGATTATTCTATGTACTAATATAAAAAATAATTATTAAAAACAATAATTTTTGGACGACAAATATTTTAAAAAATAATACTTAGTTATTGCTACGCTAAGTTTGTTTTTGTAATCCGATGTGGGTGTAATGCTCTTTGGATTTTGCTTCAATTATTAACTTAAGAATGTTTATAACTATAATATTACATAAAATTCATAAAAAGATGTGATTTATATTTCTTTTTTAAAATTTAATATTTTTATACTACTCGTTAAGAAATGTATTATTTTTTTAAATTATTTTTAATATCAACATATTAAAATATCTAAAAACACTAATTTTTTTAATTTAAAATAAAAAAAAAAAAAAAATCTATTTTAAAAACATTTTTAAAACGCGCTTACACATCCACGCATACTTTCTTGTAAGAAACCAAGAAGCATTCAGTTATGGATATGGCAGAAGCTTCCTTTTCAATTTTCTTGGCGTGCGGTCAATTCATTACTTCTATGACTTCAACCACAAGTCAAATGTGGCTTCTCCAGCAACCCTTCAAGTTCTTCTCTATATAAGCAGCGTCATCCTTGAGCATCATTGTCATAATATCCAGATCGATCATTCATACGAGTCAGGCTAGATTTCTTTCTGCACTCGAGAAATGGAGGTAGAGGCATCGTTAGCTGAAACTTTGATCAAGGTGGCCATGTTTGTGCTCGTACAAGTCTTGGTTTATGTGATTCTTTCAAATTCTTCAAATATCTTCTCCAAGAACAAGACAAGATCACTCAGCTTCAAACCTGCGCGTTCTCTCAGCTTTCGTGGTTTCTTGGATGCTATTTCTGACATACCGCTAGGCAGCAGTGAGCCATCACCATTATCAAGATCTTCCACCCAAGATTCCATCTTTGCTGACTGTGGATCTTAATTTCAGTCCTGGGTTGAAAATATCATTGCAATTTATGTAATTACTTCTATTAGAAGATCCTATAATCATGGATTTATTTTTTAAATATGAATAATTTAAGAAATTTACAAGTCTTCTGAACTAGTATTTGATTGGGCCCTTTAGTCTGTGTCAACTACTCTTCCTGCAGCTTCATAAGCAGTTTATAGGGACTGAGCCACCCTCTTTGACCATCCATGGATGCTCAGCTGCACTATTCAAGGTCATTCTTTGGATTGGATCTGCATATAATAGGATAGCAGGAGGAAATAATAAATTGGCTAGTTCTTACATTTCATGGCTAGTGGAAATTCTTGCAAATTCATCCAAAATAGGCAGCAGGAAACTTACTACTTCCCAGAATTTTGATAGGTCTTTTGCAAAGAAGGCCTTGGAGCAGGTCTTTGAGGTCTGGATTTAACTGTTCTGGGAGTGTCAAGGGACTATTAATAATCTTGTCACAAGTTTCAGGACAATTATGCTGACAGTTTGGTTACTATTTTGGGACAAAATTGATGGAGACAGTGGAGATAGACTCCTTGTATTTTCTATTTTGAAAGTAAAACTTCAAAACTGTTTTAGAGATGGATTTATTTTATATCCCTGTCTCTGTTTCTTCAATTAAACACGGTTTTTTCTCTTCTTCTATGGGATACGAACCAAATGCAACCTTAGGGTTGATGGAAATAATGAATGTACCTGAACAACACTCAGGTGCAGTGAAAGCTGGAGTTCCAGAAAATCTCAATAACCCATCATTGTCATCCTGCAGATTAGAATTCCTAAATAAGATGACTTTGGCAGGTCTGCAGAAGAAGCTTGAAAAAATGAATATCTGGAAAACCAGTGTCGTGGTTGTGGAACACACATCAGATGGAATTTCAGCAATGAAACAGAAAGATCACTGCAATTCACAGTTAGAAGTCAAAGTGGAAATTTGTAGATAAGATTTGGTAGAGTTCTTGACCTGCGAAACCATTGATTTTATAACAAAAACAACAACAAGAAGAAGAATCATGAATAGATTAGCAGACGAGTCATAATGTATAGCATTACCTCAAAGGCATGGCTAAAACTGAAATCAACTATGATTTCCTGGCTTAATATCACCATGCACAATGTTCTGCTACAAATAAAGGAGAAATATTCAACCTTTTCTACAACGGGAAACGGCTTCAAGAGATTTGCAACTTAAATGGTGATGCAAATAAATCAGACCGGAAATTACATCCTTGAAATATTTTCTTGCAGTTGTTTCATCAATCTGTGCTTTCGTCTCCGAAACGTTGCTCATACAACTGCTTCCCACATATTCAAGAACTAGATGATAACAACCATGTGCCAAGAGAGAGAGAGAGAGAAGTAAATGAAAACAATAATCCTTGTAAATTTTTTGAAAAAACATGCTTCAAAACATATGGAAGAGGCTATCCATAGCCATATACATATAATCAGATTTTTGGTCATCAATCACCTCAGCTAGGTTGATTATGTTTGGATGTTCCAATGTTTTCAATATGGAAACCTGCAAGAAACACACATCTCAAGCCATCAACTTCCCTACTATAATATGGCCTTGACGCAATCATGAATATGGAGTTGGTGATAAAATGTTCCATTGTTTCAGAAGACTACTAGGCCTATTCGAAATGCATCAAATGGCCAGCCACTATATTTTTCCAAAAAACATAATATTCTCCTGGGAAATCTTCTGTCGATCAGATTTCATATTGGCGCTACTTGCTCTTGTATGAAACAGAGTGAGCAGCTCTCCACAATCTGAATTTGTCAAAAACTGGACCATGCCAGGCAAGAAAATTTTCACCAAATAAGCTACTTGCATCTAGAGAAAATCTTTATGCAACAGATCAAGAATTTGTTCTCGAGAAGCTAGAGGAACAACTGAGTGAAGTTCAATTAAGTAACAATACATGGAAAAGAGGTCATTTGGTCAGTTTGGTGAGAACTTTGAAGAGATTGTCTGTATATAGATATCCGAGTCATAGAACTTTAGCCTACTTCAAGAAAGTACCAGTAAACTAAGTTTGATAATTTCCTAACAGATCAAGCTTGAATGAGATCGGTCACTGGTCGTGCTGGATCGATGCTTTCGACACCAGCACAGGCAATAATTTGTGTACTTGAGAGTGAAATAAGTTTCAAACATGTAAATCTTTACCTTAGAATGCTTGACAGAGGTAATTACTGTAACAGGAGTCTTCTTCTTACAAGCTTGAGCCTTCCTTGGTGTGCAAGGAATTGATTGTTCTTCCTTGTCAACAAGAATATTTCTACAGGATAACTTCTGGTAGAGAGTGTTTTCTCCATCATCTTGTCGACACCGATCACTTCCTTCACCCTCTTGAGAGAAGGGATTGGATGTGCAGTCCATATGTAAAACAGACTTCTTCGGATTCTGAATAATTTTCTGCGCATTTCAGCAAGCTGAATCCTCATTAAACTTGGAACAAAGCAAGGTAGACATCTTGTGGCAAGCAGAAATATCCCTTTACAAATACCTACCAGCTTCAGGATTCATCTTCTGCAACAGGAATTCTGGACTTGTCAACATTTTTGTCATACTTGAAGTTATAAATAACCAAAAAGGTCAATCTCCTTCTCATAATCAGAACGAAGAAAGGTAGGTTAATCATAAGCTATAAATAGATAAATTCTTCTAAGTTCATACTGAAAACCAGGAATATATAGTTGCCTTTTATAGAACAGAAGACACAAAAATGCAGGTAAAGGTAATAATGAATGCCCCTCATGAGCTAAATTCTTACCCACAAAGAACTGCCTCTTTTAGCACAGAAACATCAAGAAAGGCAAAAGGTGCAGCTGACCACAACACTTCAGCTTTGATATTGACTGGTAGCTGAGCAAAAGCTATCAGCTTAGAAATATCTCTTACCATATCTCCATTATCTGAACTGATGTATATAGGTTTCATTGAATTTTTAGGACGAGTTTACCCGTGTCACGATTTTACCTGAGACACGAGCACTTCATGGGATGGGATTGACATGTAAAGTGCTTCAGGTCGTCTTGTTCCTTACCCCCTGTTTCAAGAAATCTTGAATCTTGTTCCTTGTCTTCTTTTGTGACTTAATAATGGTGATCCCAAAATTCAACAATATCATACTTAAAACCATGATTATTATATTCTATTTCACCTTAATGTACTCTAAAATGATATTGTCTTAAGAAAATTTATAGGAGATGACTCGATCGAATCAATAACGTTGTGAGTTTACCCACTGAATTTTCAAAATATTATCACTAATCATTAATTATACACATTAAACTTTGTCTAAGCCCAATTATAAGAATTCAACTAAAAATCTATTTCAAGTTTCATTCATAAGAAAAAGTTCTGTATATTTATAGTATAATATCTAACATTAACGGATTAGAAAACAAATGGGGATGTAGCTCAGATGGTAGAGCGCTCGCTTAGCATGCGAGAGGTACGGGGATCGATACCCCGCATCTCCATATTTTTTAGTAAGAGTCACGTGGCTCTAAAATCACAGCACGTTTCTCACAACTCCAATCAAACACTAATCTAGAGGGTGTTTAACTGTAGTTTTAAATACCGGTTTGCAATTTTTTTTTTCATTTTAAATGAATATGGTTTGGTGTTTTTAAATTATTTTGATATGCTGATGTCAAAAATAATTTTTAAAAAATAAAAAAAATATCATTTTGATATATTTCGGCACGAAAAGCACTTTGAAAAGTTACAGCAACAACTCTCCCAAACACCCTTCCAATCTCATCTGGGACCCACATGTTTATTGTCCAGTCAACGCATCTTATTCGGTCACAGCCTTAAAACATGCTGTTATTTTATCATCTTGTAAACCTTCAACCCAAACAAATTGTAACATCATCATAATTAACTGTTATTTTCTTAATGCTAATATCTCTCTTGTAATGTTATTTTATACATAGACATCTTGAAGAAAATATAAAAATCAAAATATGAACATCTAAAAGAAAATAATTAAAAAGAACAACATTTTGTTAGATTCTCATTTAACATTTTCGGGGTCATTTTTTTAAACTTTTTCAGAATTTTTTAAACTAATAGCTGGTAAAATAATAAAATCCAACCTCTATGAGCCAACAAAAGTTAAACTGTTCTAAATTTAAAGGGACTAAACCTGATTTTTCTCTGGTAAAATGGTTCTCTCCACTGGTCCTCAAAATAATATTCATGTAAGCTGTTGATTCAGCTATAAAAGTTTTGGAATTTCTAGCATCATATTCACAAAACTGAAACAAAAATACAATGAGGGCATAAAAAACACTGAGAAGTTGGGGGTGGTGTCACCAGTACCAGCAGACATTGACATTGCTAACTCAGTGGAACCTTTTCACATATCTGAGATTGCTAAAGAGCTGAATCTTAGTCCTAAACAATACGATCTCTATGGAAAATACAAGGCCAAGGTGATTTCATTTTTATCTTCTTGTGATGGGATTTATGTAATATTATGCAGTGATTGTTTTCTTGCTTTCTTTTGATTGATTATGTTGAACATTTTGATTGGTGTAGATGTTTTCCTAGCTTTCTTATGATTGTTATGTAATATTATGCTGTGATTGTTTCCTTGCTTTCTTTTGATTGTTTATGTTGACCATTTTGATTGGTGTGATGTTTTTCCTTTGAAACAATGGTTTCCATGGATTAAATTCTTGAAAATTCAATCTCTCTTAAAGGGTTTTAGGATATTTTTAGGAGAGGCTAAGAAGATTGATTTGTTGGGTGGTTTTATAGTTATTATTGTCTGTGCTTGATGAACTTGAAGGATCAGGGTACTATGTGGTGGTTGGAGGGATTACTCCTACACCACTTGGAGAAGGAAAGTCCACCACCACCGTTGGCCTTTGTCAGGCTTTGGGTGCATTTCTTGATAAAAAGGTAGCCTTTTGTTTTGTTCCATTTCTGGCTTTTTACTGGTTTCATTTCATTTTCCCTTTCTGTCAATGTTTTGTGCGGTCAATGTTGTTGAGTTTTATCTGGGCTACAAAACTTTGAACTTTCATTCCACTAGTTTCATGCTATCAGTTGATTTATTTTTATGTGACACAGTCAAGAATCCATACTGAGTTTTTGTGCTGGCTGATAACAGGGAAAGTGCCTTATAGAATCTGTGCAACTTAAATAATCGAAGAAATAAGAAATCAGCTCCAAAAAAATTGATGTTTTAAGTAGAAAAGGGGGTAATTACCTAGTTACGATCCCATCATATGAGGTCCTAGAAGGATGACAGTGGAGACAATTGTACCATCTAACACTTACTGCGAGGACTCTTAAGATTTAGTTTTGCACGGTAGTGGTTGTATGGGTATGGTTTTAAACCCCGGAATGATTGAAATTACTGAAGTTTGACTAGGAAACAGGCTAAAAATTGTTGAAGATTCCTTTGTGTACATTGGCCAAGCTTGCTCAGTTGTTGATGTAATAGAGCTTTCTTTACAGTTTATTGAAAGGCGACTGCTTTTGGCTGCTTTATACCGAGCTTAATGCTGTTGCCATTGTTATGTTTTGTCTTTCTAATGGTAGAAGTTATATCAACATCTGAAGGTTGGCATCATTTAATTGGTGAGGGCCTTCACGAGCTGAGGCTGAGAGTGTCACAAACTATTTTAGCCTGAGATGTGCATGAGCTAAGATGGTTTTTCGGAAGGAATGTCAGTGGTAATGAAAAGCCATAAATTCTTGATGGAATACCCAAATGTATGTTGAATCGAATTGCTTTCTAGGATGATCATGAACTATAGATTTTCAATGTTTGTTTATGTGAAATTAAAAACTTCCTCCATATCTGTTATTCAAAGTCTTACCAAGTTAATACATCCCATCACCTTCACACACAAATTTACTGGTTTTTGGTATTTGTACACCTATATATGTTAAACAGCTGCATTTTTATATGGTAGAACTTTGGCAATTTTTCTTGCACTCCTTAGTAATGAAAGGTGAAAAGAGCAGTAAATTTGGTCCAGGCTTTCAGTTTTTTTAAGAAGATAGATCCGAAATTTGCAATCTTGAAAGCTACCACAATTCTTCTGTAGCTTTTAGTCAACAACCCAGGAAACTGATATCTGGTTAAATAACTGCATTGCCAAAGTAAATTTTTTGCTCTTCCACTGTGATGACTTTCTTTTTTCTTGGTTTCTTTTATACATGATGATGTTTAGGAACCTAGACATGAATGTCTTCACAGCAGTGTTTCTTGTTTTCTCTGCATTTTTGGTTTAAATGATTGTGTGGATATCATTATTCCAGATGTGCCTCTGTTTATGATAGGATTTCTTTTGTTTTTTTGGCCAGGTATCCACCTGCCTTCGTCAACCATCACAAGGACCAATTTTGGAATAATAGGGGGTGCAGCTGGTGGTGGTTATAGTCAAGTTATTCCAATGGATGAATTCAATCTTATCCTAACAGGAGATATTCATGCAATAACAGCTGCAAATAATCTCCTAGCAGCTGCTAATGATACCCGGATTTTCCATGAGTCTACCCAATCAGACAAGGCTCTTTTAAACCGCCTATGCCCACCGAACAAAGAAGGAAAACGAAGCTTTAGTGACATAATGTTTCGGCGTATGATGACGCAACAGAAAATCACAAGGGAATATGACCAATATCAATATTCCAAAAATCAAAATTAACGAGAAGAAATCTCACTCAAACTCAACGTTTATTCAATAAAATGATAGATAACTTTAGCCGGCGGCTTTACAATGATACTTAAAATAAAAACCCTAGCTTAATTCATGACAGATAAGGAAACGATATAAAACATTAAATTTACCATAAATGAAAAATTTGAGATAAATGCAGAATATGAAAGGCCTATAAACCCTGAGCAAGCAGCAATTGACGAAAGTCAATTCGGACTCACGAATCAGAGTTATGGCTAAAACGGAACTTTCCTAAAATAGCAAAAATGAAGATTTCGGGGCCGAAACGATGGAATTTGGCCAAAAACCGGTGGACATTAGGGGCTATGCCGCTAACTTCTTCCGCAAATGACGAAACGCATTGACTGGATGAGTTTCGTGCTATTCCGACTCCGACGACCCGGCTGCTGAAATTCAGTTGCCTTTGAATTTCGGGTGATCTCTCTTCAGCATGAATGCTTCCGCAACCTGTTCTACATCATATGAAGAAGCTTGGTATCTCCAAGACCAAGCCCGAGGAACTCAACCCACAAAAGTAAAGAAATTTGCAAGACTTGATATGAACCCAGCTTCCATAACATGGAGGAGAGTAATGGATGTCATTGACAGGTTTTTGAGAAAGATGAGAGTAATGGATATTTGAAAGACTTGATATTAAACCAGCTTCCATGTTAACCGAGCTTTGAGCAGAAGATGCGTCCTTGTCAATCATTTTTTAATTTTTTTTTATAACTTTAGCCTCAGTATAAACACCAAAATCACCATGGCATCTTAAATCTTATCAATCCATTGGTAGCGTTCCTCAGTTTTCCTTCTATCATGGCCCTAATATATATAATCCACACTTTATTTCATGTGCTATCCATGTCCTTTTAGTTGCTGGTGTTTGGATTTGATTTCGCTGCAAGTGAAGTCTTGCATGTCTGTTTCTCACCCCCTTGCCTGTTTCATCTGGTTACATCTTTTACTTGAAACAAATAATTCTCATCCCATTTTGGATCAGAATCTGTTGAAATTTGAAGCTGATTCCAGACCTGCCAAAGAAACTTACAGGTTGCATGTGCGCAGGAGAATTAAAGTTTGAAGAATTGAAGATTGAAGAATCAATTGTTATGATTGAATTCACATTGTAATAAGTATGTTTAAGTGTTCTGAGTCAATGTTTTAGTTAATTTCCGCTTATAGTCAAAACTTTGTTAAATAGGAAATTTCAACTGTTTTTTTGAAAAACTAGCCGTTTGTAATTTCTGATTCTTCTATAAATAAAATTGATGGGATGGCAGTAACCATAACGAAATATTCTGCCCATGTTCTTGTTGTGTTGATTCTCAAATTTACAAATTTCGTTAGTTCTTTCTTTTCTGGAAATTGTTCATCAAATTCTGGAAATTCAGTCATTCCCAGAATTTGATCGCTACAGTACCTGTTTTTGGGTTGTAGATCGATTTTGTCCGTACAAATTGCTACAGTACGTGTTTTTCATAATTTTCCAGAATTCATTCAAATTTCAACATGGTATCAGAGCAGAATTAGGTCTTTGAAAAGGGATGTGAGTGAAACACGAGTGATAAAAAGAAATTGAGATTTTTCAAGATTAATTATGTTCTTGAAAGGGAAAGAAGAAATTTCTGAGAATTTGCAGAATTTCTGAAATCAAGAAATTTTACTTGATTTGTTCTTTAAAAAGGATAATCAATTGATAGTTATCATCAATTGGTATCCCTGTTCTCTGTATTGTGAAGTCTTAGAAGTGAATTACAAAGAAAAGGAAAAATTTCGAAACTGACAGTTCTTGACAAAGATGGATGCATCATTTTCTTCGAAATCTCCAATCTTCACAGGAGTAAACTATGGAGTTTGGGCAGTGAAGATGAAGATATACTTGAAAGCCTTCGACCTATGGGATGATGTGGAGGCTGACAGGGAACCAATTCCCTTAAACAACAATCCAACAATGAACCAACTCAAGTACTTCAATGAACAAAGAGCAAAGAAGTTCAAGGCTCTTACTTGCATTCATAATGCAGTGAGTGAGGACATTTTCACAAGGATAATGGCCTGTGAAACTGCAAAGGATGCATGGGATAAGTTGAAATCCGAATTCCAAGGTGATGAGAAGTCAAGGAGGATGCAAATTCTGAACTTGAAGAGGCAATTTGAAGGCCTAAGGATGAAGGATTCTGACACTGTCAAAGAATTCTCATCAAGTGTGTCCAAGATTGTAAATGAAATGACTCTACTTGGAGAAGAAATTCAAGAATCAAGAGTTGTGGAAAAGGTTCTAGTAAGCTTACCCGAAAAATTTGAGAACAAGATATGTTCTTTGGAAGATTCAAAAGACTTCACTTCCATGAGTCTTCAAGAGTTAATTAATGCATTGCAAGCAGTGGAACAAAGGCAACAATTGAGGCAAGAAAACTATGGTGAAGAGGCCTTTGCAGCAGGATTGAGTGGAAGAACTAGGCAGCAACAAGTGTTCTTCAGAAATCTAGAAAACAGGTCCAGTTCTGGAAATTCATGGCAGAGGAAGAATTGGCCAAATAATCAAACACAAGGCAACAACTTCAATGCAAGGTGGAAGGAAAGAAGAGAGCAACTTCCCACCTGCAAGTACTGTCAGAAAACCAACCACCTTGAGTCATCTTGTTGGCTCAAAAATGCACAATGCCGAAAATGTAAGAATTTTGGTCACATTGAAATTTTTTGCAATGAAGACAATGCAAATCAAGCTCAAGTTGCTGAAGTGGAGGAGACCAAAGAGGAAATGCTATTCACAGCCACTGAAGCACACAAATGCAACAAAAATGAGCTAAACACTCAAACTTGGTCTATTGATAGTGGTTGTTCAAACCACATGTCTGCAGCAGCAAGTATGTTCGAAAACCTAGACTTAAGTTACAAATCTAGAGTTAAAGTTGCAAATGGACAGTATGTAAGTGTTGAGGGTAAAGGGGAAGTTGATATTGAAACTCTAGCTGGAATCCGAAAGTTTAAGTATGTGTTGTATGTGCCAGAAATTGACCAAAATTTGATAAGTGTAGGTCAATTACTTGAGGATAGATACTCTTTGCTGTTTATAGATGGCAAATGCATGATCAAAGATGATCAAGGTACTCTCTTATTCAATACAAAAATGTCAAATAGATATTTTAGTTTTGAGAAACAACTAGAACACCAAAGCAACACAACTGAAAGAGAATCTGTTGAAGAGAAAGGCTCACTGAAAATGGCAGGAAAAGATGATGAAAAATATCAAACCATGGATTCTGGGGGGAGTGTTGAACTTAGAGAAACACAGCCTTTGGATGTAGGCTCCTTGTATTGTGATGAGATGTTGGAGGATTATGTGAATATAGATTCACATATCTTGTGCACTTCTGAGATTGCTGACATTGATAGTGAGGGAGTAGCTGAAATGAGTGTTACAAGTTCATATCACTGTGATCATGAGTATTATAATCCTGAGCATTTGAAAGAGCTTGGTGATAAAGATGTTGGGAAATGTGATGGCAGTTTGAGGAATCAAGAACTAGAGTTAAGTGCAAATACTGGAAAATTTCGTGCATATATATACTCTTCACCTGCAATGGTTGATTTGGATGTTGATGGGAACTTGGACATTCTTGTTGGGACTTCATTTGGCTTGTTCTATGTCCTGGATCATCATAAAAAAACTAGGAAAAATTTCCCTCTGAAAATAGCTGAAACTCAAGGTGCTACCTGTGCAGATGGCAGAACGTATAGAATGCAAATTAGCAGACTAATCTATCAATCTTTCACTCAACCAGACATAGTATGCTCTGCTATACTCAACACAAAGTTCATGAAAAACACTAGTCAGTTACACTACATTACAGCATTGGTAAATGCAGACCAACCGGTTTGGTTAAGTAAAACTTTAAAGGATTTGAACTTTGATCAGTCAACTGAAGGAATGTGCAGCTCAGGAATCAAGGGGGAGTGTTGAAATTTGAAGCTGATTCCAGACCTGCCAAAGAAACTTACAGGTTGCATGTGCGCAGGAGAATTAAAGTTTGAAGAATTGAAGATTGAAGAATCAATTGTTATGATTGAATTCACATTGTAATAAGTATGTTTAAGTGTTCTGAGTCAATGTTTTAGTTAATTTCCGCTTATAGTCAAAACTTTGTTAAATAGGAAATTTCAACTGTTTTTTTGAAAAACTAGCCGTTTGTAATTTCTGATTCTTCTATAAATAAAATTGATGGGATGGCAGTAACCATAACGAAATATTCTGCCCATGTTCTTGTTGTGTTGATTCTCAAATTTACAAATTTCGTTAGTTCTTTCTTTTCTGGAAATTGTTCATCAAATTCTGGAAATTCAGTCATTCCCAGAATTTGATCGCTACAGTACCTGTTTTTGGGCTGTAGATCGATTTTGTCCGTACAAATTGCTACAGTACGTGTTTTTCATAATTTTCCAGAATTCATTCAAATTTCAACAAATTGTTGGGTATACGACCAAAGTCCCACATTGGCTAGAAGTGGGGAGGATCATGGGTATATAAGGATGGACAAATATCTCCATTGGTATGAGGCCTTTTGGGTACAGCCCAAGAACAAATCCATGAGGGCTTAGGCCCAAAGTGGACAATATCATACCAATGTGGAGATAGGTGGTGTCCATAGTCCTTACAAGTGGTATCAGAGCCAGGCCCCAGAGTTAGCCATGATGGATAAATCCTCGGAATGCCGAACAAAAGGTGGTGGGCCCCCAATCACGATGTAATCCATGGATCAGCTCTATTGGATAGGCAGTGTGCTCCAGATGCTTCATGGGCGTGTCCTGATCCCAACACGGTGAAGAGAAGTTGACCTAGAAAGAGCAAAAAACTCTCAAGTGGTAGAGAGTGGACGGATGAATGATCGGTTTGAGGGGAGGCTCGGTGGTCCTTTGTTCGAGGGGAGGATTGTTGGGTATACGACCAAAGTCCCACATTGGCTAGAAGTGGGGAGGATCATGGGTATATAAGGATGGACAAATATCTCCATTGGTATGAGGCCTTTTGGGTACAGCCCAAGAACAAATCCATGAGGGCTTAGGCCCAAAGTGGACAATATCATACCAATGTGGAGATAGGTGGTGTCCATAGTCCTTACAAGAACTTTAGCCTCAGTATAAACACCAAAATCACCATGGCATCTTAAATCTTATCAATCCATTGGTAGCGTTCCTCAGTTTTCCTTCTATCATGGCCCTAATATATATAATCCACACTTTATTTCATGTGCTATCCATGTCCTTTTAGTTGCTGGTGTTTGGATTTGATTTCGCTGCAAGTGAAGTCTTGCATGTCTGTTTCTCACCCCCTTGCCTGTTTCATCTGGTTACATCTTTTACTTGAAACAAATAATTCTCATCCCATTTTGGATCAGAATCACTCAATATACATATATCAGTGGATGAAAAGTTCAGAGTCTGATATGAATTTATTGTCTTGTCTAGATGGATTGAAGCTGGGAAGTGGTCCTCTTTTGACAGTAGCACAAATCTGACTAGCTTCTTGAGCATGTGTTTTTAGACAAAATCTGTAAAATATCCTCAGGAGATGGAAAGAAAAGTTCTTGTTTTCTTTCTGCTTTTAATCCGCACTTACAGTCTCAAATCAATCATGGCTGGTAATAATTCAGGTTTCTCTTGCTCTAGCTTCAGAGCTGTGGAAACAAGAACTCATGCTTGTTACTGTTAGTTAACATTTCTATCTCCTGGACAACAAAAAATACATTTTTAAGTTTAACAAATTTCTGGCCTTGGTTTCGGCCATTTTAAATGAAAATTCAATAGCAAGCAACACTCCTCTATTGCATCAAAGAAATCAAGAAGAAATCAAGTAGAGAAACTGATGGTGATTAAAGTAAATATGTTAAAAACATATATATATATATATATATATATATATTTATTTGTATAGATTGGATTATGAGTATGGCAAGTGGAGTTCCACCGAGGTTTTTGTTAATTTATGTAAGGATTAAAATGTAATTTGGTGAATTGAGATGCTATTATTTCATGTGTTTTGATACTATTCATAGTTGTAAGAATAAAAGGTAGTTTCTTAACCAAATTGACATTTAACTATTTCTGAATATCTTATTTTTTACTAATTGCAGTATAATTTATTTATAGTGAATGATACTAAATATATGGTTATAAATGATGAATGCTATTTTAGAATAAAAACAATTAAATCGTTAAATAAAACCAACAGAAATGCTAAGTTGCAAGCAACTATAAAAATAGTGTTTTTTTTTTAACCATATGTATACATGCATACATATATATACCAAGGAAAATGAGAAGCCAAACACATCATGGTTGATGCATGCAATTACTTGCATGAATCTCCAAGAACCCCAAAACAAAACACATAAATGCCAAGCAAGTCCTTGCACAGGCCAGAGATCCTCCTCCATCCCAACACAAAAAGGCTAGCTTCTTGACGATGACAGATTCATCATTGCCAATATCTTCAGCAAAACACCGTCTACTCTTCACGAAATCTGCAGATACATCAAAGCCTAATTTCATTCCTTTTACAGGAAGAAAAAGTGTGTCCTTTGCTTTTGGATTCACGTTTATCTTTACTTTTCTCTTGCTCTATATTCAATCATTTTCTGGCCATTCCTTCCCTTTTCCCTCCCTTATCTCTCACTTTCTCGCAAATTCTTCATCTCTTTCTCATCAACACCACACCCTTCTTAATGTTCCCAACGAGTCTCCGTTAGCTGATGCTAAATATGGGGTTCATTCTTTGTCTCAAGAATACAATAACACGTCTGAAAAGAACCCTTTATTAAGTGCTGGTTTAAATGACAACGTAGCACAACATGGGAAGGTGGGTGCAAGAAATGATTCTCATGGCGAGGAGGAGCAGTACGCTCTGAAGAGAGAAAATGGGAATAAAAAAAGGGCTGTGGAGAAGGAGAGAGTTGAAAGCAATGTGCTGGCACTGGATTCAAAAGGGAGAGATAGGAACGCGAAAATTGAGAAATGGGCGAGGAAAATGGAGCGGTGCAATTGGTTTGACGGGAGATGGGCGAAGGATGATTCTTACCCTATATTTGCACCGGGATCTTGTCCTCATATTGATGAACCTTTCAATTGTTTTATTAATGGAAGGCCTGATAGTGAGTATCAAAAATATAAATGGAAACCAAGGCATTGCAATATCCCCAGGTAAACATGTAATATGTTCATATGTTTTTATACCTTCTCAATTGTTGTGATATATATTTTGATGAAGGCCTGTATTTACAATTTCTTACTATAATATATTTGATTTTGGATAGCATTTGTGCTGAGAAATTCAGGGTTTTTTCTCCTTCTTGCTGTCAAACTATCAAATATAAATCCTTGAAATACATGTCAACTTCAATTTGCAGGATGAATGGCAAGATTATGCTGGAGATGTTAAGAGGGAAGAGATTAGTCTTTGTTGGTGATTCTCTCAATAGGAACATGTGGGAATCTCTGGTTTGTATTCTTCTAAACTCGGTGGAAGATAAGTCTAAAGTATTCGAAGCCTCTGGCAGAGAAGAATTTCGATCAGAGAGTTCTTACTCTTTCATATTCGAAGTATGTGGTTTAGTATTCTCTTTTTCGTCTCTTATAAATGCTACAAGAAATCTGTTTATTTTTTGAAAACATTAATCTACTTGGATTGGTAGGATTACAATTCCTCGGTAGAGTTCTTTCAATCACCATTTCTTGTTCAAGAATGGGAAATGGAAGGTAAAAATGGATCAAAGAAGGAAACTCTCCGCCTTGATATGCTCGAGAGATCATCCGACAAGTACAGAACTGCAGATGTTCTGATATTCAACACAGGACATTGGTGGACTCATGAGAAAACTTTGGACGGGTGACATATATATTCCCTCTCTTCGGATATAATTTTTACTAGGAAATAATCCAGGAACAAATTATAATATGATCAGATACTCGCAGGAGGGGTTACTATCAAGAAGGTAGCCATGTCTACAGTCAGTTGAACGTCGACAAGGCATTTCGGAAAGCTTTGAGAACATGGGCTAGATGGGTGGAAACAAAGACGGATCCGCTCAAGACCCTTGTTTTCTTCAGGGGATATTCTGTTTCTCATTTCAGGTATGTAATGAAGAGCCCAAGTTATCCATGGATTCGAAAAAAGAGGCTCACATGACAGTTTTGTTCCATTGACAGAGGTGGAGAGTGGGATTCTGGTGGGAAATGTGAAAGCGAGACCAAGCCGCTTATGGAGGAGACTTATTTCGAAGAAGATCCGTCAATGGTGAAAATCCTGGAGTCGACACTTGAGCGTATGAAGACACCAGTATTCTACCTGAACATCACAAGAATGACTAATTTCCGGAGAGATGCGCACCCTTCAGTATACAGGGAGCAGAATATGACGGCAGAGGAGAGGACATTGTCGAGGGTCCAAGATTGCAGCCATTGGTGTCTCCCTGGGGTTCCTGATACATGGAATGAGATCGTATACAGTCATTTGCTCTTGAAACATAAGCAGAAGGAGCTGAAGCGGCGGCGGCGGAGCTAGAGTAGCCCAGCAAATCGACAAGCTGTGACAATTCCACTTTCATATTAACTTTTCATCAAACTGATGATTTTCATGATAATATGTATGCCCTGTAGCCAATCCATTGGCTATACGTGGCCATGACTTTATTAATGCAAGCACAATGTTTAGTGCAGTCGGGTTTCTCCTTCTGTTCCTGTCAAAAGGCTGAGAATCCCCATTCTTACGGGCCTCCTGCATGCCTGGAGCAACCATACAGACAAGTTTAGGGTTAATCCTCTTTACTCAAGTCCTGGAACTAAACATATATATATATTTATTTATTTATATCTACAGTGAAAAGAAATGGATCTGTCAGGTTCTGGGTGATGTTGATTACTGTTCTTGTCGGCCAGCAATTACTTTTCTTGGATTATAAGCAAATAATGCAACTTAAAAAAGGTTTAGAATGAATGAATGATCATAGTTCAAAATAAGCTGCATGTAATTGTGGACTTGTCTGCCATTTGTATCCCCATAACAAGTTATTGATTTCAAACAAGCAGACTTTTTATTTATTTAATATAAGATAATTTTTATTTGACTTTGCGTTTCAACCATGAAAATTCTTGAATATTTTTTAGTTTCAAATTATTATTTTTTGTATTTTTGGATAATTTTAATATGCTAATATTAAAAATAAAATATAAATATCGTCTTAATATATTTTCAGGTATTTGTTTTTTTAAAAAAACAGCTTCTACAGTATTTACTCCAAAAAAACCCCTAAATATAGCACTTATGTTGCTCCAAAAAGGGAAGAAAAACACTGTAATATGTAATAATTTTCAACAAAATTATTTGTAACAGGACAAGAAAACCAAAATAATTTAATGCGAAGTCTCTTCTATTGGTCGGAAATAGAAGGGCCACGTGGTGAAAGTGATTGGGGGAAATAATTTCCAAAAAGACAAGGAAAAGTCCACAACCTTGAAAGCATTAATTCACCAGCTAACAGATTTCTAGGTAATGGTAGTTATTGTCCCCCAATTATCACATGATCTTCAGCTAGGTCCCCAAACAAAAACAATTCCCAATTGGATTTTATTATCTATCAAACAATAATCGATTAGGGTTAACGAGGTAGTTTTCAAAATAATTATCAAATTTAGCTTGATAGGTAAATCTTACGACTCCTTGTCTTGGAGTAGAGCCGTATTTTTCTTCAAAATAGTATTTTTTAAAACTTAAACGATAGTTTATTTATTCCTAAAAAACTCATCAATTTGAGTTGACTTAGGTGTCAAATCGTGATTCAGATATTTCTTTCCAATAGATCGGGGACTTAATAAGAAGCATTTTTTATTTATGGGTTTAATTGCAGGTTTGATGATAATTTGAGGGGGGGAAACCGAATTCATAATAAAAATTTCCACCCACTCGTTCCAACTTTTATCCACCGACAATCATAAAAGCATATAATACAATTTAGCTTATCTCTTCTTCAAAAACAAGCGGAAGCAAAAATAGCGATATCATCTTCAATTACTGAAGAAAGAGCACGGGAAGAAGAATGATTCATTTTAGCGAAAATTAAAAAACATTAATTTTTTTTTTTTTAAGGTTTGCCTAGTTGAGTTTAGAATATATTTTGCTGGAGTAACTCGATCACTCAATTGGTTTAATTTAAAACTCAATCTTGGAAGAGTTTTTGTATCATAAATTTCTCAATAAGATTTAACATAAATGCGTTTTAGTTTGTAAGAACTATGCAACAAAGACTCCAATATTTGGCATTCATTTCTCATCAAGTTCTTGACATTTATTACAGTGCATATGATCGCTTATTATCACTTACGTCTTGGCACGTGGCCTTTCATTCAAATTGAGCTAACAAGCAAACTATCTGGCCCGGCCAAGTTTGCATTGACTACCCTGCAGTTCAATCTGATCTCCCCTTCCGTTCCTGTCAAGGGGCTGAGATTCCCCATTCTTATCATGGACTCCACAAAGCTTTCAAAGAAAGCCGTTTGATTAGCACTGAATGTGTTGACAAGAGCGATGATATCATCTGCCCCAACTGTTGAAAACAGTTCTTGATCAGTCTGAAGCAGGCCTCGGTTAGCTTGCAGGTTGGAGTAGTAGTTACTGTCAAAGACATCAGGTGTCGTGAGATCAAGATTTGTTGTCACATTCCCATCTCCACCTAGGGGACATAGTTCCTGGAGAGCTGCTAGAAAAGTTGGGTCCAGTGACGGGTCAGGAGCACCGGAGCCACTGAAATTATACAATCGGAAGATGAATGTAGAACAGTTTGCCCTTCCAAATGTGTGAGCACCTGAGAAGATAAAAAGGAGATTGCATCAGAGTAGAATCAATTATAACAAAGCTTTACAGTTTACAGTTGAGCCTGACAGGAAATACTTACCAGATAGAGCTACCAAATCACTATTATTATTAAGGCTGACATTGGTGAAGCTCTCTCTGAGTTGAGCGAGGGTAAAAAAAGGTGGGGGGAGGAAAGAATTTGCTGCATCTCGGCTTGCTGTTGTACTATCTCTTCTTCCTAATGGAACCGTCCAATTTGGACCCCCAGCCTGCAACCATGCATATACCAGATAAAACAATAGTATTTGTGCTCTATTTTTTACTAGAATTAGACGGAAAGAGATTTATTTTATATTTTGGGGGATCGAGGGATCGTTTTAAGATACCAAAACAACAGATTCTTCAGCTGCGATAGTGAGTATATCAGCACAGGAAACAGTAGCAGGGCAGGCGCTCTCCAACAAGGCCTTCATGCTATCAACAACCTCAAAACCTCTTGCAGAGTTGATGTTCCCTCCAGCTTCCTTTTCGCTCGCTATAGTATCACTGTTGTCCAGCAAAATCGAAGCATCACAGCCCTGAAAATAAAATAAGAAACCTCAGAATCACAACTACTTGGATTGGACTGTGCAATACATAAGATGTTTCATATATAGTAATTACATTAACAAAGCAGTCATGGAAGTGAAGCCTGATGAGGCTGCCTCCAATCCGAGCATCGGATGCCAATGCCCCCGCAATGACATTACGGATAATGCTGCTCACGTTTGGACATGTCTGGTCGTAAAATGTTGGAGTAAGCTGGCAGTGAGCCAGTGGTCCTCCTCTAAGATAAACTACAAAGAAAAAAGCTGCAACTACACCCTTTGAAAGATACATTTTTCTCCAATCTCTCCTATGAAGAACACACACACATATATTTTTTGTAAATTCTAAAACTTGCATGGTAGCTCAATGTTGTTTTAGTTTATATAGACACAGGGAGGTCTGGAAGCTAAGACGCTGTTCGTTGAATTTTCTACTAAGAACAGTAGCTATAATGACATGTTTGCCAAGCAATATTCGGTGGTGGTCACGAAAGAGGTTGGCGGCCGGCAATTTTGAACAGTAAATCTATTAAATTCAACTGAAGATCCCTTACATTTAGGGTGTCTTCGGTATTAATTTTGCTTTTATGGTTGAGGTTTTAAAAAAATAATTTCATAAAAAGCATTTTATTTGCGGTTCAAAATAAATTTTGAAGTGTTTGATTAAAAATGTTTTTGAGTTTGAGACTAATGAAAAGCAGTTTCATGTGTTTGGTTACCAAGTTTTTCATATTGCTTTTAACTTGTGAAATTACTTTCAAGTGTGTGTGTATATATATATATACATATATATAATTTTTTTAAATATTGTAAATTTAATAATTATAATAATATAATGTAATTAATAATTCATGAAAAAACATATATTTTTTTATTCTCCCATCAAACCACTTGCAATCTCATCACGAATAGATATTTATATATATATATATATAATTTTTAAATATTATAGATTTAATAATTATAATAATATAATCTAATTAATAATTCATAAAAAAACATATATATTTTTTTATTCTCCCATCAAACTACTTGCAATTTCATCATGGACAGATATTTCTCTTCCATCAGGACTGATTTGTATTTACACATTTTTTTATAAAAAATATATATTTAAAAAAAAACAGACAGGGTCGAGAGTAGGCCCATCCAACTTGGGACTAAGCCCAACTCTGCTGGACTTAGGCTAGGCCAGGTGCAGGCCCAGCCCAAAGTCCAGGTTAAAAACTGAAGACGTGAAATGGTGCGCTGCACGGTTCACGTCTTCTTCACGTGCACAGTAGCTTCCAACCGATCACGACGATAGCTTCAACGGCTGATGCTGATGGGTAAAGGAGGCCAAGATGGTTTTTTCTGTGGTGGTGGCGTCGGAGATGGTGGCTTGTAGTGGTCGACGATAGCATTGGAAGGTGCCGCTGTGGAGAGAGAGAGAGCTGCAGCTGTGGAGAGAGAGAGTTGTCGCTGTGGAGAGAGAGACAATCGGTGGTGTGCCTGGTATGCCTGCGATCGATTTCGGTGATCGTCTTCGTCAATTGCTGCTAATGGTGTCTGTGTTTTCTTTCGAAGGAGCAAAACAATACAGAGTGTCTTTTGCATAAAACGTGAGTTGCATGCATTAATCTGCTTCTTCAAAAAAGTTGTCGAGATCACAATAGGTTTGCTTCTTCAAAAAAACATGATTTTCCTGTTTTTGAAAATAAGCAGTTTCGATCGGTTTTGATGGTGGGTCCCATGCCAATTTAATATGTTTTTTTGTTTTACCAAACGGCTTAATTCTGTTTATGGTTTGAAACGGAGATTGGACTGTAATGCCAAACGGGCACTTATTGGTGGGATGTTGTCTAGCTTATTAGCTGAGGTGCAGTGGAAGGATCTAAATTAAAAAAGAGAGCTGCCAGGTTGCGAACGTGGCTCATCCAAACTCTTCTATCCTGATTAATATAGAGAGGGAGAGCTTTAACTTAATGATCACCATTATTATTATTATTTAAACAAGCTTAAAATATTTCATAAAACAAGGGTGTCTTTCCCATCTAATTCATGTGCAAGAAAGCTTGGAAAATAACAAAAAAAAATGGAGAAAAATAATACAGACAACAAAAAAACACTAATTGATTACCCATAGTATTTAAAAGGGTTTATATATATATGGTAAAACATTACGAGTGAGTTTTTTATAGTTCTCACACATGTCGCGGATGAAAATTTCAGATTTTTATTTTATTTTCTTATGTTGGTGCTAGTTCATCAATCTACATTTAAATTAACTATGTTATTTTATTTTTTAAAATAATAATAAAAATATCGAAAATATGCCATTTGGATTCCTATTACAAGTTTTTGTTCAGACAGGTAGAGCTTCCCCTTCATTAAAGCATGATATAACTCCTTGCCTGTAAAAGTCTTATAGGAGGTTGAATTTCCTCGATCAATACCTTAAAAAAGAAAAGAAAAAAGCAAGAAGTTTCTTCATATTTATGAAATAGCCCTACAATATATATTTTTTCTTTACGACTAGGCCTTTTGTGCTTCTACTTTTCTATGCATATGGGGCCTGTGCATATATAGCTGGGTTACCAATGAAATAACTCCGACATGAAATAGCAATTTTAAACATTTTTCTTCCAGAAACATTCCATTAATTTGTATTACCAGGTAACTTTCGTGGCTTGATTTAATAGCAGGTTCCTAGTTAATTAAAGTTGACATGCATGTAATCACCTAGAAGGTGGTTTAGTGGTAAAAACCTTAAGATTAAGAGGTTTATTTTGTTTGTCGTCTCATATTTTTCTCGTATGATTACTAATATAATGATAATTTAAGATTTATATAATCATTAATTTTAAATTCCGTGAAATTAATCAGTTTATTCAAGCTCTTAGAGGGTGTTTGGGAAAGCTGTTGCTGTAGCTTTTCATAACTTTTCAAAAAGTATTTCGTACCGAAATATATTAAAATGATATTTTTTTATTTTTTAAAAATTATTTTTGACATCAGCACATCAAAATGATCTAAAAACACTAAACCATCGGTCTTTAAAATGAAAAAAAAAATACAATTTTTTTGGAAACCATGGTTGAAAAAGCTAAAACAAACACCCCGAAATATTCTTAATCTTTATCTAATACCAATATTGTTAATAGCCAATTTACGAGAACCACACATCAATGATTCCTTGAAGTACATTGCGAGCTGCAGAAATAATGACAGAATCATGCACGGAAATTTTCATGTGGTGGGTGGTGACATACATACATACATACATACATACATACATATATGTGTGTGTGTAATTTTCACATTTTGTTTAAGCAACGGTACGACCAGAGTGACGTGAAAGATTTTGAGAAAATATTGGTGTTCAGAGGTTTTTCTGTCATAATATTACTTTTAATTAGGTTGTCGTCATTTGTCTAACCATTTGATGATTCGATTTTACAAGGTTTTTTGTTCGTCACTACCCTTGGAGAGTAGTAAATAAAGACGGCAAGTTTGAATCTCTCCTCTTCTTCTTCTTTTTTTACCCGCTTAGAATCGTGATTTCACTTATTTTTCATGAATATTTATTTAAAATAAAATAAAATATTATTTTTGAATAAAAATCATTTCTAAATCACGCCGGGTTTCGATTACTATGATGGTTGGGTAATTAATAATTTTAGTTTTAAAAAACAAATTATAACCAGAAATGGAGCATTTATGTTGCTCCAAAAAGGGGGAGAAAAACAGTGTAATATGTAATAATTTTCTTTGGTATAATTTTCAACAAAATTATTTGTAACAGGACAAGAAAACCAAAATAATTTAATGCGAAGTCTCTTCTATTGGTCGGAAATAGAAGGGCCACGTGGTGAAAGTGATTGGGGGAAATAATTTCCAAAAAGACAAGGAAAATTCCACAACCTTAGTTTGTAAGAACTATGCAACAAAGACTCCAGTATTTGGCATATATTCATTTCTCATCAAGTTTTCATCGCCTGACATTTATTACAGTGCATATGATCGCTTATTATCACTTACGTCTTGGCACGTAGCCTTTCATTCAAATTGAGCTAACAAGCAAACTATCTGGCCCGGCCAAGTTTGCATTGACTACCCTGCAGTTCAATCTGATCTCCCCTTCCGTTCCTGTCAAGGGGCTGAGATTCCCCATTCTTATCATGGACTCCACAAAGCTTTCAAAGAAAGCTGTTTGATTAGCACTGAATGTGTTGACAAGAGCGATGATATCATCCGCCCCATCTGTTGAAAACAGTTCTTGATCAGTCTGAAGCAGGCCTCGGTTAGCTTGCAGGTTGGAGTAGTAGTTACTGTCAAAAACATCAGGTGTTGTGAGATCAAGATCTGTTATCACATCCCCATCTCCACCTTGGGGACATAATTGCTGGAGAGCTGCTAGAAAAGTTGCGTCCAGTGACGGGTCAGGAGCACCGGAGTTATTGAAATCATACAATCGGAAGTTGAATGTAGAACATTTTGCCCTTCCAAATGTGTGAGCACCTGAGAAGATAAAAAGGAGTTTGCATCAGAGTAGAATCAATTATAACAAAGCCTTACAGTTTATAGTTGAGCCTGACAGCAAATACTTACCAGATAGAGCTACCAAATCACTATTATTATTAAGGCTGACATTGGTGAAGCTCTCTCTGAGTTGAGCAAGGGTTAAAAAAGGGGCGGGGAGGAAAGCATTTGCTGCATCTCGGCTCGCTGTTGTACTATCTCTTCTTCCTAATGGAACCGTCCAATTTGGACCCCCTGCCTGCAACCATGCATATAGTTAGGGGATTAGTACTTTTCAACTATTAAAACATCCCTACCTTAACTCCTTTTGTCCAGACCTTCATAAATTCATGCTAAAAAACGAAGTAAATTTGAGCTTCTTTCTTTCGTTCAATCATGATAATTAAAACTATAGTATTTGTGTTCTATTTTTTACTAGAATTATACAACAGGAGATTTATTATATATTTTGGGGGATCGAGGGACCGTTTTAAGATACCAAAACAACAGATTCTTCAGCTGCGATGGTGAGTATATCAGCACAAGAAACAGTTGCAGGGCAGGCGCTCTCCAACAAGGCCTTCATTGTATCAACAACGTCAAAACCTCTTGCAGAGTTGTTGTTCCCTCCAGCTTCCTTTTCGCTCACTATAGTAGAACTGTTGTCCAGCAAAAGCGAAGCATCACAGCCCTGAAAATAAAATAAGAAACCTCAGAATCACAACTACTTGGATTGGACAGTGCAATACATAAGATGTTTCATAGTAATTACATTAACAAAGCAGTCATGGAAGTGAAGCCTGATGAGGCTGCCTCCAATCCGAGCATCGGATGCCAATGCCCCCGCAATGACATTACGGATAATGCTGCTCACGTTTGGACATGTCTGGTCGTAAAATGTTGGAGTAAGCTGGCAGTGAGCCAGTGGTCCTCCTCTAAGATAAACTACAAAGAAAAAAGCTGCAACTACACCCTTTGAAAGATACATTTTTCTCCAATTTCTCCTATGAAGAACACACACACACACATATATATATATATTCTGGACATGTCTGGTCATAAAATGCTGTAGTTAGCCTGATGACGCGGTTCTTTGAATCTTCTAATAAGAACAGTAACTATAATTAATGACGTGTTTGCCAAGCAATATTCGGTGGTGATCAGGAAAGAGGTTGGCGGGCAACAATGTCGAACAGTAAATCTATTAAATTCAACTTAAGATGCCTGACTTTTATTTGAGGGATGTTGTGTAGCTTATTGGCTATAGTGCAGTGGAAGGGGATCTAAATTAAAAAAGAGATCTGCCCTTGTTGCGTAGCTCATCAAAACACTTCTATCCTAATTAGTATAGAGAGAGAGCTTTAACTGATTATCACCATTGTTATTATTTAAACAAGCTTATAATATTTCATAAAATAAGGGTATCTTTCCCATCTAATTCATCTGTAATAAAGCTCGGAGAAAATAACAAAATAATAATAATAATAATAATAATAATAATAATAATAATACGGACAACAAAAAACCACTAATTAATATACCCACAGTATTTAAAAGGGTTTATATATATATGGTAAAACATCACGAGTGAGTTTTTTATAGTTCTCACACATGTCGCGGATGAAAATAGCAGATTTGTTTTCTTATGTTTGTGCTAGTTCATTAATCTACATTTAAATTAACTATGTTATTTTATTTTTTTAAATAATAATAAAAAATATCGAAAATATGCCATTTGGATTCCTATTACAAGTTTTTGTTCAGACAGGTAGAGCTTCCCCTTCATTAAAGCATGATATAACTCCTTGCCTGTAAAAGTCTTATAGGAGGTTGAATTTCCTCGATCAATACCTTAAAAAAGAGAAAAAGCAAGAAGTTTCCTCGATCAATAGGTGTTTATGAAATTAGCCCAATAATGTATATTTTTTCTTTACGACTAGGCCTTTTGTGCCTCTACTTTTCTATGCATATGGGGCCTGTGCATATATAGCTGGGTTACCAATGAAATAACTCCGACATGAAATAGTAATTTTAAACATTTTTATTCTAGAAACATTCCATTAATTTGTATTACCATGTAACTTTCATGGCTTGATTTAATAGCAAATTCCTAGTTAATTAAAGAAGACATGCATCTAACCATTTAGTAGATAGTCAGTGATAAAAGTTTGAAATTAAAAAATTTGCTCTTCTTGTTATCTCAGGTTCGAGTTATGTGATTCCTAATATAATGGTCATTTGAGCCTTACATGATCATTAATTTTAAATCTCGTGAAATTAATTGAGATATATATAAACTGAATTATACACCATATGAATAAAATAAAATAAAAAGTCTACATGCATGTGCAACTTGCAAACTTTTTTTACTCCTTGCAATGGAAGCTAGCTATAAAGCGAAAGTAGCCATGTTCCCTTTTCTTGTGATTAAATTGGTGTTGGAGTTCGTGTAAAAATGTTTTTTCTATAAAAAAATAGTGTATTTTCATTTTTATTTATTTTCATATCAATTAGATGTCTTGTTGCTAGTTTTTTTTTAAATAATAATAATATTTTGATATATTTCTGAATTCTTGATTGATGATGAAGGTTTTTTTAGAGATGTTTTAAATTGAAGTTAAAATGTGTACAAAAAGAAAAAGAATTGTCAACAGATGAAATCATGAAAGGAAGAAATTGAAACGAGTACTGCCAATGG
The DNA here is from genome assembly GCA_025169955.1 of Salix arbutifolia. Lineage (NCBI taxonomy): Eukaryota > Viridiplantae > Streptophyta > Magnoliopsida > Malpighiales > Salicaceae > Salix > Salix arbutifolia. Next base: position 742,741 of record CM045902.1, read on the forward strand.
AATGGTTTCAATACCCGTGAAAAAGTTGAAAGTGCATGCGCGCACCTTCAAAATTCAAAAGAAGGGATGCATGAACGCACCTTCTTCTCATGGAATCTGAACTAATTTTTTAAAAAGTAATCTTCTTTTATAAAGATATGCTGAGAAATTATTGTACGAGGCATAGGGTACATACCCTGAAAATTATGAGCACTCCGAAGCAGGCCTCGTTCAACTTTCAGGTTGTAGAAGTATCAGGATGGAAATCAATTCCATCTACAATTTCAAGTTCTTGAGTTATTTTTTAAAAATATTTTGAGAATTTGTTTTAAACAGACAAATTAGTAGTGAATGCGATCAGTGATTGATAATGAAAAAATTGTGGTGATCGATGGATTTTGATAAGAATGAGAATTAATTCTTATTAATCGTTCAATGATTGAGCTTTTCAAATTAAAATTCACTATACAATGGCGGCGATTGCATGTAAAGGAATTGTTTATAACTTAGAATTTTTCACACTCTTCCTCACTTTATTTTTCTTTTTTTTATGTTTTGATTTTTCTCTTAAATCTAGAAGGTAGACTCAGTTTATGATTTTTAGTTCATAGATCCTGTTTGAGAAAATATATTTAAACCAATGTGTTGTTGAAATTTTAAAAGATATATTAAAAATATTCTAATTATACAAGGGAGGAGTGATCAATCATTCAAGACAAATTATTCATCATTGATAATAGCAAAAAAATCATTATTTTAAAGTTCTCAATAATTTTTATTCTTCAATAATTTTATTTTAATTTAAACATAATTATTTTTATTGCATGTCAATTATATATGTGTGTGTGAGTGTTTAGCATGCATGCCTATATTTTCTTCCCGGTTCTAAGCACGGGAAATCATTGAAGCTATGGTTTATGGAATGGTGGGGAGGCTTGGAAGCCAAGACAACACGGTTCCTTGAATTTTCTAGGTATAAAAAAACTGTCGGTGGGGGTATAATGATGGGTATTTTTATTGTTGGTACGTCAATAAGTATCCTTGGATTTTTCTTCAATTTAATAGTTTTTTTCTCTTAAAAAAAAATTCCTTGGAAAATATTTTTCAAATCTTCGTATATTGGTCACATTAAATTAAATTCTAATATATATATGATTTTTCGATTTGTGCTTTAATTAGCTAGTTTAATTAAAACGCTTGAGTAGCTGATCAAATTTCAACTGTATGATCCAAACAAGTTGAAATTAATTGCAGAGAATATCTCATTTGGATCCTCTTTACAGTCTGTTCAACAGGGTCTACTTTTCCTACATTCAACGATGATATAGACTCCTTGCTCGTAGATATTGGAGATTAGGGTTTCTCAGTCAAAACCTTATTTAAAATAAAATAAAATAAAATAAAATTCCTCCGTCAATAAATATGTTATCCCAAATATATTTTTTTTCATTTTTCATGACTTGACCTTCTGTGCTAATATACTCTTTCTATGCACATGGAAATGACGATTTTGAGGAAATAATGCATTTTTTAGAAGCATTAATGCTTAGTTTCGCATTACCATATCTTTTTTCATGGCTTGATTTGACAAAATTCCTAGATAATTCAAGCCACCGTTCATGCACTTGAAACCTTTTTTGTTTTTTGCTTGCATTCGAAGCTACCTGTAATTAAAGTAAAATAATTAGTATCAATTTTAATTAAGCTCACTTCTTTACAGTATCTTAATCAATGTGATAAGAATGAAGAGAAATTACAGGAGAGATCAAATCTTTTTTAAATGTTTTAAATTATAAAATATCTCACCTTTTAAAAATGAAATTCTAGAACTTGTTATCTTATATAGACTTCTCTAAAGATTGATGTGAAAATGTCGATAAAAATGTCAGCAAAAACTACTTAATTATGATGGAAGAAATCTAAAGCAGACCGCGTTGATTTTTCTTGCATCGGAGAGGATTTCGATGTCCATGGAAAAGTCGATGGTCACAGGGATTCTTATTAACAAAAAGTTTGAGTTTTATTCCTTCCACACACTCATACCTAGCATCCCTAGTATCTTTATTAACAAAAACATAAACAAGTATACGAGATTAAAAAGTTTTTATTTTATTTTATGATTTTATATTTAAATTCTATGATTATTAATACGATAATTATCGAAAATTTACATAATTATTAATTTTAAGATTAATAACATCGATCACACAAGATTTGAGGTGGAAACGTTGTGTATGTATATATAAAGAGTATCCCTTTTTTTCTTTTTTCATTCGAGATGAAGATAATATTAAAGCAACGATGAAAATGCAATGCAAGAAAAAAACATGGGCTGCTGAAGCGAAACGTGATTATTTTTTATTTAGAAATATATTAAAATGATATTTTTTTTAAATTTTTAAAAATTATTTTTAATATTATCACATGAAATAAAAATACTAAAATGATGCCATTTCCACAGTAGCTAGGAATCAAAAGTCTAGATGATTTAATTGCAAGTATAAGGTTACACCTCTCTCACGTGGGATTATGGTTAAATCATGTTTTAAAAAAGAAATATTCTTTTTGTTTATATTTTTAGATACTTTTAATGCGATGGTGTACGTGTGTGCATGTCATTATTATTTCTATCTCATCTCCCCGTTTCACATTCTTATTTTAATTAATATACTTGTTATTATTTATTAACACATATAATTATTAATTTATTTTTCTAACTGTACGCGTTCAACTTTCCAGTTGCGGTTATTTTTTTTATACAAGATGAAAAAGAATATTACAACGTTCGTATTTTTTGTGTTAAGAAAATGTTGCTGTTACGAGAACCACATTGTAACTTGCAAAGGACTGATGCACAGCCTATACCCGACCGACATCAATTACATGTACAAACAAAAACAAAAAAAAACACTAATTCGTTTGATTAAAGTAATTTATAATTATTTTCTTAGTATTAAAAGATCATTCTTTGTAAGAGAAAAGTTCGTTTGATTAAAGCATCAAAGACAAAAATAGATAAAAGAAAATCCAAAACATGTCTTCTTCGTGTGATTAAGTAACCAAACACAATCTTAGAACATGGAGATGATATCGATCTTAAGATAAAAAATAATAATAATAATTAAATATTGATAAAAAAAAATTAAAAATCCCTGGAGGAATGAAATTGTCTTTTCCCTTGCTCTGGTTCAAAGAGTTCCCATTGCTTATAATTACTCGAATAATAATAATAATAATAATAATAATAATAATAATAATTTTATGGAAACTGTAAGGGCTTTCTGTTACTGTCAGGGGAAGGCCAGAGGTTTAGTTTTAGCATCGATCTCTCCCCATCGAGGCCTCACTAGTTTCCTTCCGGTTAATGGTTAAATATCCACCAGGTTCAGGATGCTCTTGGCCCATTACAAAAACAGAGAAAAAAAAAGAGAATATTTTGATTTTATCCAATCTTGTACTCGTTATTTCTATTACATTTTTATTATTCTTTTCATGGTTTTTTTTTTAATTTAGCCTCTAATTATTATTATTATTATTATGATATTATATTTGGTCTGTATTGTTTGATTTTTAAATTCTTTTACAGTTGAATATTTCACGAGTGATAGGTTAATTGTGTTAACCCAAGTTAATTCGAATTTTTTTTCTTGATTTTTTATGATTTTTTTTCTCAATATGTTCAAATTGAATTAAAGTACTTTCCTTGAGCTTTGTCATTTTTTTCACTTTTTTATCTTGAACTTGTGTTGCAAGTAACGGGTTACTCGAGTTAATCCGAGTTCAATCGAATGTGTGTGTAATATATACACAGACACACTTTCCATGGAACAGAGAAGAAAAAAGATGATCAGTGTCAAATCACCCATTAAACACGTTGTCACGGGCCATATCAAGAGAAAGAAAGAAAAAAACTGATGGAAGTTCAGGTTTGAAGAACCGATGGCGTTACTAGCGCCGTTCATATGACTGGCCGAAGCAGGTTTTTTTCCAAATTGTTTTGAACTTGACTTTGTATACAAAAGGGTCAACCCAGAACTCAACCAAACTTGGAGATGAGATTTGCCGGATCAACTTTAAATATGTCTATAACGAAGTTATTTCATCTTTTTCAAATTTTATATAAATGAAACATCGTCTTTTGGTTGGGGATATACTGAGGTTTACCCACTAAACGTAGAACTTGAGTTTAAAATATTGTTAAATCCTGGAACTTTTGTCGGTTCTGACAACTATGATCCAAACCCAAATTGTTTTGTTATGTTTGTTAGTTTACATCTCTCTTGTCCAAGTGATCCGCAGCAACTCTTGTCTGTACTGCAGAGCCAGTAATCTTTTGAACTATATTCATTCCTATTAACAATATGTAATAACTATAAATTTCTTCCATTCAAATTATGTGTTTACCACAAATATGGTACAGGAGGATTCAAAGTTCTCAGAATCAGAAAAGATTCCACCCTTCTTATTAGTTCCAGCACACGTTGGATCTGAGGAAAAAGCTGAATAGGACTGAAAATATTACACCCTTCTTATTAGATTCCACCCTAATTGACCCTCTTACAGTCGGCTCTGATTTCTCCATCGCGTCCCGTCAAAGGACTTAAATTTCCCATTTTTATCATAGACTGAGCAAAGCTATCAAAGAAGGCGGCCTGGCTGTTAGCAAACCGGTTGACTACGGCGACAGTATCAGCCTCACTAGTAGAGAAGAGAATTTGATCAGATTGGAGAAGGCCACGATTGTTCTGAAGGTTTGTGAAGTAGTTATTGTCAAAATCATCAGGAGTTGTCGGATCAAGATTGTTCAATCTGTTTGGATTTCCGCCTTGTGGGCATGCTTGGCGAAGTTTCTGCAAGTATGCTTTGTCTAAGGTTGGGCCAGGGTTTGCATCATCAAGTCTCTGGCTGAAAAATTGGCACTGAGACCTCCCAAATGTGTGGGCACCTGAAATAACATTTTATCTTTTGTAAGAATAAAACAATATAATAAGAGCTGTTCCTGCTGTATTTTGACGAGGAAAATTTGGAAAGATTTCTAATTAATTACCAGATAAAGCAACTAGATCAGTGGAATCAAGTTCCTTGTTCGAGAACTTGAGAGTAAGATTTTCAAGGGTTTCAGAAGGACCGGGAATGTCAGAAGTTCTGGCGGCGTTCGCAGTCCTACTATCCCTTCTTCCTAGTGGCACTTTCCATGCTGGACCTCCTGCCTGAAACATATCATTTGCAATCATCTCGAGGAAACTCAACTAAGACTTGAAACCTAAACTTGCTAGCACAAGCCATCTCCAGTTTTTCAACCCATGTTTGTTATTTCTTCGCTCATTAACCAGAAATCTTGGAGATAAATTGTTTTTGTCACGACGATGTGATCTTGGAGATAAATTATTATTTATTTATTTTTATCATTAAGCAATTTAGTTATTTTGTAGTATATTTAGAACACAAAACTTCTTATTTATAATTTATATTTTATTCATAAACTCGTTATTTAGATTTTTATAAAAAAAAAAGTTATTGTTATAATTCCAATGATTACATAATTAATTAGAGAATATCTTTTATTATCAAATATATTATATTTTTCAATTGTGACATGGATCATTTCTCATCTTTGCCATCACGACTAGAATTTAAACATAAGGATAACATACACTACGTGTCAGAATGAGAACAAACCACGTGTCAGAATCCCATTACGATATTTTCCCCATCTGGTTCCTTGAAGACCACTAACAGAACTCAACTGAACCAAAACACCGTCTTACTGGCTTCGTGTTCCAGCAAAATAAAATAATAAAAATGGCTCTAAAATTTCATGCAGCCATTAATTTAAGCTTGCAATTGAGCCCGTCTCCTACATTATTTGCACCATTATTTTGTAAGCCTCAAAAACTCTTGAAATCATCTGTAAAAAAGACTCATGTTTGTCAATCCTCTCTTGTTAATGAACAGCAGCAGCAAATTTCTTTCAATGAGCAAGAAAATCAGCTGATAAATGCCCTTATTGGAATCCAAGGCAGAGGAAAATCAGCATCACCCCAGCAACTCAATGTACGGCTTCAACCCCTTCCCCCCTCTCTTGATGAGTTGTTGTGATTGTTTTAAAGGTAATGAGACTTTTTGACAGGAGGTGGGACAGGCAGTGAAAGTTCTTGAAGGCTTAGAAGGAGTGTCTGAACCTGTAAGTGATAAGTTTTTGGAATCTTGATCAGTGGGATTTCTTTTCACTTTTTTTATATATAATTCCAGATTTTTATTAAAATTGTTAAGGTTTGATAGGTTTTGTTTTTCTTTTTGGATTTTGTGTTAATTTTTGTTTACTTTTGAAACTAGAGTAAATCAAATTATAGGCAGTTTATGTTTTTTTGCAGCATGATTGATATCATAAGATTAGATGGAGTCATCTGTAATTAGCCTCAGAAATTGAGAAGTATTTTTTTTGGAAAAATGAGAGGGGCAAATGAAATTTTAATGATGTGTTAAATTTTGTTATTGTTATGAATTCTGATGATTCTGAGTACCCACAGACAGGCTCGAACTTGATCGAAGGTCGGTGGCAATTAATGTTTACGACTAGACCTGGGACAGCATCTCCAATTCAGGTTAGATTGCAATTTGTTGCTGTACATTTTTGTGTGCTTTTCTTGTAACTTTGTTCCTTGGTGTAAAACTTTTATGTCATTAGACAATTTAGAAAACATTTGAGTAATATAAAACTATTTTTGGGAAATCAGTTTATAACTTAAGTTTTTGGATTAAAAATGTTTTTTTGATATGATATTAGTTTTAATAACTAAATTGTCATGAATTCCAATCGCACCGCTCTCATTCTATCTTTAGTGTAAGTTTATGCAAGTTTCAAACCCGAAGAGCCTTCTCATGATGGAGTGTGTTAGAAAAATAAAATCATTCTTTAAGTTTCATCTTATAATTTAAGCTTTTAGATTGAAAATGTTTTTTTGGTAGAAACTTTAAGACTGCAAAGTGGATTTGCAGGGTTGATACCATTTTGAATAGCATAAATTTCTCCCAGTTGTTTTTCTTCTGCATTTTGTGCTGATTCTCACCATGTGCTTTGCAATATGTTGCAGAGAACTTTTGTTGGTGTTGACTTCTTCAGTGTATTTCAAGAGGTATACCTTCGGACAAATGATCCTCGTGTGTCCAACATTGTAAAATTCTCAGATGCTATAGGCGAGCTGAAAGTAGAGGTATGAATCCACCATCTTTTCTAGTAAGTTATAAGCTTTTTCTCCATAAAGGTCCCATCAAACACCATTAGCCACCCCGATTAAGCAATGCGAGGGACGAGATAGTCAGCCTGAGCCCATCAAGTCATTACACTCAAGTCATCTTTTCATTTTTGAAAGCATGGCTGTAGAAGTAGGGGCACTCGTAGAAGAAGGGACTATTACAGTTAGCATAGATCAGATGGTTTCTCCTTCAACCTTATGAATTTTCTGATAAGCATGTGCATCTTCAGAGCTATGCAAAAAAGCTTTGACTAGGTATTTTTCTCTTTTAAATGATGAATATAGTGATCCATGTAGAGGTTATAGCCCCAATTTCCATGCATCTGAAGTTCATGTTTCAAGCTGTTAATGAAGGACCCCCTCCTCTTTCTCTTATGCCATGCACATCTCATTTTTCTCCCAGGCAGCAGCAACAATTGAAAATGGAAAGAGGATCCTTTTCCAATTTGACAGAGCAGCCTTTTCTTTCAAATTTTTACCATTCAAGGTTCCATATCCAGTTCCATTTAAGCTTCTTGGCGATGAAGCAAAGGGCTGGCTGGACACCACATACTTGTCTCCATCTGGAAACCTTCGCATCTCGAGAGGAAATAAGGTATATATGAACTTCATAATCTTGAGCGTACCGAATTCAGTGTTTATGCTGTAACCCTCTCTATTGGTGGATGGCAGGTACTAAAGATATTGGTTCAGAAGTTTTCTTTTGGTTTCATTTGCTAAAGTCATCGAGCAATGTTTCTGTAGTGCAGGGCACCGCCTTTGTGCTACAAAAGAAAACTGAACCTAGACAAAGATTGCTGTCAGTGATTTCGACAGGAACTGGAGTTCTAGAGGTAAAATTACAATCGTCTTTCTAGACCCTGTTGGAGGACATGCTTTGTTAGATAATGTAGCTCCACATTGCTAATTACAGAGCTATAACCTTTGCAGGCAATCAATGAATTTATAAAGTTAAATCAGAGTGCTGCTAAAGATGAACTGGAACTCATCGATGGAGAGTGGCAGATGACATGGAGTTCACAGGTGATTGTGTGATGATGTTTGCATAGATTTTCCTATTTATTCAATGAAAGAAATTTCAATTGCCTGGAGACCATTAAAGAGTAGTGTACAATTAATCTTAAAGTCTCACCTAATTAGCTATTAGATTTTTTTATTGAAATGATTTTTTCACATGGTATCTAAGCCTAAATGATCAAAATCTCACCACCGTATTTTATCTAATTAAATTATAAAAATTGAGTGCAAAGCAACAGTGAGCACGTGCAAATTTCAAAATTTCAAGTTCAAAAATTTTTAGTTGAAAGAGTATCAAAGAATAATATAAAACTGTTTTTGAAATATCACCTGATTTAGGTTAAGATAGTTTTTTGACAGAGATATCATTGCCATGATTAATGTCTCTAGATGGTAGTATAAGGATGTTGATAAACTATTGTTGAATCATTCAAATTCGAGCGTCTTTCTTCTGATAACACGTTCAGATATTAAATTTAAGTTTTTTACTTGTCACTGATTCTTAATTAGCTCTTAGTATGATTTCTTGTCAGTTCTACTTTACCCAGATCCAAATAGCATTTTTTATGATGCAGATGGAGACAGATAGTTGGATAGAGAATGCTGGCAGAGGTCTAATGGGCAAGCAGGTAAGCACAAAAGATGTCAATATTTCTCTTCATGTTAAACTCAATCTTCTTCACAAATCACATCCTAACTCCCTCACCCTCTATTCCTACAATCTCAGATTGTCACAAAGAACGGACAGTTAAAGTTTGTTGTCGACATCTTGCTCGGTGTCAGGTTCTCGATGTCAGGAACATTTGTGTAAGTCTTCCAGCACATGGTGGGAATCTACCGGGAAGAATTTCAAGTAAAACTCATATGGTGCAAACTTTTGGCAGGAAATCGAGTCCCAGTACATATGATGTTAAAATGGATGATGCAGCCATCATTGGTGGCATGTTTGGACTCCCTGTGGAGATGGAAACCAAGATTAACCTAGAGTTGCTGTAAGATTTCTGGTCTTAGATACTGTCAAATCGCATGATCCCATGATGGTTTTCTCTGCTGGCCATTAACAAGAGACGGTAAATATGTTTTTGCAGATACAGTGATGAGAAAATCAGAATCAGTCGAGGGTACAGAAACATTGTGTTTGTGCATGTACGAACAGATGGAACAAGGCAGAAATAAACCAATCGGTGGATCGATCAAAGAGAATTTGCATCTTCTTTCAGTCAATTTTATTGATGCATCATTGACAGAGTATTAGAAAGAGGAAATTGAGTGTTCTTATTCAATTATATATATATAAATATATATAGTATACAGAACATTGGTTTTCCTTGGGTAGAAAATTGAACTAATAATAGTATACCTGCTTGTCAGCTGAATGGAGATAAAAAATGAGAAATTTTACGAAAATCAGGAGTACATATCAACACTTATGAATCCATTTTGAAGTGAAACAGATACAAAAGTAAAAATAAAATCACATACAGATTGATAAAAATATTTTTCTAAAATTAAAGTGAGTTCATTGAAGAGGTATTGTTTTCTCATCGAATCTACAAAAGAAGAAGTTTGGTACGGACCATTTCTTTTGAGAAAAATAAAATATCTTTTACAATGGTTGGCTTCTATATTTTTGAAAATAAATATTTATCTTTTATTTTGAAAAAAATTTAAAACATAAACGGAAAACTTGAATACCTCCAACCGCAAACAAAACCACAACGATCATAATTTTGGGAGACGGAGAGTCAACGTCGATGGTCCACATCTGTTCATGAGCTAATAGCCCATGAAAGTCCATCAACTAACAAGTAATTGCAGCATGCAGCAGCCGCTATGATGTCAGGACTCGGGGGGAAACTATCTGTTAAAACTTAAAAGTATTAATACGCGTGGAGGTCACGGTCAGCATATATTCTACACACCACACATTGCCCTTATCCCTTGTAGCTTTAATACGCGTGGAGGTCACGGTCAGCATGACCATCATCAATCCAAATCTTATCGGCCTAATGCCTCCTTAACCGGTCCAGGTTAAAATGCCGGCGCTTCAAGACGACAAGCCACGCGTACAGTTAAACTAAAAAACAATAATAAACAAATACTGAATTACACCAAGACGCCCGAGTCGATAATAATAACATAAAAAACCCAGCATCAAAACACCGACATTGTGTTCTTATCGTTTGGGAGACAGTTCAGTAGTTTGACTGTTCATCCAATCGTAAAACACCGACCGCAAAAGGCTCTCAACAGTTAATTGTTTTTGTCATATATGAAAGTGCAGATATTAATTAACTGTTCAGTGAGTTTAAAAAACCAAAAATATTCCAGATCTTTTTTCGCTTTTTTGTCTGTTTCCAAAGGTAAATCAACGGTTTAGCTGTTCAAAAAAATAAAGATCCCAAATATTCAGGAAAGTAAAAAATAACTCTGAATCTAAGAGTTCAATTTTGTTATTTGAAGAGCAAAACAGTCCACTACTTGAGTAATTATCAGCAGAAGTTAAAAAATAACCAGAATCTGATTTTGGAAAAAAAAGTGTATTTGGGGTAACAAAATTCATGACTCGTTTGCCAGCCAAACCACGGCAACGCGTTCTACACATCAAGGAACTAGGCCGTCAATTGAAGCAAAGCCAGCTCTGTAACCACACGAAAGGGTGCATTTGCTCTTTACACAAATTTAAAGGAAAACTCTTTCTAACGCAGCTGTGATGTTTGAAAGATTCTAAAGGAACTAATTTAAAAGTATATTTAAAAACAATAAGGAAACTTCTATAGGACCCCTTGTATCCAAATGATAAAACAAATCATGAAAGGTTGCTTCGTGTATTAGCCACGCATCTTGGAAGCTGGATTTTTAAGGGTCAAGCACACAGGAAACAAGGATTTGGCCGATCCTTGAGAGCAAAGATAAAGCAAGAAACCTAAGGTTCTGCATCACGAATCATGCCCCCACAAGAACTGTAAATGTTAATTACCTATCACTCAATTCATGACTAGATTATACACAAGCTAGCAACAACAAAAAAACACGAATTCTGTCAAGATTCGACAAATAACATTGTGTTAACAAGGAACCTGATACAGCAGACAAACAGGGGTTGTCATCTTCATGTCGGGTAAAAGAATGCAGGAAGCCAGAAACACAGCTTTAAGCAGACGGAGAGGGGCAAAAGTGTCATGCTCTTTTATAAACCTGACAGAAAAGGGATCCTCAGTACCTGACACAGAAGGAAAGATTTTAGAAGCAAGTGATGGAACAAAACCAATGGAATGCCACAACGATTTTAAAAACAAGATTGATTTTAGAAACAAGTGATGGAACAAAACCAATGGAATGTCAACGATTTTAAAAACTATTTTTGCTAGCCAAGACTTATTGCAAGCTCATTCGTGTAGCAGACTTATCATCAAGTCTCCAAATTTCTGCATCATCCACCAGGACAATCACTTGTGTGGAAGCAGCATAGCCTGCTGCTTAAGACACACCTATAATAGGCAACAAAAAAAAATCTTAATGCTCCATCTCTGGGTAACTTAAGCATCACATTTGCTGGGCAACATTGTGAATCCCAGGAGCTACAATTGCTCAAACATAGGCGACCGATTTTTTATGATCAAATGATGAACTATTCAAAGCATGGAAGTGCTCAAAAAGAATTTAAAAGTTGCTATCTGTCTGCAATTATAAGTCAAGCTGTATTAACCCCATATGATGTTTTCATGCAAGATGTCTCTCTGAACAATCCTGTAACGGATATATCAAGGGACAGCAATTGTTGAGGCCATTTATTTTCCAATTTTAGCCACTGAAAGTCGTCACTCCACCCTCTTTGACTTCAAACAGCAATAAGCAATAACAGTTATTGGCATCAAAATTACAAGTTTAGCACTAATAAGCAACGTTCAAAGAGCAACATCCAACCAAATCTCCCAGCATTCTAAAACTGGAAACTGTAAATCAAACAGTCTCAGATGGGAAGGTTTTCTTAGAATCTCCAACAACTGGCTTTCTACTTCTAATCATATCTGGAATCAGAAAGTAATAAGCCAACCATCCACTATCACTCAGTCATGTATAATTTTTTATGACTACATGTCATAAACAACCTGGGATTTCAAAGGGACAAGTTCTTCAGGCTCAAAAGTTTCAGTTCTCCTGAGAAAACCACCACAGAAAAAAGAAAAAGAAAGATACAGACATAAAGAAACAACAACAATAATAATATCAATTTAGTAATTAAGTACAGAAACATGAACCGAATGGTAACGACTAAAAAGGTACGTGCTCAAATCAGAACAGCAGGACTACCTTCCCTGCAATCAAGAATTGAAATAGTACTAGAAAGGTAATCGCAAATATAGCAAGGATAATTTGTATAGAACATTCAGAAAGGCAATTCCATGGAAACAAACAAACGAAAAGTAGTGGAAATGTTTATGGCATTAGACAAAAGAAAAGCCGGTACATCATGGTTAGAGAATTACACCACATGTTCCAGGTTACATCCAGCTCAAAAGCCAACAAATGCAGCATACAGATTTATGCTTTTAACAGAACCAACCTTGACACAAAAGAGACTTACATTAAGGCGGGACAAAAGATTAGTCACCACCGCCAATGATCTTCTCCGGGGACACTTGATTATCATTAGAAGTGTCCTCCTTTGAATCCATTTTGTCATGCACAACCCTGTTTTCAGAAGTAACACCGTTAGACAGGCCCTACACCAATGAAACCAGACGGTATGGTAAGAGTTAGCTTTCCCTCTTCATCTTTTGCTTCATCAACCTTCACTGTTTCTGCATCAGTAGCTACAAAATCGTCTCGTTTTCCTACATCGTTAACTTATTCTCCTATCAAATGCCACGAGCCCACTACGTGCCTTCTCATTCTTAGCCTCATGCTTCAGGACAACTTGATCATCAGTACATTTCTTCCATACAAACATCATTACTCCCCTTCCTCCTTTTCAACACTGCTAACATTCCTCCCTACCCTCTCCATTTCCACCCACACTCCATCACCTCCTCGTTACAGTCGTTAGCTACAGTGTTCCCACCAATATCCGATCCTCCATCACTCTCATTCTCAGAAACATTTTCCACAACCTCCTCGTTAACATCTTCCAAAACCATAGCACTACTGCTACTCTGACCATGCTGCTGATGCCTCTCCAAAAACTGTAACCTCCTCCTCAAATCCCCTAACTCACTCTCCATCAAAAACAACCTCTCTTTCAAAGTCAAATTCTCCTCTTCCAAATGCGCTATATGCGTGTCCTGATCATCAACCCTATTCTCCAAAACATTATTATTATTATTATTATAACTATACTCCCCTCCAACACCACCACCACCACCACCATTCGGATAAATCATCTCAAACCTACTCAAATCATGATCCAATCTCCTCTCCACTTCCACATGCTCCTCAACATCACTCTCCTCATCATCCTCATCATCATTGGCTTCATTTCCAGGCGATTTCAACCTAATCAACCCCTTCATCGACCCATACCCATTAACACCCCACTCCTCTTTCGCCATATCACCTAACACCTCCCTCGAGGGCGAAAATATCGGAGTTGGCAACATTGCCGGAGTCACCGGACACGGAGAAACCAACGAAGCAATCCCACCAGATTTTTTCGCCCGGATAATAAACGACGTCGTATTCCTTGGCGCGTAAGGCGCGAAACGATTATTAAATTTCTTCTTTGGATGATAATATTTCCGCGCTTTCATTCTGTTTTGTGTTTGCAATTCATTCAAACTCGGTGGCTTATACCCTCCGCCACTAACAACACCAGATAAACCAGGGTTGTTATTGGAATTTTCCATTCTTTTGTTGTTGTTGGCATTTTTACCCTTCCAGTTGCTGGTGCTGTTGTTGCTGCTTCTAGGCTTTAAAGGAGCAAAATTACTATTAAACTTCGACGGATTTTGAAACTTCGAGAAAGGTCTCTGATTCATCATCGTCATCATTAACGGCTGTGGTTGATTCATGGCTTGGCTGTGACTCAGCATATGTGACTGAAGATGAATCGGTGGTGGCTGGCCCATCAACTGCGGTGGCTGCTGATTCATGATCGACGGTGATGGCTGATCGTTCATTATTCAAACCCTAAGACAAAATAAAAACCTAAAAAAGGCTCGATTGTGCAATTAAGATCAGTTCCCGTCTACTGAGAAGAGGAAGATGGGAAAATACAAATCAGATCGAAAAACCCTAAAAAGATTTTTTCGACTTTTAAATTTTTTAAAGTTCAGAGATCTGGAGAATTCCTGGGTTTTTTTTAGGGCCGTGCTCTTGTTTTAGTGGTGGGGCATGGAGGGGTTGTTTATATAGGGGATAAGGGAGATTTATGGCGGTTGGATTTGGGGTTTTTTTGAAACACGGTGGAGATGAAAGGACGTGTCGGTTTAAAAGGGTTTTGATTGGGCTGCTGGAAGGGGATAAGTAGAGTAATTGCACATTAGTCTTTATTCTCTGTGGATTTAGGGTTTGCGTCATGAGATATTGGATATTTTAGTTGGGAGAATGAAGGGACTTTGCAACTTGATCCTTTTGGGGTTTTGTTGTTAATAACCATTGTAGAAGTACTTCTACGTTCCTTTTTGGAAGAATTTCGGGCTCCGCATAATCATCCAAAACAATCCCTTTTAAAAAGTATTTTCAATAATATTAATTTTAATAAATAGCATAACTTGAACATTCTGATCGACTCCCTGTTTTTTTCGAATATATCCTTATTTAATAGTCAAATTTATTCTTAATTTATTTTTTTACTAAATAATTGTCTGCACTGCGGTTTAGATAGAAAGAATAATATAGAGAAATATTCAACTATTGTTAAAAAAATTAAATTAAATTAAACTAAATGGGGATTGATCTTATATAACTTAGTTGACTTATAGGTATAAAGACAACTTAAATAATCGATAAAAATATATTTTCATTTTGAAAAATCAGGACATTTTTTTATAAAATAAATAAATAAAGTCAATATATTGGATTAATTGTGTATCATTTTATCATATAGAAAATATATAGAAAACAAATTTTACAAAGAACGATTCGCAATCAAACTAATATTGAAGGATAAAATTAAAATATATAATAATTAAAAAATAAACAAAAACATAACTCGAGTCAACACAGTTAACTTGCAAAACTCATGACCCAAGCTATGAGATCAGGATAACTCAATAAAAAAAACAAGTCAAAATAAATTAAAAAACTATACCCAAAAAATTCAATACTAAAAGATAAAACTAAGAAGAAAAAAACAAGTTTGAAACTACAAATTGTTTTTAAAAAAATCAAGGATCAAAATAAAATAAAAAAGACTTGCTTTTTTATTGTTTATTGCTGTAGGGAAAAGCCAAACACTTTTAATATAGGTTAATATAGCTGAACTAATTTCATCCCTCTTCTAGTGCGTTAAAATAAATTATTTATGTATTATTTTAAGGAATAATCCTATGCGATGCATTAAAGAGTGCATCATAATGAGGAGGTTAATCCTTTTGAATTTTAGATTTTAAGTTACAATTATCTTAGTTTATCATGTAAAATTCTCTGATGGAAGAAGGTAATACAAAGAGTGAAAAAATGAGAATTAAACACAAATAAAGATAAATATTTAAAAGATAATTTTGATATAACTTTTTGTATTTTTGGAATAAGAATGTATTTATTTATCATCTGTTTTGCTATGAAACAACAATCAACGTCATGTATAATAAAATATAATGCGTAAAATTATTAACCTGTCTCGGAGTGTGGTTGAAGTTACTTTTAATTTTTAATCAGAAATGTATCAAAATGATATTTTTGTTTTTTTTAAAAATTATTTTTAATATCGCACATGAAAATAACTTAAAAACACTAAATTTTTTAATTTGAAATAAAAAATAAATGATCAAAAATATAAACTTTTTAAAAAATGCTCTTAAAACAAGGCTGTAATAAGTATTTTTCACTTGAACGCATTCATGTTCCATGCTATCCCAGCTAAGATTGATGAAATTTGGGCACAAAAGATTCAAGCGTGAAGTGAAGTCATCAATGAAATGGGCTCTTAATGTGTAGTTTAGGAGGGAGAGAGATGCGGTAGAATCTGAGAGATTATATTTCTCGAGTGTTTTTGAAAAATAAATTTTTAAAAATAAAAAAATATATTTTTAAAAATATCCAGAGCCATTGATTCTCTTCTTTTTTTTCTCGCTTGTTATCTGTTTTGTCCATTTCTATCGCTGTTTTTAAATTTGATTGATTCTCGTGAGTTCATCTGGGAAATTCATGATTCTAAAACCTAATTTAGAACGAGTTTTAAATCGAGCCTCCAACTCACCCGACCATCTTGCTCTGTTCCTGGCCAAGTAAATCTCAAGATTCTTTTTAAGAAATCGGATTGAAGAATTCGAATCAATTCTCACACAATTTCAATTTACCACAGAATTATAATTGCGAAAGCGAAATTCCAGAGGAATATGGGCTTGATTTCACATGATAGCTAGGGAAGCGGAGTTGATGGTGGTGGCCATCAATCCAATCCCATCTGGTGGGTGAGTAATTAGAATCACAGAAAGGGGATGGGATCCAATCAACCCTCAAACCTCAATCTTCTTTATTTGTCAATGTCACTCACGTGAGGTCCCAGCACGAGACTTTGCATGATAAGAAGATAGAAGAACAATGGTTTTATAAGAGATTAGGAATCTCCGACCATTTCTTCAAAAAGAGAGAGAAAAAAGACTATCATTTATCATTCCAATCGAACATGTACTAACTCAGCCGCAGCAGGGGGTGTTTGAGAATCACTTCAAAAGGTTTTTTTAATTTGTTTTAAGTGATTTTTTAATGTTTTTACATATATAAAAAATAAACTTTTAAAAATTAAATAAAAAATATTATTTTAATATATTTTTACGTGGAAAACATTTTGAAACCCAAGCGGAGGTAAGTGATTAAATCAGACAAAACATTAACCCAACCTAACTCATTTAATCTAAGCCAATTCTTTAATTACCGATTGATCCAACCCAACCTGTTTCAAGCCGGGGCAGATTAAAATCTTCTAAAAACAAAACAAAAAAAACATTTTTTAAAAAAATGATAATTTGAATTCTTGTTTACCTTCAGGGGAAGAAGAAAAGCTGAGCTGCAGATATACATAACACTTGAAAGGTCAATAAAGGTCTGGTGATGTGTGATACAAGAAATAGCAGAGAAATTATTTTTCTATATTCTGTTTTTATTTTGCTCGCTCTTCTTCCTCTATTTTTCTATTTGCTAAATCTTGTTAAGGTTGGGCTTAACAATTGATTTTAGAGATGTGTGGAAGGCCACCAATTAGTAGCAAGCAACTCAGATCTAGAAATGGTGGAACATAACAAGCTAAAGGTTGCAGAAGAACCATAGAAAGTTGAATGAACAACTGAATAGAAACCACCAACAATGGTGAGAATTTTTGGAAGGAAGCAGAAGGTGTGCGGTACTTTGATCAAAGTAGAAAGATTGATCAAATGGCCCTGCATATTGAAACCTTGACCACAAAATGACAATTGAGAGAGAGATTGTGATTAATTTAAAGAAAAGAAGCAAACTTGAAGAGTTTGAGCGAGATGCATAAAAATTTAGAAGCTGCCGCAGCTTTTCATTTTTTTTTCATTTTAAATGAATATGGTTTGATGTTTTTAGATTATTTTGATGTGCTGATGTCAAAAATGATTTTTAAAAAATAAAAAAAAATATCATTTTGATGTATTTGAACATGAAAAGCACTTTGAAAAGCTACCGCAACAGCTCTCCCAAAGAGGACCTTAACAAAGTTAGAGAGAGAAAAACAAAGGTATTAAATGGAGGAGGAGGAGGGGGAGGGGGAAGCGACAGTGATTTTGCAATCAATTGAGTACAAATCTGTAGGTCAAACCATGAACATTAGAATTGATTCAATTTCTTAATATTTTTTTACTGACCTGCAAGGAAAAGAATGGTAAACTATAATTGTACTCTCTATAAACAAGCTTAGGTTGAAAGAGTTGCTTGCCCGGGATTATTGCAGCCACCACCAATCCCTAGCTATAACAATGGATTTTGTGAAGGGATTTAAAAACTCTAAGGAAAATGATATTATTATGGTGGTGGTGGTAGATAAGTTCACTAAATATGGGCATTTCGTTACTTCATAGCTCATCTGTTTCTGGACCAATTCTATAAATACCATGGAATACCTGACACAATTATGGTTGACAGGGACATTATTTTACCTCTATTTTATTCAATTGTTGAAGAGCGCATCCTATCACAACCATCAAACAAATTATCAATCTGAGAGGATAAACCAATGCTTGGAGACTTATCTTAGATGCAACTGGAAATAGCCAGATATAGAATGGAGCAGCTAGCTGACAAGAACAGGACAGAAAAAGAGCTCTCAAAAAGTGATTAAGTATTCTTCAAGCTGAAGTCGTACAAGGTAGTGTAGTGTGGCCTTAAGAAAAAGTTTAAAACTTAATCCCAAGTATTATAGCCTATAGATTACCAATAATAAGGGCCTGTTTGGGACAGCTGTTGCTGTAGCTTTTCAAAGTACTTTTTGTGCCGAAATATATCAAAATGATATTTTTTAATTTTTTAAAAATTATTTTTGACATCAGCACATCAAAATGATCTAAAAACACCAAAACATATTAATTTAGAATGAAAAAAAAAATGAAATTTTTTGAAACGTAATTTGAGAAGTTGTTCCAAACCGCTTCTAAATGATGGATGGAAGTTTTTTGCTGTCATGTTGTTGGATAGGAAACTGATGAAGAGAGGGAGTAGAGGGCAGTAACAATTGACTTGATTCAATGGTCCCACTTATTCCTAGAAGATGCTGCATGGGAGGATCTTGAAGAAGTCTAGAATTCAATAAAGCTGCATGACATATTCCTCTAATTCTATTTCCCGAATCTTGTTAAGGTTAAGATCAACATTCACCCAAGTGACCATCCCCAAGTTTCAAGTAAATCTCTTAATCGAGTAGAGAGATCTGACAACTACGCTCTAATATTGTGCTATTTGATAAGAAAAGAAGAGGAAAAAAACCCAAAGAGAAAAACAAGTGAACTACTTGCTTGTGTGCTTAAGTGGAAGAATAAGCCAGTTTGAACTTGAATAATAATAATAATAATTATAAATAAAGGTAATCAACACCAAAAGATCACATTGAAGATGGAATTAACATTCAGTAGGGTTTTTCAAATAAGCCACAAATGCAAAAAAATCATGTGTTGTATCGGTTGAAAATTTTAGCTGAATATGTATAAACATAACAAGCCACAAACCGCAATGTTGTGACCACAGAATCTAATATACAATATAACAACAAATGCTACACTGCTATTCACGTGGATAAAATGCAACCTAACTGGTTTGCTGCTATCACAGACATAACTCTCCTTTACAAAATTAGGATCAAACCTGTTCATCATATCCCGCTATTGGGGTTGTTACCAGCAAGAATGAGAGAAATTTCCAGTCCTCGGCTGAAGGCTTGGTTGAACATGAGCCGAGTTTGGAAGGTTGACACGAAAGGAAACCAAGACAAGAATGCAATTGGGATGAAGATCAGCATCCCCATCCCAGCATCATATAGGCGGCCAATTGAACGGATGGATTTCCATAATCCCATCTTTTTCATTACAGGTTTCCAAGCAGATGCAATCTGGAAAACAGAAAAGAGAGAATCTCAAACCATGATAGAAAAAGAGAAGAGTTGTGTGGAAGATATACAGAATAACATTGTTCACAAACAATCAGGTTAAAGACAAACTACTTATCCATGTTCTTCGCTCCCTCTTCTTTCTCTCACAATATTTGATATGGCACTCAAAAGCCCTTACATTCTTTTATGTGATTGATAAGCATGTGATTGTTTTTCCAGATATGAACAATATACATAACATATCTTACTGCTCGGCGCTTATTCACTCTCACTTTTGCGCAATGGTTCCTTGTGGACATTATCAACACCCCCCCCAATAACCAATAATTCAAATTTTTTCAGATATCACATATTTACACAAGAAATAATCTGTTCTCGATGTTATACTCGCATAAATCAAGATTACAGAACAACAAAATAGTAGGTCAGAATTTCATCACTGAAGAATAAATGATTATTTTTCTACTTGTGCTTTGATGAAAGAAGATGAGTAAAGATAAGGATTAGAAGAAAAAAGAAAAAGGTGATTCAGAAAACTCACGGATAAAATTCCCCATATAGTAGGGATAAATGCTAAGATGCTCGCAAAAACATCACTCACTGACAAATCTGTAAGCGCAACTGCAATGACTAAACCAGCCAAAGCCATCATGAAGGAGACACCTTGTATAAAGCGCAACAAAAGTTGGAAATTGACAGAGACCTTCTGACTGAAAGTGAACACCTGTGAAATCACAAAGAAGAATTGAATTACAAACAAATAACAAGCAAGTCTCATTATTAAAAGTCCATAATTTGTGGCTGTGCAGTAATACCGCTCACCTTGAAAAGAATTATAAGGACAGCTAGCACAATCCACGAGAAGCCATACACCTAAGATACATCAAAAAGTGATAAACCAATCTTATTTCATTTGGAATAGTAAACATGCAAAGGGTAAAACTGCATTACGAGGCAGAATAGCCATTCAGAAGCCAAAAGCACATCCTGAATAAAGAGATGTTTTACCGATAATGATGTATCACTTCCTTGTATATGAAGCTTGTATACAACACCATATTGGAAGATGAAGAATCTTAAACTCAAAATAGTCTCCATTATCCTCCCACTCAAAGTCCGGATATGTGCCTGTAAGAGATTTTTAGGTCATTAACGTGAAACAAAGGCAAAATACAAAAATAATAGAACAGGCTAAATAAAAAAATGAGACATATATGCCTTGCATAATTTTAAGTCACTTCAAGTAGTTTGGTAAAAGCATGCCAAGTTGATAAAATTTCCCAACATCAACTGGGCCATGTGTACTGTACAACCACTTTACTTTTTTGACAAAAAAAGAAGTGGAATTGATTCTGGAATCTGGATTAACGAGAAATAACATAAAGTGAATTTTCCCGATACTTTGATTAGAGCATAAAACAAGTGCTCACCTAGGTTCTTAGATGAGTAGCTTTGCCAATGTGTTCCCAATCAATTACAAGAGTAGCTTTACTAGTGTGTTCACAATCTTAAAGAAACAGAACTCGTTTCTTTATTGTTCAGTTAGTTTTTACTAAAAATATTCATTTAACGGATTTCATAACATTGCAATCTCAACCAAGGAAATATCCCAGTTTTTGTTGCAGCTTCCCTTAGTTCTTCTAATTCTCCATATTGTAAGTATCCCAGTTTTCTCCTCTCAGAATTTAGCAGGGCTGAAGCTTCTCTTATCCCACCCTTCTCTCCCTTGTATGCATCCCAGTATTCTATCTTTGCACAACTTAACAAATATACAATATTATAAAAATAATTATACATGGCTGGAATAAAATAGATATTTGATGCCTGCCCCTTATTTTCATTTATAGGGTATTCCAATGAACATCTGATAATGGTCGATGGTACCACTAAACCAAGGAGAGTCATTGTTTGATGCATGCATAGGAGTGGAGATTCCACTACACATTTATCAGAAAATAAGGAAAAAGAAGGCATCGGAGTGGAATCCACTATGCATTTATTCAAAACATGAAAAAGGAAAAAACAAAGACATGTACACGAACAAAAGTAATACCAATTCTTCATCCCACCAAGCTTCCCAACTTTCTTGTCCCTTAACCCCAATTCCACCTCTGTAAAAAAGCCAATTTGTCCAATCCCTGAAGTCCTCCACTGTCCTAAAAGTACAGCATCAAGGGTTATTCAACAAAGTGGCAAAAAAAAAATACACCAGAAATAAATATAAGAAACACTGCTTACTTTTGCCACTCAAATCCAGATGGATTGAACAAATAGGGAGCAAAAAGCCATGATAGAGCCATAAACCAACTGCTGACTGTAAGAAGAATGTAAGATAGTGTACCACCATCATTATACCCGTATGCAAGGTACACAACCAGCAAAAGCACAACTTCTAATCTGAAGATAAGAGGACAATCAAACAATTATAGCAGATCAAGCATGTGCACACATGCACAGAGAGAGAGAGAGACAGATAAATACCCTTTGACAAAATGGCTGCGGGAGTAAAGCCTGTAGTTTTCAGAAAATCTAATATGGCGGACCACAAATCCTCGACCTGTGGCTTGATACTAGTAGGAAAAGGAATATTATTGTAACATTCCACAGGATTAAAAACAAATAATAAATACTGAACGAAGAAAATGGTTGAGCATACCCTTGCACCACCATGAAGAATGGTTCTACCAAAATAATGTGATTTTGTGCCCAATGAAAATGTGAAGAAGACAGAGCAGAGCTGAAACTGCATTGTGATGAAATTGACAACAGCCTGCAACATTAATGAAAAGATTAGCACCAAAACTATTTTTCAGGTCAGAAACAAATAAAAGAACATGAAGCTAAGCAGAAATTCATGTACTTAAAACTGTGAGCTGTGAGTACATGAGTCAAGCAAGCCAAACAACGAATTACAGTAGTCTTAGTTCAAATGTAAATATGTATCCTTGTAGATGAGTGAAATAATGCATCACAAAGAAAATCAAAATCTTAGTTCTCGTCTCTTCATAATCCCAAGTTTACTGGGTCCAGTTACTTAAACAATGCTTGTGAAGAAGGAACACTAACCTACAAAAAAGCAATTGTAGTAGCTTAAGATAGAATATACCACATGCAGATATTTGGCATATAAGACACCAAGAAGCTCAGAAAAATTCAACATGGCATAAAAATGTAAAGGCTTAACATGTAAGGATGATATAAGTGGGAAAAAATGAAAATGAAAATAAAATATAAACAGATAAACTTTCTTGCCATCTTGCTTAACCCTTTGTCAGTTCATGTATTTAGCATTCAAAGCTTACAAAATAAACAGTAAGAATGATATTTACCCTCAAGAATCCCAGCTCTAAGATGAAGCCCAAAACCATTGGAACAGCTGTAAAAATACCAATTTGTAAGAGAAACTGTGTATTCAGAGCAGCACTCAGGGCATTGTTCTTCGTTATCAGTGCTCTAATTTCAACTGCTTCACCTACTCCAGATAGCGCCTAAAACAAAATTCCTTCAGTGTCAAGAAAATTAAATCGGGAACAATAACTAGTGTATTTGTGCAAACAGCAGGTGCCGAGTTGAAACAAAAATGCGAACTATATTTATATAGTCTTATACAATATGTATAGAGTATTCTACTAACAACAATATATTGATTATTTTAAAAATATTCTACATCAGATATGAATACCTAAAACCTATAGGATTGTACTTACGATACATGTCAGACATTTTTTTTTCATTTTATGGTGGCTTCAAACTGGTACATAATTTCATATCATATTTGTCGACTCGAAACAGAAATATATTAGCAAACTCAATATAAACGTGATCTGGAGTGCAAGGATGGATATCTTTGTCCAGTAATGGGTATCAATCTTACCAAATATGCTTTCCCATAAAGGAAAATGTATACAGTCAGCACCGTCAACTGCAATCGAATTTCCAAAAGGAGAATTGTTAAAAAAAATGAGTGATGAGCATGTAAAAGATGCATGATGCAGCAAATTTTTCCTCTCCTGCTTTTTCTCCCAGTAAACTTGGAGAATAAGATGTAAACCCCAATCTCTGTTGTACTAGATACACAGTTATCTAAATATTATCTAGAAATGCAACACAAATCATAGAGGCCAGCTGCTAAGAATAACGGCATGCAAAGGAGCACACTCAAAGGATTGGAACAAAAGCAAACTTTTAAAGTAAGATATACATTCTTGGTCAGAGAAACAGGGCAAAATTAGCATAGTCTAACTCGCTACATGTTGCATTTTCTTTGTGATTGAACTAAGCTACTTAAGCCAACTGATGTGAAACTTCAATTCATTCGATAGAAAATAAATTGTCATGCTCATAACCACAGCTAGTAATTACATACCATCATACAAAAGTAGTATCCCACAGTGGTGAAGTAGAATGACATCATTCGAAAGAAATCAAAAAGCTGCCCGAGCCTGTAGACATCCCTACTAAGAACTTGCTCCCCATTACCACCAGAAACCTTCCCTTCAAACACAGATATCTGATTGAGACCAACATCTCGTCCTTTGCCAACCTGTAAATTTTAATTAAGGTTGCAATTCCATACCGTAAAAAAGGTCCAAAGTACAAAATGAGAAACAATACCTGAATATATTCATGATGGGTGACATTTCCTTGGCGTAGAGTTGAGTTGAACCCTGTATGGGATGTCAAACGGCAAAATTTTGTAAGTTACACACACACAGAGATAGAGAGTAAAATGTAAAAATTAAAGCATTTGGACAAAACTACATTCTAATTCCTTCATAGGTTTTTAACTTAAATTAAAATAATTACATAATGAAAAAAGACAAGAGAGATTGTCTTTGGCAGATCAAATTCAGGAGGTCGTGATGCTTCTTTTATTGAGAAATAAACCTGTTAAGGAACCATCTCACCTAAAAGCTTAAGCTGATAGGTGAGGCCCTAGAATATGATTTATATTATTCTCTAACAAAACCAACTTCCAACAACCCTTAAACTTTTTGATCACTTGGACAAAACAAGGAACTTCTCTTTGTTAATAATAAAACCCATATGGCGCTAAATGCTATTGGTATTAAACTTTCAGAAACAAATTTAAGCAAATCAGGTTTTAAGGTAAGGTACCATATTTCCTTAGCAAAGACAAAAAGAAGTGGAAACAAGAAACGAGTCCATAAATAGTCAAGTAAAGCAGTAATGCCTGAAAATATATCTTCACTGATGTTGATAACACGAGAGGCCTTGCTAATGCCACCCCGAGTTATGTGGAAAACTCTGTCAAAAACATCTGGGTGTCCATAATGCATACGGACCCTGCAAGTTACGTGTAAGTCATCTGTAACTGAAAATTCAATATGATAGTATGCTACCAATTTACTTGCTAAAAAACTACGAGCTTACTTTAAAGGATTTGCTAGAACACGCTGACCGAGAGTTACAAAGCTAGTTTCCTGATTTGACATAAATGAGGCTAAAGAAGACACACTGCAATCATCACAGGTAATGCCTTTAGTGAAAAAGAACATAATTACTCAAATGAGAGATACTCATTTCAACAGAAACATACCTTCCTGTAAATACATGTTCCCTGACACCAAGAATGGTTGCAGGACGAATACCATGATCTTGATGGAACTCTTCCAGCAGATTTCTCATCTTCAATGCCTCCTCAAAATAATTATCCTAGAGTTATGGTGAAAAGAAACATTACAACCTACATTGCACGGTGAATAAAATTACAAATACCTACTCTACATACCACAACAGCAACCCAATGAGGGTACAAAGAAGAAAAAATGACATAAGAGTAACTTTCATTTTATTTGATGCATTAAGAAATCATATGTCAAATTTCCAATGAAAAATCATAAGGGACTTGATAAAAAAAATTCTAAAATTATCTTGAAATAATACATGTGATATTTTTTAGAAGGGAAATTGATACTATGTCATTTGTAGGGTTTACAGGTTTCTCTATAACTAGTAGTACACAATACAAAAACTAAGTTACAAAACACCTGAAAAACACAAAAAAAGAGCGAGTACAAAATCATAGCAATCTCTCTTCTAAAAAAAATTAGAAGATATCTTACAGGTGATTCAGGTGGATTACTATTAAAAATCGAGCACTAGTGGTTTGCGACAACTTAGCCTCGTAACAATCATTCAAAGTAAAAAATATTTGATACTCAGGTAATCTCCATATAATTCCTATAAAACCCTATAAATTATTTTAACAGGATCTTGGAACTCTAAAAAAAAAAATTGTTCTGTCATTTTCGTTACATGTATGGTTTTTGGGAAACTCAACAGTAAAAAAATTACAGATGCGATCAATGTGGTTGGGCTACTTTTTAGAAAGATAGCAAGGTTGCATGGTGTTCCAAAATTCATCATGTCTGATACATACTAGATTTCGTGGTCACTTTTTGTTAACTTTGTGGAAGATAATTAATTCCTCTTTGAAATTTAGTAGTATTGATCACCAAACACTGATGGCCAAATAGTCTCTAAACAAAACTTTAGGCAATATGTTTCGTAGCATTTGTGAGGACAAGTCTAAACAATAGGAAGTTGCATTGGCTCATGAAACATTTGCTTACAACAATTCCAAACATAGTGCTATTAGCAAAACATCATTTGGGATTGTATACATGAAACCTCCAAATCATGTACTCGATCAACATTGTTTTGCCTAAATTCATCATGTTTAGCAAGTTAACAAAGAGTTTGGCTAAATAGGTGCAAGTTGTCCATCAAGAGGTCAAAGGAATCTAAAAGAAACGACTACTAGAAATCAGCACACAACATACAAGCATAACTGAGTTAAATTGTTTCAAGAAGAGGTTTTCAGAAGGCACCTATAATAAAATAAAGGATAAAAGTATGGTTTGTACAAGATGTTGAAGAAAATCAATGGCAATCTTTGTGTTATTGATCTTCCAGATAGCATGGGTATATCGAAGGCCTCCAATGCAGCTTATCTTTATGAGTACTTTCCATATAGTAAACTCAACTTGAGGATGAGTATTTCTAAAGTGAGGGAGACTGTTGTAGAACAATTATCCCAAGAATTTATGGACTAGATTAAAGCATGAAGTCATTGTTTTACTATATTACTTTTTTCCATAGTTGATTTTGAATTTTAATTATTTGTTTCCTATTAGAACTTTTAATTTTTTTTTTATTTTACTATTTAGAAATCCTAATGCTAGATTGGTTTCATTAACTAAATAATTTTTCATTAGAAATCTTTTCCTATTTAGGATTTTAGTACTAATATAAATAGGGATGTCTAGTTTATTTTGTGGAGATCAAGACTTCTATTCAAATTCAATAAAAATACTAGAGAATTTTCTCTAGATCTCTTTCTAGTTAGACTTGTAACCTCAAGGCTTGAGAACTCTATTTTATCTTAGAGTTCTATCTTTGTTATCAGAAGGTTCGAAAAAATAAAAGAAACAATACTCAATTCTGAAATTTAGTTCATCATCAATGTTCTTTCCTTATAAAAAGGATATGGTGTTTATATAGAAACCAAGAAACACTATTATCCTAAACTATATAGGAATTTGAAATCCAAAGAAAATATTACCTTTCAATAAAAAAAAAAACCACAACCTAAAACTAGAAATATAATTAAACAGTAATAAAAATGTAAACATACTACATTACAAACATACAAGTAAACTTTCTTGTACCAATATTTTCTTCATTTTTCCACAACAATTATTAGATTGGGAGTGGAGCAAGAAGAATTCCAAAAGTTTTGGGAGGTGTTATAAATCTCAATGAATCGTTTTCTCTTGAAAAGATGTTGTGGAATATGATAGTTTTCTTGACTTGTGTGCGGTACTTCTAAATCATCTTGCCTTGGGTTAAAGCAAAAGAGACTAGAAATGTAAGGCCACTTGTCAAATTGAGTTTCCAGTAATTGTAATTTTGTGAAGGAGGAAACAATACCTCTAAATGTTCCAATAAGGTTATTGATCTTAAAAGTTCAAAAGAAAAACAGGACAACAAAAAATATTGACACCAATTTGCATAAAATGACAGAAGAGCTTCATTTGTCTCCATATTTTGTGATCTTTATTCCAATAAGGTTATCGATCATAAAGATAATTACATTAATGGAAAAAAAAAATTGACATACCTGATTCATATCAATTGTCTGAATTGCACTTCCACGAGTAAATATAATTGCATGGTTTTGATTCTCAGGTTTTCCTTCTCCAAGTTTTGGATTCCCAGGCAACTTTACAGAGTAGATTTCCTTTAAAGAAAAAAAAAATATTGCAGGACAAAATTCAAAAATTAATAAGCTACAAGTGGAGCAACGAACAGCTTTTGCTCTAAAGAGAAGTTGTCGGTTTGCATTGTCCATTATAATCTAATCAGGATGGAACTATTTTAACACCTAATTGGATTAGCTCCACACAAATACATCCCAAATCTGCATGCCAATAAACTGCTAGTGCATAAGCACAAGAAAGAAACAATTCTACCCATATTATCTAGAGCATAAACATTACACCAAACTCACCAACCAATATGAGTATATATCAGTCTTTAAAGCACGCTGTGATTTTTTTTTATAAGTAGATACAGCAAATTTTCAAAATACAAATGCAACAAATCACGATGAAAAATACAACAAATTCAAATTGAGTTAAAACACAAACCTGATAAATGTCTTTGCACCAATATTATAAAAATAATAGTTCGTTCAACATACTTCAACTAAAGCTAATAGCTATCAACATTAGACTGCAAAAAAAATATGAACCTTGTCTTTTCCACTGATATCAGCTTTGACAAGTTTCGAATAGTATTCTTTCTGCACTGTACCATCCTTCAAAGATTCAACCTCATCAATGAAAGCAATACGAAGAGCTTCATTTCTACAACACACGAAAATAGCTAGATATTAGGTATCTATAGTATAAATAAGCATTCGAGTTGGAAAAACAATTACTAAAGAGAAATGCTTGAATCTCTAAATTTGGTGAACA
The DNA here is from genome assembly GCA_025169955.1 of Salix arbutifolia. Lineage (NCBI taxonomy): Eukaryota > Viridiplantae > Streptophyta > Magnoliopsida > Malpighiales > Salicaceae > Salix > Salix arbutifolia. The sequence continues at coordinate 771,720 of CM045902.1, forward strand.
AAAATTAACATGCTTCAAGAAAAAGATAGGCAAGGAGAGGGCACAGGGGGCACAAAATAAATCTGGCAAAAGAGAACATACTTCAAACAGAACATATAATTGACATGATAAAATTCACCTTTGCATCAGCAATGCAATATCAGCAGCCTCGGGTTTTTGGTCCTCTTTCTGCTTTCCATAAATTTGACACGTAACAACATAAGTAAACTTTAAATCAGCTAGTGCTCGTGCTTCCGGAGACAAATCAAAGCCCTTAGCATCATTTGCATCATTAATAGAAACTGCAGCTTCCACATCTGACATTGGCATGCATGATCAGATCAATGACTATGTCAGCACTATAAAAAAAAGTAAAATATAAATGAACCAACCTCCAGATGCCACTCTTTCCAAATACGACTGAAGCATCAGAGCTTTCCTATAGTACATCATCCCTCGGACTGGGAATATCAAAACAGTAATTTAGCAAAATACCTAATAATTTATGAGACATGCATTGCATTTGTGCAATTATAAAATAGAGAAGCAAGAAGCCTATATCTGCAAGTGAAGAGACTAAGAGTCCACATGGTGCTGGAAAATCAGTAAAAGCTAACATAAGAAAGGAGCAATGTCCCCTAATTAACTCACTCACTCACTCAACTATAATCCAATACTCGTCTTAAAAATCCTGAATTGGCAGGTTATACTAGAAAAACATAATATATATTGATTGATTCAAGTTTCATGGTATATGTAAGAGCATGGCAGGCGAGTGCCTATCGACCCAACTAAAATCTCATCCGAGCATACGGGTACACTTGGCTAAGAAAAAAAACACAATTAGATGTGTCGTTAAAAAATAAAAATAGGAAAGCATTCTTGATAGCTTAACATGAATTAGAAACACATTTAGTGTATTTGTGAGGAGACATAAGACCACATATATGGTTGACATGTCCATATAATCCATGATGGCGGAGGATATTCCAACCCTTGTGTTATTGGAATGGAAGATTAGGCTCATCTATGCCCAAATTATTAGATTTTATTTACTTTTATTAGTTAGTGGATTTTAAGCCCAATTTGAATATTATTAGGGTTTTATTATTTGTATATAATTTTCTTGACATTATTATAAATTTTTGATGATTGGGTAAAAATGATAAATTATTATTAGGGCCTTTTCTTTATTTGGCTTTTAATTCTTAGCTTCTATTTCTTTGGCTTTTAATTCCTTTTGTTCTTACAATTAAATTATCTAGGGCTTATTCAAATTCACTGATATTCAATCTAGCTCATAAAACCTAAATTATATGAGAAGCTTTCATCAAAAGAACAAAAGATTTAGTGGAGCATAAGAAAAAGTCCTTTCTGGTTTTTTTTCTTTAATAAAATGTTCATCTTCTTTAACCTCCCAACTGACAACCATTACCATTCATCCTCCCTAGCCAGATCAACCGCCACAATAGTCTTTACCCCGACTAGTAATCTATTGTCATTCAACTTGATAGATTCTTGTTAGAGGCAACATCCAATCATCTCTTTCAATCTGTGTATCCACACCCAGCAGCAATTCATTGTCTCCAACAACCACAATAGGCCACCATGATAGGTCACAAACTTCACTCACGGTGTCACACTGCCTTAAAATGACAACCTCTCCACATGCCACTGATCGCACCCACAACATGATCAAGTCCTTGTTCAATGACAATAACAAATGCACAACCACATACAACCTCAAGACAAATTAATTCACTTTTTTCCATGTCAGCATCCTCATTCAGTGCATCTTTGGCATTCATGTTCAAAAGCTAGCACTGCCACAGTAAATGCCATGTCATCCAATATCATCACATTAGGTTCCATTGACATGTCATCTTGTACTACCACATCAACATCTTCACGTCAACAACTTCCAAAATGCCCCTTGCTATGAATATGCGTATATTTTGTAAAGCCTTAAATAATAATTTTAGAAAAAGAGCACACTCAAAAGTGTTTTCACTATTGACCAAGATTATATTGTAGTGCAAGAATAGGAGTTGCTTACAAAAAATTGTTATCAAACCCTCTCAGAATCCCTTTAGAGGTGTCTCAAATTAGACATAATGGTTCTTTATTAGATGCTCCATCTAGTATATTTAATACTAGAAATGCCTATATTTATAAAGAAGATAAGGGAAATCATGCTAACAATGAACTTTTAGTCATCCAAGATCATATTGATATGGGTCAAAGAGGAAGACTATTGTATTCGGTTATATGAACTCAATCCTAGGGACTTTAATGATCTAGATAAAAAGGATGTGTATGAAGAGGAACTTAATACTAAAGGTCCAAATAAGTTTGAAATTACAGTTTATAAGAAATTGATAATTTTACTTTAAATGTAGAGATAAATTAAAGAAAACTTTATAGTGGAATTGCGTGAAGAAGTAAATATAGTCTTGAAAAATCTCATGTTTTTCATCCCCTAATGCTTGACGACCAACACATCATAGGTTTAGAGCAACATGTTAAGCCTATGATCTCCTACCTCTGACATGTTATGAGAAAGATGAATATAATCCTAATTTAGTAGGTTATGTCAAAACTATATTTATTAAGTTTTAAATAATATTTGTTCCACTCCACACCCTCAGTCATATAGTGTTCATAGTTACGAACCTATGAATTCTGTAAATCTTTCTCTCCTAAGAGTAAAGTATATAAGTAAATAATGAACAATACAAATTTCAATGAACTCATATTGAAGATTATTTTATGATACAAATTAGGCATGAATATTGTCCTTGAAAAAACAATCATAAATTGCAAGTCATCATTCAACGTATTGTAAATGATTGAATCAAATAATGACCATTAAAATGTCGTTAAAACTTGATAAGCTTCACTTTTGACATGAAAGACCTGGTTGTGTATAAAACACAGCAGTTTATCCTTGATGATCCTATAGAAACCTCTTCCCTATTATCCTTATCTTTAGAACGAAAGAAACATATTAATGCTACTTGGAATACACAGGTTGTTTTTACTAGGATGGTGAACTTCAGCAAATCTTAGTATATGATATAAACGACTAGATTCAAACTAAATATGAATTATTAGAGAAACATCACAACAATTTGATCATGATCTTTACAAGTATTTGCAAAGTTGCTGTGATAATACCCAATAGGGTCGAGTTCAAAAGGACATCAGACCCAAGACATGGTTCACACGTCCGTATGATCTATAATGACAAGGATAACTAAACCCTTGTGCTATTGGATTGGAAGATTTGGCTAATCAAGCCCAAAATATTAGATTTTATTTATTTTTATTATTGAACTTCAATTAATGTTATTTTATTAGATTTTTATTAGTTAGTGGGTTTTAAACCCAAATTGATTACTATTAGGGTTTTATTATTTGTATGTAATTTTCATGACATTACCACTAGTTTTTTATGATTGAACAAAACTGTTAGACTTTTTCCTTCTGTGAACTCTATTCTTTGGCTTTTATTCATAGGTTTTTTTCCTTTGTTTACATCTATTTGTCCCATATCTACACCAGATACAAGGTTCAAAAGGCATGCAACTTTTGGAAATAAAAAAAGAAATAGAAGAAAACCTTCATGCACATGGTAGAAAGCAATTAGAAATGGCAAGCCCAAAACGAACATGTGTGCAAAGCAATTAGGCAAGCCCAAAACGGACATGTGCCCCTCACATCAACTAGACAACAATACTAGAATACATGAAATGGTTCGTGACTTCCCAAAGAATAGAATAGCAATGTGTGAAATCTTATATCCACTTGGAATAGGTGTGTGAAATCATATATCCACTAGAATAAATCAACTTGGAATAGGACAAGAAAGATATACTAAACTTCATAAAACCAAATAGCATTTCCCATACAAATTTAGACCATGACCACATCCTGTCTAAAGAAACAGATTATATTGTTCTACTATAAGAACTTCTGCCAAACAAACCAACAGAATATGGAACTAAGAAACTCAAGTGAGAAAAGATAAAAGATGATTTACCAGTTCTGGCTAATGTTTGTCCCCTGTAAGAGGCCCAGATCCGAAGTTCAAGGCTGTCAGTAGAATTATCAATGAGCTCCGAGTCTGATGCATTCTCATCACGGCCAATACGATCGAGAAAGTTCCTCCACTCATCTGTGATGAAACATGAACAATTTTGAGACTACCAGCAAGTGAGAGAAAATACATTTCATGTCATAAAGCAAACTTTTTCAAAGCAACCATAAATAGTTGACTAGCCAACAAGACTGAAAGCAAAAACTAAAGTACAGCAACATTCCCTCTATACCTCACATTACAGTCCATTTTAGCACTTTGTTTTGGTAAACTATCAAAAAGTCAGGTGGCCTTCATTATCGGATTCCCAATTCTATACTATCTCAGATTCAAATTAGTACTTCGATAAAAATGCAATAATCAACAAGTGAAAGGGTAATCAATGGTATTCTTTTAAATTCAGAGACTATAAAACGGGAAGGGAGTCAAAATTTATCTATGATAATCACTGAAACTAGCCTGAGACATTCTTCTATTCATATCTAAATCCCGTATACCTATTTTATTTTTTATGCTTTCCCTGATCAGACTATCTACATAGATCAAGTCATACTGAAAGAAAACATAAAAATCAACAAATTACATGAGAAGTCATTCACTGGAAGAGAAACAAAATTTATCCAGGATCATCCCAACTCGTCAACAACTATATTCCCCATATTGTTACCTGCAATTAACTATCCATGATATTTCTCATCCAAGTCATGCATGAAATCATGTATTCTGCTCTAACAGATATTGGGTCCATGGAAAGAAAAGTGTTAAAAACTGGCGAAAAAACTTCCCAACATTTTTGGTTTGCAAAGATGTAAATTGTCCAACATTTTTAGTTTGCAAAGATATAAATTGTGCACCAAGTGTGATGTAAATCCCAAAAGTAATCACAAACTGGAATTACAAGAAATGGGAAACCAAATAACATGTCTAGGTCTAAGATGCAGCGGATGAAAATACACAAAGCATAAAAGGCTTAGACTCCTTCAGTGTGTGCATTCTGTCCATTGACCATGCCTACACCAGGATCATCATTTAGTAAAAGATAAAGAATGCAAGGAATACTTGGACACGAAGAAAAGAAAACCAAAGAGAAAAAGAAAACACAAAAAATGACCAAAATAGGAATCAAGAGTATCGCATAAAATCCTCCCAACCAACCAGGCAAATTTCTCCAACCTTTCCCTTCAAAGTAAAGAACAAGCATTCTAATCACCATAAACTAAAGGCTGCAAGCAATTGCAAAGCAAGGAAAAATAAACTCAAGCAAAGAAGTGCAGAGTCAAAGTTAGTTCAATCATCCCAAGCAAAGCACATGGAGTACCCGGATATATTTTCTGGAGGTAAAACAAAGTCGATATCCCATCCTCATTTTTCTTTTGAAGTTCATTCATGCTATAAAGAACGATCTCAGAATAATATGGAGTGAACACGCTGCACATACAAACAAACATCATGAAAAAACTAGATACATCAAGTATGTATTAATGCCTACAATTAATGTCCTGAAAGAGTATAACCTGAAGGACAGCATCTCACGAACTGGCTTTGGTTTAGGCAGATCCATGAAAAGGGAATTTGTAAAGAATTGTAGCCTCCTTCTGGCTTCAATATTTTTGGGGACATTTGCAGCAGAATCTTTGATTGTTAAAAGCAAATACAATCTCTTGATTTGTGTTTTCTGCATATCATCCAGAGTTAAACAATTTCATTTAGAACACGCCCTGTCATTACTAAGAGAAGTAACAAGATAAATCTTCTGACATACCAACTCCGCATCTCTTGGCCACTTCAAGTTTGTAAACAAACGACATTCAGCCCTTGCTTTTAACAGCAAATTCCACGTCTCGTAGTGCTCCCTAGAATATGAACCCAAATGGCATATTTGAGAGGAACTGTCAATGTATCAAATGCATAAGTGAACACAAGCAATTTTACCAAACCTCATGTTCATAGAAAGGACATCATGCTGCACCACATCATACAGATCTTGAACAGCCTTAATGGCACCTTTTTCCTGGTCTGGTTTTTCGGCTTTCTGTAGAAGAATTTCATATACAGTGCAGAAGCATTCAATAGCAGTTTATGGCCTTAGAGATAGATATTGAATGAAAGGTCCATTGCAAAGGAAATTAGACAATGTAAACCAAATCTTTGCATTATTAATCATCCTTCATATTGAATAGTATAATTAGGGGTCAACTGATCATGATAACTGGATATATTCAAAAATATTCAAAGCATAAAAAAAGAAGGTTATTGAAAACAGGTGGTTCTGGAAAACAACACCACACAGGATTGAGAACCTTGCTAAATCCCTGGGGGGGGGGGGTTAAAATTCTGAGGTGAAGTCAAAAATATAAAAAGCCCAGAGATAGTTTGTCATGGATAAAAAGCCTGATATAGAACATTGACAGCTGAAACAGTGGGATCAGAACCAGCTCTTTATTGTTAAGGAACCATCTCACCTAAAAGCTCAAGCTTGTAGGTGAGGCTCCATAATATGATTTATATTATCCTCTAACATTTATCACCAAAACATCTAAGAAGAGAACAAACGAGAAAAACTCCACATTAGAAACAAATGAACCGTGGGAATATTGTTATCCTGAATTCTGTGTAAAGAAAATCTCAGTTGTCAGGTTTAAACACAGATAGCAAAAGAAAGGGTTTTCTGTAATTTACTCCCAGGTTCGAACATTTGATAGTTTACAGGAGTCAGTCTCAGGAAACTATTCCACACCTAAGACAATGACATTGCTGATTAGAATATCAAAGAAATCACCAAACATGACTATCTTAAGCTGTTCAACACAGGATAATTTGTACTATGCACACAAATAAAAGCAGAAGGGATGGAGGGAGAGGGAACAACAAAAAGTTTTCTTTTTAATAGAAAAATGTATAATAGAAAAATGTCAATTACTTAAACTTTCAGTACATTATCATGTCTCATTTTAATATAAAACCATGGGACTGCATTCCTAATTCATGGATTATGTTAGACAGATATGATCCAGAATATCTGGGCATACACCAACTCGAGGCCCCCTTTCTGGGCATTAAATGAAAATGAAACCTTTTTTTTCTCAATCTCTCCCCCCATCTAAATTGAGCAGAGAGAGCATCCTTAGCGTGGTATTTGTTACTTGGCCCTTATTTTTCTTTCCATTTATGTACTCTATTGACAATTTTCAATTTTCTTGCCTCTTTTCCTTAGCCCACATTGGCACTCCTTGGATCAATTCAATGCACTTGAGCATGTTGTAACTTTTCAATGAATTATATTATCAACAAAATAGATGTTTCTATAGGTACGCATGAATTTATGCAAAGTTTAAACATGTAACTCAAAGAAGAAATGAGACCTACCAAAATTCCAAGCAGTCCAGTAACTCGTGTAATTACAAGAGAAAGCTTCTTCAGCTGAAAGTCAGCATGAATATTCTTCTTTGCAATGCTCTCTTCGATGTCCGCATAAACCCTTTCAACCCTGAGGTAGAGAAGATATTAATACATCACAAAGCATTCGTACCTATGTACAATGGCTCGAATATAAAACAAAAGTTTCCTCATCTCAAAACTTACCACATCCTTCCTTCACCCTGCAATATTTCTATCAAGATAAATCTAAGGGCATGATAAGCCTCCTCAACAGCATACTTCATATAGTCATCTTTTGAAATCCGTTCCCACAACTCATTTTGTGAATCACTACCCTCCACCATATCTTTAGCCAAAAAAATCTAAAAAAATATAAACAAATACACGGGAAAAATTAAGTTACTCAAAAATCTCCGGAAATTGGGAAAAAATAATCATCAAAAGCAATGGAGATGAGACAATCAATAAAAGGCTGGAGGCCTCAAGATGACCTTGCTGGCAAGAAGAAAAAGAGGCCACTGAACCAAGGGAAGGTTCCCAGAATTTTTAGGCATCAGAAGCAACTCCATTTCTCTGCAATGAGATAGGAGAGATAAGATAATCATCAGAGCAATCTGCTAGGAGTAGAGCAAAACCTACAGGGCTTGTAAAAGAGAAATGAAAAACCCACCTTGACTTAAGAAAAACAGTAAAATAAGCATGGAAAAAGACAATGTATATTCAACAGAATACAGTGTCCTCAAAGCATGGCCTTAACTCTACTGACAAAGATATTTCCAATGCTTAAAACAATCTGAAATCTGTATAATGTTTCCTCTAATTAAAAGCCCCTACTATTTATTATTGAGAATTATTAACCACCCTGTTCCTACATGGTTCCTTTTTCCCTTGTTAAAATATCAAATCAAATAAAAGATTCACCACCTTAAAAAGTCTTTATTTCTCGTTTAAATTCAATGGCATTTTTTTCAAAAATAAAGTCGATCAAATTTAACCACAAAACTTGAATTATTTGGTGATTCAAAGTTTAGCATGACAACTATAAGGAAAACCCCAAGTTTTATATTGCAAACTTCTTTCTCAGGATAACTAAAATAATTATTGAATGGTTGTTCAAGAGGGAATTGACAAAGGATGCATAAAAACCAGTGGCTCCAGAATCATGAACAAGAATAAAGTACTACCATTGTGATCAAGCATTGCAGTACAGTGTGAAGGATGCAATATCAATAAATAGAAAAGATATGGAACAATTGCAATGAATAGGTGATATTCAAGGACTCACAAATTGGTGACATAATCTTCTTCCCTAAAATTGTGTATGATCTCATTCCAAAAGGGTGCGAAAATACCAGCATTAATCTTTCTCTTCTCCAAGGCATTCTGTGTCACGCCAAAATGAGTTATCTAAGAATCCTCGCTCATTCATGATTCACAGAACTAAATGATGTACAAAAACTAGAAGAAAAAAATCAAAGCAATGCAGATTGTGGCTGCGTTATAACCAAGCAGCAAAAGTATAGTCTCCTTTAAGTGCTGAGTAAAGCATAGCATTGAATTTATGTTCATCAACTATCAATTTCAACAAATCATTAAAAAGAAAATGATATAAGACAACATTTTCTGAGATACAGAGCAAAGCAAGCACACAGTGAAAGTTAAAAGTATAAAAGGGTAAATCACAATAACCTCCATGAGATATCATGAAAATACCATGACCACCCAATACCTAGAAGATATTACAAAAAAAACCCTGAACCCAAAAAGCACTTCATTTTTTTTAAAATCATTTTGTTAAAGGGGATGATTTTGAAAATATAAAGGGCATTTTGGGTATAAAGGGGATTTTTGTAATAGTTACATTAACAAGGAGGGGATTCTGTCAAATATTTAAGCTTTTGGATGATGTGTGATTTTATAATACCTAATATGGGCTTTTGTAATTTACCCTATACCTGAAACCCTTAAGGTCCAAAACAAAACGTTATAGAATTCAAGAAGATGTTGGTACAAGATATAATTTATCTAGAAAAATGACAGAAACATTATTTAGGAAACTAAATTGTCAAATGACTCACCTGACTTGAAGAGCTGGAGGAACTTCTGCAAAGGAGAGATTGCTTTCAGATGAAAAGCATATGGAAATCGAGGAGGAAAACAATTGGGAAAAAATTTAACAAAACCATGCCTGTTGGGGAGTGGGATATGCAGATTATTCATAAAAGCTGCAGGAAAGTCCTCAAAAAGTTTGTGAACAGCTTCCAAAGATCTAATCTGGATTCAATACATGCATAATAATGAATTTTAAGCACACACAACAACCCAAAGAAATACTAATGAGAAATGTAAGCAAAAAATAAAAGGCATCAATGAGAAATGAAAAGCGAAAGAAAATATAAAATTTTAGCGAAATAGAACTGAGAAAAAAACAACCAGGACCTAGCTTTCCATGTTTATTTTATAACAACAGTAGCAAATATCGAATAAAAGTCACTTACTTCCCCGAGGCGGTCTCTTGCTCCAAGCAAGAATCCCCAAATAGCAGATATAATTGTATAGAACACATGGATATCCAAAAGATAAATCTGTCCAGAAACCAGGGAACGTATTAAATAAAATAAAGTTTCTGATTTAGCTAAGCAAATAACAGATTTCAGCAAGTTATCCACTTGCATTGACCAAACTCTAGTTTAAATAGAAAGTTTGCTTTCAAAAGCACTACTAAGATAGGTTGTCTGTTTACAAAAACCCAAACCTGATTTTTTAAAATACAGTAATATTAGTGGCAGTGATGATGAAGCTTGATGAATGATGTCTGGAATACAACAAACTACTGGCGACCTTTTTGAGGGATTCAACCACCACTTACCAAGCTGAAATTGGCACTTTAAAGTATCTCTAGTTCTTCCACTTCTTTATAAAATTCCATCAGTTCTTTGTCCTGTGAGTTCTAGAGTTTTCATATCCTCTAATGGTGCATGGCAGTGGAGGTTATAGAGGAGTCTTTAAACTATAAAGGCATGTGAGTTTTATTTTCTTCATGTAGGATGCATTTTTTCTGTCCTGGTAATCTTGCTCTAATTTTATCTAACAAAAATTTTCAGTTCAATCACATTACTCATGATCATAAGAAAGGCTCCAATAATTTTCAAGAGTGTTTGACCATATCCCATCTATTTGAGATGTTGCATCCGCCCACACCCCCTTGCATAAAAGGCATGCTCTGAAACCATTCAGCCAATATGGCTGAAGCGAATTGGAAACACATCAGGGAACAATAGAGTCACCTTGTCATTTTAAGCTACCCATGCTATATCAGTAACTCAAACATTGCAGGGGGAAAAAACAACCTCCAACTGTCAGATTATTGAGGTAAATCCCGCAGAAATATTACAGGACCAGTAATTCAAATGAATGAAAGACAAAAATCAGTCATGGATTCATGATATGTGCAGGTGTGAGCACATGAATTGCAACTTACAGCTATGACTGGAGCCCATAAGGTAGCAACTGTCAATGCATTATGATTATCTGCAATGAGAGAATTCCCAATGAGCTATGCATTCATAGATTAAAAACCAGAATGTTGCAACATCAAACAAGACCACAGAGGCTGCACTGGTATTGAAATGCTGGAAGAATCCAGCAAAGTTTTCAAAATTAAGATTCCAAGGAAACTACAAAAAACCTACAGTGAATCAAAATGACATTTTAGCAAAAATCTGCAAATTCACAACATGGCAACAATGAAAAATTTAAACAGAATAATGTGATAAGAAACAATTCTGCCAAATACCACCAGTTATTAGCAAAATTCTGTTAAACATAAGAAGCTGTAAAAGAAACTGTAAAGTTTCAAAACTATCCTCCAAAAATAATGGCTTCTCATGTTCTATAAAAATATAAAACAGAATACAATTACAGTCACAAAAATTACACCATGTATATTTGGGAGCAAAATACAGGTGCAAATATATAACACAATGGGAAAAAAATAAACGGAAATTTACAACATAATTATGGTTTAGAATTTTGTCAAACGACCTTACTTTTAGATACAAGATCATGCCAAGAATATTTCAGATTATCAGTCATATTTACAATTGTCCTTGTCGGCTTCACCAAGGGCTTGATCTGCAAAAAAGGTGAAAATATCATTTAGGAAACTTCCATCAAAATTAAGGCTGGTGTTATATAAATCTAACTGACCTGAAGGAAATACGCAAATGAGAACTTTCCGCTCAAAACAACCAACCAAAAGAGCATGTACCTGCTTGTTAAGGATTCAAAGTTCATTTCATCTTCTTTAGATTTAGAAAGCATTTAGACAAAAACAACGAAGATGAATTATATCCCTTGGATTTAAAATTTATTCTTTAGTAAATCAATTAAGAAATGTTGTTCAATTGTTTAAATGCCTGATATATGTTTTACATCTTCTATGTGAAAATGTTAGATTTTCATAGTTCTTCTTGATGGCTCTTGAAAATGTCCACTGTGTAAGGAGCCAATTCTAATCAGTGAAGCCACAAAAGGCAACCCAAAATGAATCCATTAACGTAAACAGAGTATTTGCACTTCAAGCTATTGGTATAAATGATGGAAGAGATCAAGACTGTGCTATTATTTGAAACAGCGTTAAAAGGACATAAAAGAGAGGTGGTCAGTTCAGTGTTTGTTTTTCCCCTGCTTTTTGGGCAAGAGAGAAGCTAGTTTTAAATTTATGGACAAACTATGAACACTGTATAGCAGAAGCCAAAACAAAACACAAAATACTAACATAACAGAAACACATGTCCAATGCAAGAATTAAAATATTTTGTGGAGAAAAGTTAAAGTAACAGAAATGAAGAAGACATTACAAAATGAAGTCAGTAGTCCTTTCATACATGCCACGCCCAACGTAATAGCGTTCCTTCAAAAAAAATCAAAGAATCAACATTTAAATTTAAAAATACACCTAAAATATTAACAAGAAAAACTATCCAGGGACATGGGACAGTAACCATTTTGAACATGAACCAAAAAATATAATTCAGCAAATAAATGGAAAATCAAGCAAAGAAGAAATAATTTGGCCAAAAGAAAAACCTGGCGCATCCACTTTATGAAGCGAATAAAAGGCCAGTGATCACACTGATTAGTCATAGTGTGGCAAGCTGGTATTCGCATGAGGAAACTAATAGAAAACTGGACACCAGCATAGATGCCTACAACGATCATGTATAATCTGAGAAAAACTGAATTTGAATTTTGTTTACTCTCTTCCTGGAGAGCTTTCCTGTATTTGAAGAAAACAATAGGAATAAAGGTAGTTTGTTATCCAAATATGACAAGCATGCAGAAAATATATCTAGGTTAAATGCAAGCTTAAGAGAACATACACATATATGAAGCTTATGAAGACAGAAGCACAAGAAAACCACACAAAACGAAGAAAAATTCGAGCCACAGCTAGACGTCTTGACGTAGAATAAGCCCCATACATCATTATAAGATCTAGTACACCTATATCAAAAAGTATGAACATCAAAAATATAATTACTCATAGAATTGCAATATAAAAAATTGTTAATATTACTAATCTGTTATGATTCACAGCTGTAAGTAATTAAGAGTTAGTTCAGCATGACAATGAAAAAGTCACTTTACAACAAGAAAATCACTTTATGCGTCAGAGAACCATACTTTCAATAAACTTCATCACAACAAATGTTGGACCAAGACTTAGAATTTCCCGCAGTGTCTTCGAGTTAAATTTTCCATCATTAAAAGCAATTATAGTGAGTCCCTGGAACAGAAAAGAAACACTTGCAACCATGAGAATGTTACATTCTGGTCAACCAAACAAGTTATTAATGAGTAGAGACTTGATCAATGCATAGTAAAAAAAATGATAACAATGAAGGAGAGTGGAGTTGCTAGTATAGATATTTGCAATAAACAGAAAATTATATCTAAAAGGAAAAGGAAAAGGAAAAGACCTTTCAAATGCATGGAAAGAAAATAAACAGAATAAGCAGAGAAGCTTTTCACATGCAAAGCAGGAGAAGGATAGTAGTTTCTACAAGTATTTGATTATTTGACATGCTAACCTGAAACATCATAACAAGAAATATCCACAGACGGTGGAAACTATGGTAAAGATGAAGGAATGTTCGGTGCTCAACAAACGAAGTTTTCCCTCTACGTTGACTTCCTCCAGCAGTTTTAAGCAAAGACTGTAAGGACAAAAGACACACTTCATAGTGATACACAATGTAATACCCACCACAAGCAATCTACAAGCTTAAAGTCTTAATCATATATTGTAGCACAAGTAGTAGCTCCATGCGGGGCATCAACAACAAATGAATATAGTTTGGCCATTATAGTAAGGAAAACCATACTTTCACAAGCCTTAATCCAACAAAAGAGGATATAAGTTACAGGGATTGAGTAGGGCAATGAGGGTGTAGTAGTAGCAGCAGCTACTACTTCCACAAGCCCTGGCTCAACAACAGTGGAGCTACTACTTCCACAAGTAGTAGCTCCATGTGGGACATCAACAACAGATGAATATAGTTTGGCCATTATAGGAAGGAAAAGCCATACTTTCACAAGCCCTAATCCAACAAAAGTGATATAAGTTACAGGGATTGAGTAGGGCAATGAGGGTGTAGGATGGAAGCTTGCCATGTTGAGGTTATAAAAGTGGCTATATATGACCTCAACATGACAAGTTTCCCAGAAAACCTTCTCTCCTCTGTTTTATCCACCTAGTCTCTATAAAATCTATGATTTAAGTCGAATAGTCTGGCTTTCATATTTAACTCTATACATGAACAGGAAGACATATTTACTTTGTCAAATGACAGCAGCTACATTTCATGAAAACCACAGAACCAGAATCAATTATGCACAGGATATGCTACTTCTTTTCTGCAACTAGTGTTGCTGTCTTCAGATAATATTATAAGGTGTTCCAAAAAGGAACAGGATGCATAAAGGGCATGAAAAGAAAAAAAAACACCCGTCAACTCCAGCAATTAAGATAACATACAGGCACTTAAGAATGTTACAAACCTTTGTCCTTGGTTTTGGTTTTAGGAAAAAGGATGAAGTCAGCCGCCACGGCCAACTGAGTTCAAAGCAATTAAGTGACCTGGAAATGGAAATACAAGGATGAGGAGAAAAACAGTAGCCAACAATCTGACAGAAAAATAGTTATAGGTTCCGTTTACAATGACTTTTGCACATTGGTTTGAGTTGCCTTAATTTTTTACTTAAACAAAGTCATTAATAAGTTTGGTTAAAAATAACTTTTGACATAATTAATCTTCATAAGTCAGATCAAATGGACAATTACTCTATTTATAACCATCCAAGTCAGGGAAAGTCATTTTCTTACCACAAACAGAATTGAAATGGATTTTACAATTCAATTTAGTTGATTTGAAGAATTCAGTATAGTTATTCACTTTAATGTCTATGAAATAGCAGTGAAAGAAATAAAGAGCATGGATACTTCACAAATTTCACAGCTGCATAATTTAGCTATTCCATTGATGAATAATATAAAAGAATAAATTGCATGTGTTCATTAGCGTTAATTCACCAATATTTAATTTTTAAATGAATAGAAGCTAACTTTTTGTTTCCAATGTTGGGAAAATGAATCTGAATTCTTCAGTCCATCCATTCAACACGAATCCAAGTTAAGCGAGAAAAGACTGACAAATCAAAGGAGACTTACCAAAAATACTCATTAAAATCATCGTAATTTCTCCAAGAAGAATGAGGTGCTTGTCCATTATTATTGTTTCCAGCTTCCTAGGTGTAATGGAAGGGGAGTCAAATCTTAAGTAAAACCACAATGCATATACATAGGACAACAAAGAAGAAATTGGCACAGTTTATGACAAGATAACATCCCCAGAAGATATGTGTGTGTAGAAATGACTACAAGTAAAAATAACAATTACCAGCCTAAATCATAATGGCACCACAATAGTACAAGTCAATCCCAAAGCAACAAACATTGCACCCATGCATGACATAACAAGATAGAGATGATGTTATGTGTGCTCTATTGGTGAAATTTTGCATCCAAATTTTGAATTATTATTCATACATGACAACAAAACTACTCCAGCACTAGGCTTAGATGGCAGTTCTCTAGAAAGACAAACATAAGCAGTTTTATAATTCACAAGACCATTTTCCAAATATAGTCCTCCACATTGACCTTTTCTCCTTGCCATTCCTTCATCTGTTAACAAAAGAAAAATGTGTGCTTCCTAGCTGAGAGAAATATAACTGATCATTAACATGGATGAATAGATGTGATTAGAAACCTTTCACCATTAGTAGTGCTTGCCAGTTTATGAGTGAAATAAAAAGTTACTGTTAGGTGTACTTGGAATTAATATACACAGTTAAAAAATTGTTATGGAACTGCTGCAAAACTCCTTTCTAGACTTATCAAACCAAGCACTCACTGAACTCATTTTTACTCTCTTATTTTTTATACAATGTAATCAATCTATTAATTCCATAGACGAGCTAAAAATAGAGGCCTCTCATGTAGTCTTGCCCATCCACACTATCCAAATCATGCACTCACTTAACTCATTTCTATATTCCAATTTTTCTAATGCAGCTACATGCCAAATTTACAATGTTACATCAACAGAATTTGTATTGGTTTAAAGCATTTAAAAGAACATAAAAATATAAATAAAACACCAAAACAAAGAAGGTAACAGCATGAGCCAAGGGAACAAGACAAACATCAAGAAAAAAGGATAGTGGATAGATTGTGATTCTCCCTTATCAATTAAATGTAAAGGAATATATGAAAGAAGTGACAAACATGCGTCCTCACCGCTGCGATAACCTCATACAAGGGAGTAATAACTTGATCAAGGAATGATACACCATTCTCGGAATTGGAATCACAGCTTTTTGCTGGCTGAGCAATTTGCTGCCTCAAAATCTCGTCCATTTCCCTTACCATCTAAATATCAAATTTGAAGTTCACATAATAAGGTCAGTAGAAAAATTGTAGAGCCAGATTTTTATAATAGTTGTTCATTTTTTATCAGTTACAGAACTCCAAACCAACTAATTGAATCCACGGGCAAAGGTTTTAAGAAGCAGATTAAATGGATAAGATCAAGAATATCAAAAGACATCTCAATTTGAGGTTCAGGTCAAACTTCAGCACATGAGAAATTTTAAAAACAAACCCAGTAGAAAAACAAAACACAAGTGCAGAAATGCACATTTGCTGATGGGTCCAAAATAAGCAATTCACCACTCTTATTAGTAATGTTCCTTTTCTGAAAAGGGAATGCATACAAACTAATCCATTCATAACATATTCCGAGGTTCACTTACATGATGAAATATGTAGCACAGGCATTCTGGAAGAAATCTAACATTAGCAGCTTCACCCCATATTAGAAAGTACAGGGAAACAAAGAGCAACTTCTTTTCCTTGCTTGCAGCTTCCAAGCTGCAAAGAACATTTTATTGGCACAAGTGTCAAACATTATCATTCATGAATAAAAATTCACTAATTAACACAAACAAGAAAGAAATAGGTTAAAATTCCATACTTGCTCCACACTGGTTGAATGCACAGGTAGCTACACCATTTAATGTAATTATCGAGTGACTTCAAGAATACCTTCTGCACAGCAGCCTCATCCAATTTCTGAACAAACCGATGGCAAATTAAAATTAGTGATTTTAAGACATCGTATGAAAAAAAGTTTGTAGCAAGGCAAAATATTTCAGAGCTTTTTACATAAACTAAATCAAGGCCCAAGTTTCACATTAAAATAAATTGTCGGAATCTAGTCATGTTCTGCGGTTACATGGCCTAATAAAACCAGTATCCATATTGAAGCATGGAAAAAAAAAATTCTGCAAGTTAAAGGCCAAACCTAATGATGCGCCATTAGGTAGTCAAACAATCTTTCTCTTTTACTTATGTACTTCAGTTCATCAATAGATCACCATAAACAAAATACAAGACACATGGATGGCTTTGAGCATGAATGTTAGTGTAGAAGTGATTTTTAAAATGGTTTGAACAGCAGCTATCAATGGAGCTATAACATATACACTGGGTCCACGTTTATAATTGGATCTTTCAATTGCATAGACTGTCGCTGACCACTACTATTTTTATACCCATCAGCCTTTATCTTTAATCATGCAATCACATTCCCAGTAAAATTAAGAATCAACAGTAAAAAAGGTAAGAGCACTGTTACTAGTGCAGATCTCACAAAATATCCCATCCAGGTTTACTCTCAATTTATTCTGACAGACCATGGAATGGGAAACCAAATAAATTCAAGACAAGCCAAAATAATCACATCAATATAGTTATCAGCCTAGTGAAGGTCTCACACCAAAATAATCACATCAATATAGTTATCAACCTGCCATGCACAAGAATAGAGAATAGTTCAGAGTAATCATAATAGGGACATCAAACCCGAGATATGGTTTACATGTCCGTGCGATTTCATATGATTTATGATGACGGAGAATAACTCAACCCTTGTATTACTATATTTTATTTGGGATTATTTAGGTTTATTTGTTGGGCTTGATTTAGTTATTGTTAGATATTTTATTTAGTTGGCTATAAACCCAATTGTTTGTTTTGGTGAGGATTTTAGTATTTATATACTATTTTTTAAAAATGTTACAGTTTTGATAGATTGAATAAACAATTGCAAAGTTGCATACTTTTTCCAACCTCATTCTTTTCTTCTTTGGCTTTTTCTTCTTAGCTTCTTCTTTCTTTCTTCTTAAGTTTGGTAAGTTTTCTACCTTTTGATATGTTGAGTTTACTTTTCATGCATTACACGTAATTTTAAGTTGTTAAGATTACTTTTTGTGCCTAAAAAAATCCCAAAATACATTTTTAATGGTTATTTTTTGTTCATCAACCTTTTTTCATTGATATCTAGCATCTGGTCTTCCTTGATAATTTCAAGTCCTTGCTTGTGACATTCTATTTGATTAATCATTTACACTTATGGGTCTATTGATACATGCTTAAAATTTTATTGATGTAATTTGATTGTTGGATTTTACTTTAGTATCACCTCATTTTGCTTGGGTGGGCCCATGGCATCCCAGGAGCTTAGCACCATTGGCAGCTTTAGTCACCTTTTGCTTTTGACAACATTGCATTCACATTTGAAAATTATACTTTTTAAAATTTCCGCATTTCTTTATCTTCGGTATACTTATTGACAAATTTTCACCACCACCATGCAAAGGAACCTTCAAATATAACAAGTAAATTCCTATAATGCAATTGATTGAAGCAAAGTTTTATTTCTTTCCTTGATGGGTAGGTGTTAAAAAATTAAAAGCAACATATAACATGTGCTAGGCTCTGTGACTAGAGCAGGCTAAGAAGGTAAAAGCCACTATGAAGCATGTACTTGCAAAAAAGGTGATCAAAGAGTCCAGGTTTGATCAAATAACAAACTGAAAATCAAATCACTCAATGCCAAATGTAAACTACAAATACTTGCACGCGAAGCAATTTAATTAGCAGAGAATTAATAAAAATATCAGATCACAAAATAGAAACATGGGAGACATACCGGTTCGGTTTCATTAGGGATACGAAGTCGAGATTGTTCATTGGCAAGGAGGTGAACTACATGTTCCCGCTGGTTTGAAACATTGTCTTTCTGACAGCCACAAAGTTCACAAATGAGAACTAAGAAACAAATTATTCCAAATGATTTCTTAGAAAAAATCCATAATACACTAGATGAAGTGAATGCAATAGTGAAGAGAAAAAAGATTTTCAATTGACCCCCCCCCCCTAAACTTATATAATTTTTTTCATGGAAGACAAATATAGGAGACGGCAAAGCAAAGAATTCTCAGCATCAAAAAAAAAATCTAGTTTAAACTACAGAAGTGCACAAGTGAAATAGCCTCATAAAGCACATAATCAAGGGAGTACAAACCTGAAACCCAAAAATGTAGTGCAAAAAATCAAGCATATCAGGGCTCCTTGAAGCAGGAATAGGAAAATCAACCGGTAATTGTGGCAGGCCCTGGAAATACTTCAAAGCTGCCGCTGCTGCTCTTACCTGCACTTGAATGGTGTTGGGTGAAAAATTATGAAATTCACAAATTATGAGCATAGGATAATAATAACAGTAGTTGACCTCGGGGAAAGAAACAATAGCATTTGTCATAGTTTGACCATCCAAGGGAATGATGTTATAAGCAATAAGGTCCTCAGTCATGGTGGCATCTGCTTCAATCACTCGCTTAAGCTGCACAAAATACAACATGCATATTAACTGACAGTAGAGACAAATAAGTATTACCAATGACCTTTACAAATGCATATATTGATGAGAGCATTTGTTGGTATCCATAAAAAGAAAAGGGGAGGGTTGATAGCATTAAGAATATCTTTTCATGAATAAGTAAAGGAGCAAAAATGAAAAGCAAAATCATGTTCTCATGCAATTAGTGTAACCATGGATACAACTTCACAAAAGCAGAGCATGCCACAGATAATCCCACAGTGGATGCATTATCTGGATTTCTGAGATGGCTTAGAAGCACCAAGCTCTACCAAAAGCCTAGCACAGGGACTGTGGTAGGCAGGAGAGTAGAGAAGTAGATCAAAGCACATGTTGAAATGGCACAGGAAATAAATAAAATCAACCTGGAAGAAGAGAGTAAAGGAGTTGCATATGCATGCAATTTTAACTTTTCAAACAGAAAGAAAGAAGAAAAACGAAATTACATGGCTAGAAAGAAACATAGAAGTTCAAATTCTCAAAACAATCCTAATATGGTTCACTGGATAAGTTACTGCACAATAATGTATGGGGAGCCATAAAGAAAACCAAGTTTGAAAAGACTATAGATCGAACCTCTTCAGGAAGTTCATCTGTTAGTTGCTCAAGTACAGATCCTAAAACTTTCAGAGTTGCAAAAACTCTTTTTCTCTTCACTGTTGTCCGTTCCAACCTGGATTGACAAATCAAGTCCAAGCATGCCATGGTGAAACAAGAGAAATCACAAATAGTTCCAAACTAGGCAACAAAGTGCACGTGCCTGTAGCGACAACTAGATTTATGGTACTGCCAGAGACCTTAGAAACACAAGAAAATTAAGCTAATGAATTGATTAAGCCAGCAAATTAATTAAAAGAACTACAGTCACCGCCTGAGGTAATTTCAGTGGCGGGCTTATTTATGTGGCAGCAATTTTGATTGGGCACTCTTTTTTTTGCTTCTTGGAGAGGAGGGAGGGATCAGGGTTTGTCCAAACTTATAGGCAGGAATTCTGAGATACAGCATATGAAGTGGATACCTCCAGAATTGAGTGAAGAATATAACTAAAAATGCATTCCTACCTCATTCAGCAATTCTAATGAATACCAAGCATGAACAACAAAGCGTCAGTTCCAAACTAATTGGGGTCAGCTGTATCAAGCATCACTAGTTAAATTCCTCCTATAAGCTCGTAAGTACAAGGGCTTACTATTACATATTAAAGAACCATAAAAATCTGCCCCTTCTAATCTAGGTTAATATTCTCAGAAATTAAAACTATATCAGGAATGCCAATTAAACCTAAAGAAATAACATAAAAAATATGAATCAGAAGCAGTGTTTAAATACAAACCATGTATATGGTACCTATTCCATGAAATTAAAGATGTCAAAATTGGCAAAGAAGCAGAAAAAATAAATGGAGGGAGAGAGGTGGAGACAAGGAGAAGAAGAAAAAAAGGATGGTCAAACTATTGTGGATGACATAACAGGCAATCTTCTGTTTAAAGGCCAAGTTTGATTCAATTGTTTACTGAATTCTTTCTTATTTAAGAAACATACTCGCCAAGGTTCTCAGTAAGAGCACCAGATTCCCTCAACTGCATTTCTTCTTCTTGTAGCTTGTCTACATTGTTGCTCTCTCTGTAGGATTTGTAAAACTCTTGCAGTCGAGCAATATCCTGGCTTCTATCTATGGTTCCACCCTCCCTTTTTGCCAGCTTTTGCTGAGATTTTCTCAAAAGGATGAAGGCACATGATATTAGCAAACATGTATATAAAAACACATCAATAACTATTGAGTAGCTATTGAATAACATTGAACATATTATAATTGTTAAAGTATTTAAAGAATAACACAGCCATAACATTATAAACTACCAATCAAAATAATACTTGAATGTACAATTATTATTATTATTATTATTATTATTATTATTATTATTATTATTGAAAAGAGAAGACGAATTTAAAAACTTCTCAGCATGTTATCTGGAAATCTATCTTCTTGTAATACTTATTTTCCTGAATTCTTTTCTACAAAACTGAAAGATCTTCTACATGTAAACATGACCAAAAGTTTTCATATACAAAAGATCTATACCTTGATAACAGACATCAAACCAGTCTTGAATTGCAGAACACCTCTTCCTTCACTATTAGGATCCAGATTTTGTGCAAGTGAATAAGCATGTTCACATACTGCAGGTAAAATAATAATTACAAAAAATACAGTAGCTTCAAGGGCACAAAAGTTCTGCTGATTATATGGCACATATCATTAAGAGAAAACAGAAATAACAGCAGAATATTAGTCATTCAAGCAAAACATAGAAACTCCTGTCATGTTTATAGTGGTTTGATATTTGCTTGACTACTTACCTCAAATCTTATTATTTTAATTACTTGTGGTTTGCTAAATTCCCTAGATGATTATATCTTGAATAGGAAATGCAAAATATTCCATATGCATGGATCATTGATAATTAATTGATTTGAAGTACCAGCATATTGGTTTGTGAACTTTATAATTTTTTTCTTAAACTTAAAGTTCAGATTGTACATCACGTTAAACTAAATTGACCATATTCTAAAGTTTCTTCGTCCAAATTATTTTCTTTTTCTTTTTTGCATTGAGTGGTGCTAGAATTTAAACAAATCTGATTGACTTAAACTAAGATGAATAACACTCTCACTACGAAATTTGCATGAAGACCCTAGGTTAGATGCTGTAAACATGCAGAATAAGAGTGACAGAACCAAAAGAAAACAAAATACATACGAATTCTAGACACGGTTGGATTTTCATCTTGAATCTCATCTGCTGCTCTCAAAATTTCATCTATATCCCTATTATTAGTAAGCGAAGATGGAACATATCCAGCAATGCCACCAACAGGCCGACCAAGTGCATCAGTCCCAGTTCTTTCCCTCCTTAGTGCAGCCCTTACTAACCGCTCCCATAGGTCCTCTACTAGAGACATTTTCTGCGGAGCACAAATCATCAGTGCACTCTATACAAAGTTACAAACAGTTGAAAAAATGAAGAAGAAAAAAGAACCTTGAGCTTTGGAATTTTAAACAGCAAATACATATAGATTGATTGATACAATGGATGATGTCATGGGAATGGATTGGGTACAAAAAAAAGTATAAATAACACTTACAGTTAGAATTGTCTGTCCTTTACAACCAATAGAGCATTGCTGAAGTATAGCAGCCTAGCTGGCAACCAACAGTCAAAGACCGAAGAAGTACAGCTCACAGCTGAAGTAAAAGTCGACAGACGATTAAAACCAAATCGAAAACCAATTATTCAAAAGAAGCTAATACTTATAATTACTAACATGTATCCAATCCGAAGACGAACAGGGCTACTGCAAGCAATCACCAATCAGCTTACATTTATCCACCAATCAATTTATTTAGAATCCGTGCACACCTCAAGATACTATAAGAAAAGGCTTTACTCAAATTTATTTTGTAAAATTTATACTGCCTTGACCTAGTCCTTCACATCGAAGCACTAAAAATGAGACTACGCCCTTAATCTTGACGAACACTTGAGAGCAACATAAACCCTAAGACCAACATTTATCAGAAAAAATAACTTAAAAAGTGAGCAATACGATTAAATAGCATGATAACACCAAACAGAAACAATTAAGCTAGCCAAATCGTACTTTCCATGTACAAAATTACGTGAGAGTTAGCTAAAATTACAGGAAAAAATACCCAGAAGTTAGTTAAATTAGAATATAGACATACTAATATAGAAAAAGAGTAGACACATATTGCTAAGAAAAAGTTTCAGATCAAAGAGAGAGCAAGTTTTCCAAAAATAAACAAATCAATAAAATGTGGTTTGGGAATTCAAAACAGAAAGAAAAAAAAAACTGAAGTTTTTCCCATTATTTTCATGCAATAAACAGCAAAAAAAGCCTAATAGATCTCATATTATAGTCGCTAATTTTCTAGGTAACGAAACAGGAGAAAAATTCAAAAACAAAAATCGTTACCTGAATCGCGACACGAAAATGTTAGGGAGAAAGAGTGAGACCGAGTTGACAGGAAGAGCTGGATCGATCTCTTATTCTTTTTCTTCTTCGTCTCGAAGCAAAAGATTTCAAATGAAAAAACAAAAAGACGGGTTTTAGAAGGAAGGGTGTTTTTGCTTTGCAGCTCTCTTTTTTTTAAAAGAGAGCGGAGAGATCGTTTCCTAGGAGAGAAGAAATGAGGGGAGCGCAAGGAAATCTATAGAGGGGTAGTTATGTAATTATAAGATAATAATTACCGGTCATAGCCAGTTGCATTCAGATTTGATAATTTATACAGGAGGGAATTATAAATTAGCCCCTCTAGTTTAAAAATGTGATTGATTTGTCCTTGTATGTTTAAATATACTTGTAATTTATTTGTTTTTTCATTTAATTTTTTTTCTAAGGGGTGCAATGAAATTCTTTGATTGTGTCTTCTCATAAAGAGTTTTTTCTTGACGAATGAGATCAGTAAATAATTAGTCGCACAAATTAATATAATTATAAACATAACAATATAAGAAATACTAAAAAACATATTTGATGATAAAAAGATATTAAGCAGGATTAATAATGATAAGAGACTAATTATTTAGCTCTTAAAACTATAAAAAAATATTTAATTCTTTTTAAAAAATGGAACTCTTTTATCAACACGGGATAGAAGAAGACAGTGACCGGTTATAGGCCGTGACACGGGGTTCGATGCCTTTGAATAATTAACGCGGATAAGAAAAGTAGTAAAAAGGCTTGTTGGGCCTTGAGCACGTGGAGATAATTTCCAAATGTTTTTTTTATCTATAAATTGTTTTCTCTACTCAAATCTCGAATTTCTCGGAAAATGTTTTCACATCTCCGTGTCAAATTTCTGGCCCTCGTCTATAAAACGAGTAATAGCACTCGATCGTATTTGGTACACCGAAATAACTTTAAGAACTTGGAATTCTAAGCATGATCCGAGTTGGGTTTTTAATTAATTAGATTTAATAAAATATTAATCCAATTTAAAGCACTCGATTGGTTAAAGTGTTTGGTTAAAACTGTGGTTTAGATTGAGATTAATGAAAAATAGTTTCAAGTATTTGGTTACCAAACTTTTCATATTCCTTTCAACTTGTGAAATTACTTTAAAGTGTGTGTGTGTATACATATATAAATAATTAATAATTATAATAATAAAATGTAATTAATAATTCAAGTAAATTAGACACTTGTTTTTATTCTCTCATTAAGTTACTTGTAATTTCATCACGAACTATAAATCCATACAAGAAGACCTCTGCAATCCTAGAACAACACACAGTAAAATATCAACTGAAATAAAATTAGAATTGCGAGGCAAAAATTATATTGTGATCTCCTTCTAATATATTTATTTATATTTTAATTAATTTTTAAATTATTATAATATTAAAAATATATTTTTTATAAGAAAATATAATAAATAATAAATTAAAAATACTATAAACCCCCCTTGGTAATCGAGGTTGAACATGATTAAAATAAGCAGGACGCATGAAAGCAGTTATTAGCTGCTTTTCATGCAACCGAGTTTGGCTCACTTTTTGAGATGGAGCTTGCAACTATTTTCCAACTTCTCAGTCATTACCAAACATCCAAACCATAGCTTTTTCTCAACCTTCAATGTGACCACACTACCAAACATCTTCTTAGCCCCTCAACCCCAAATTCTATTAATGCCAACAACTTCAAAAGTGATGTCATTGGCGAACCATTTCACTAGCCATCAATTTTAAATCTTCACAATATCCTTGTGTCTTAACTTGATTAGTAGTGTAGTTAATATTGTGTTTTAAAGTGTTTTTCATTTATAAATACATAAAAATGATATTTTTTTATTTTTTAAAATATCATTATTAACATCATCACTTGAAAATGATATAAAAACACATTTAAAAATTTTAATTTAAAATACAAAATAATATTTTTTTCAAAAACATTTTTGAAACGCAATGCTAACTAAACACCTCTTATATTGAAGATATAAGGATAAAGTAATTTTAGGAAGAAAAATTATGATTTTTCTATCTTTCCCTCATTTTTGAATTTAACATAATTCTATTAAAATATATGACGTGTTGTTAATTTTGCAATCAAATTTATCAATCCATAATCACATATAATTTAGTTTTTTTCAAACCTTAACAAACATACTTGAAACCTCGCCAATTTTAACATTTTTACATTCTTAATACTTCACCTTTTAAATCTTGCTCCAATGACATTTATATAATTTTTTAACCTCATACCAAAAACAACCCTAACCTTCATCTTTATCCTCAAATTAAATATAATATTTTTCTTTTAATATAGAAAACTAATCATTATAGATTTTTGTGGGGCATTATCAGTTATTTCATGTATTAAATTAACAAAAAGCCCCCCGAAAAAATCTAGCAGTCAAGCAGGGGTATTCTTAGCATTTCACATTCTGGGTGTATGATGAATTTATGAAAATGCCTCTATGACAACAAGAAAACAATGGAATCAAGTGTAAAAAGGTATTTTTGTCATGGTTATTTTCTTAATTATTTGTCTGGTCAAGGGTAAAAACTTAACACACCTATGGATTATAATAGCATGGTCACAGATTTACCACTTAATAGTTAGAACATAAAGTTGTATTAAAAGGCTTTATCTGGGTTTTCACATCACTACAAGTCATTCTACTCTTTTTTTCCAGGCATTACATTTTTTTTCCAGGGGAAAAAAAAGATGAAAATGACAGGGAAGACCTTCTTGAAAATAGAAGACTAGGAATCTTATAAACACAAAAAGGGATTGGTGGGAAAAAATGGATAAATGATTTTCTGTCACTTCTACGATTATAGAAGCAAGGAAGAAATTGAGAGGAGAAAAGACACACAAGATATCTTCGAGACAGATTTCAGGAGCCTTGTGAATGAGTCTCTTTTAGTATACTGAGAGTAATAAACAGTTGGAAAGGAGAAGCCAACAACCTGAAGTAGGCTAACCCGGTCTCCTCCAATTTGGATCAAGTTCCTGCGAGTTAAAGTTACAAGGTTTGCTAAAAAATCCTTATTTTTAGATTTTTAAATAATTTACGCCTTGGCTTTTTTGTGTTGTAACCAATCTTGCTGGGTTAATCATTGGTCAATTACAATTGGGTTTGTATTTATGATTATTTTGGATCAATGTTATTTAAAATACTACTTTGCTTGATTAATGTTGTGTTGTGTGCTTGAATAGGAAGAGAAGGACGCGATGCTCATGTTACTCTGAAAGAATTGAAGTTAATTACAAACTCTGCTGCGAGGTTAGTGTTACCGTGTTAGTTATAGCTATAGTTGGGTATTAACTTGTTTTTCCCCCCTCATAATTGCTCACAAAAATAAAAATAATCTAAGATCATGCCAGTAACAATCTTAAGATGCCACTATAAAATCCATGTTCGTTTGTTTTGAAATTGTTAGATCGTTCTTTTTAGACTTCAATTCTTTTTGAAAAATTGAGGTACGAAAAATAATTTATTCTGACCGCTTGCATTTATGTATTGGCCTTTTTGCTTGTCGAAAATCCCGCAGCAGAGGGCGGCGAGTGGCTAGCTAGACCCTATATAATACATTCGATAATT
Organism: Salix arbutifolia; assembly: GCA_025169955.1. NCBI lineage: Eukaryota > Viridiplantae > Streptophyta > Magnoliopsida > Malpighiales > Salicaceae > Salix > Salix arbutifolia. The sequence goes on from CM045902.1 coordinate 799,155, forward strand.
TGATTAAAGGATGCTCAAATCAGAAAATTGATGATTCAGTGGAAAATAATTCATTCAGTTGAAAGATAATTAGACAAGGGGGGCTTGCTAGAAGTGTTATTAAATTCCAATAACCAAAAAAGCAATTCCTAACTCATCCATAATTACAAGGGTAGCATACATATCAACAGAAATTTTACAGGCCATTGTGATGCTGAGATCACTCTTTGTTCCTTGAAGAGCGATCCTTCCTTGGGCCACCAAGAATTCGAGAAATTTGCAGACCCCTACTAAATGCTTGGTTGAACAACATACGAGTCTGGAATTCAGACACAAATGGAAACCAGGCAAGGAATGCAACTGGAGTGAACAGGAGCAAGCCCATAACGATTTCATAACCCCGAGCAAGTGTCCGAACTGATCCCCAAAACCCTGCCTTTTGAACGATAGGCTTGCAAGCTTGTGCAATCTGGTAAAAATGGAAGGAAATATTAGGTATGGAAACTGGAGGTTATTCTGAAAACAAAATAATGATACACGAAGACATGAAGCAGTTTAAAAATAAGAAAAGATCTTCAAAATCAAGATCTAGAAAGGCAACAGTGTAGCTCTCACTCTTCATGGTTAGATTTAGTAACTGCACAACAACTAAAAAGAAACAAATCTCAAAATCTAGAAAGTCAACAACGTAGTTTTGACCCTTCATAGTCAGATTTAGTAATTGGACAGCTAAAAAGAAAAGGAAGATGCTAATCAATGCAGCCTCCTTGGTTAGAAGCTTCCGATGTAGTTCAATAGTGATGCAAATCATGGTTGTCATATATCATCAATATAGTACTTGAAAAAAATAACAAAATAAAAAGAAGACGTTTTATACTCTACTTGAATGTTTATAGAGAGGCAAACATGAAATTAATAAGCCTAAATGTAAAGCACAATTATTGTACTTGTAAAGCACAATTCAAATAACCTAAATGAAGGAGCCAAATAGAGTGCTGAGCTCATCTACACCACATTTGAGACTCAAACGAACTCGAATGAACCAGATGTCAGGAACATTGGCAGAAAATATAGAAAGAGCAGATAGATATTCACTTACCAAAAGCATCCCCCAGCCAGTTGGCATGAAAGCAAGAATGCATACAAAGATGTCCTGCACTGTCATATGAGGCAGTGCAATCAAAGTGACAAGGATGGACATAAATGTTAGGAATATCATTCCCTTAATTAGGCGGAACGCAAGCTGGAATTCGGCACTGAACCTTCGCCGCCCAACAGATACAGTCTGAGTAAGAAAGAGAGAAGTAGATTCATATACATATAACACAAATCTCAAAAAGCTAAAAGTGAATAACATTTCAAGGAAAACATTAATCTGATCCAGAAAGAAACACAAAGTTGCTATTGTCAGTAAATTTATCCTCCAACTTCTATTCACAAATATTCCAGAGATTTTTACATCTTTCTCAAAAAATGAGACTAGTTGAAAACAATCAGATTTACTATCTATAGCATTTGTGAACATGATCTCATCCAGCCAAAGGTACTAGTGAGCCATGAGAAACAGAAGGGAAAAAGATAAGCATTGATAGCTTAAAACTACATTGCTAATGCAAAAGATTATCAAATGACAATTGCTAAAGATATGTATAAAAAACTAGGAAGATTGAAGAAATAAGCAGCTTACCTTCATTACGAACAGTATTATAAAGATCACCAGCCATGATACACCATAGACCTATTATGACCAAGCATAAAAGATAGACTTAGTTTAGAAATGCCAGGTTTTTAAAAAAAAAAAAAAGCAGCAGGAGGTGAAGGGTATAATATGAGTACAGCTGAGGACATACCAAAAAGCTTTTGGTGTGCTTTGTGATTGTTAAATGATACACTAGTCCATATTGATAGATAAAGAATCGTAGGGATAACAGTATCTCTGCTAGAATACCGCGCTTTCCAGAGTGGCGAAGATGCTCCTGTTCTTCTTCCCACCATGATTCCCAACTCTTCTCTGACGGAACACCTATTCCTCCACGGTTATTAATCCACTTGTTCCAATCAGTCCAATCATCAACAATCTTCTGCCACTCAAATCCAGAAGGATTGAAGAGGAATGGAGCAAAAAGCCAGGTACCAACCATAAACCACATCGATATAGTTATTAAGAGATAGGCAACTACACTTCTGTATGGCTGACCAAATATTTGATACACAATGAGCAAAATCATCATCTCAATACCCTTAACAAAATGACTGCGGGAATAGAGCCTGTAATTGTCAGCAAACTTGGCATGGAACACAACAAACCCTCTACCAGTGGGCCTATATTTCGCACCTCCATGGAGCAATGTCCTTCCAAAGTAGTGGGTCTTTGTGCCAAGAGAGAATGTGAAAAATACAGGTGCTAGTTGTAATTGCATCAGTAAAAATTCACTTAGTGCAGTGCGGAAACCCCTTTCCAAACCAATTTCCATCAACATAGGCAACGCCATCAAAAATCCAATCTGAACAAAAGATTGAGATGCAAGAGCCACTTGCAGAGGTTTGTTGTCTCGAATTGCTTTCTGTGTACTCAAACCTTCTTCAAGTCCACTGAGAACAAGATAGAGGCGGCCATAAAGAAATACATACACTGTGAGCACGGTTATCTGTGAGAAAAGATGTTCAGTACCTTCAGAAATTTCCATAAAACTAACACTATAAAATCTTTGAGCAAATGGACATAAAATCTTTAATATACCAGAGTGCTGAAGTAGAAACCAACTGTGGTGAAATAACAAGACATCATTCGGAAAAAGTCAAAACGGTGTCCAAGCCGGTAAATATCACGACTCAAAGTCTGCTCTCCATTTCCATTAGCTATTTTGGCCTCAAACATAGAAATTTGATTGAGCCCCACATCTCTCCCCTTCCCAACTTGTATATATTCGTGATGGGTAACATTCCCTTCACGTAGTGTAGAATTGAAGCCTGTCGATGCAATTAGAAACATATATGATCAGTTTAAAGCAAAGACCACAAAGAAGACCAAAATGGCTACGGAAAGTTCAAGCAAATACAGACCAGCAAATATATCTTCACTCAGATTAATAACCTTTGAAGCTTTACTGACCCCCCCTCTAGTCAAGTGAAAAAGCCTATCAAATACATCCGGATGACCATAGTGGAACCGTACCCTATAAGAGAAGAAAACAGAGACATGAGGAAATTTAGCATAAGAAAAAAGAAGAATGATATCCTTGTTGAACAGGAAATGAAAAAAGCCATCACATGTTTATTTTTGCTCTAGACAAATTTATCATAAAAAACTTGCCACGTTTAACAGAATTAGTGGCCAACAAATCCAATTACACTACCTTCATGTTTCATATTATTCTGAACACATTTATTATAAAATCACTTAAGATTTCCTAAATGATTTTAACCATGGAGTTCGCACCACTCCAAGAATATTTGGTAGCATGATGCTTCAATAAATATCACATATCATTCACCATGCTCATAAAACTGATTATATTTCATGTATCTAGCATTAAATGTGATACTGCATAGAATCTACTTCAAAAATTAAAAAAAAAAATGGTTTCCATCAAGAACAGGAAACTGAGAATTTGGAGTACAGTTACTTCAAGCATTTAGAACTTACTTAAGAGGGTTGGCCAATAGCCTCTGACCGATAGTCACAAAACTGGTTTCCTGATTTGACATAAACCATGCAAGAGATGAAACACTGCACCGAGCAATGAAAGAAAATTCAGTGATCACAGTTAAATACATGTGGAGAAAGTAGCAAACACAAAGAATAACACACCTTCCAGTAAATATATGTTCTCTAAGCCCAAGTATTGAAGGATTCCTCACACCATCAGGCTTTTTAAGAAATTCTTCCAGCAAATTTCTCATTTTCAAGGCTTCTTCCATGTAGTTATCCTATAGAAGTGAAAACATCAACCAATGGACAATGTCAAAATTAATGATAATGTTTATTTAGATTTCACTTTTATCATACCTGGTTCATATCTATTGTTTGCAAACCTTCTCCCCGTGTGAAGATAATAGCATGGTTTTGGTTTTCTGGTTTTCCTTCACCCAAGATGGCTGGTCCTGGAAGTTTTATTCGATAAATGACCTGCAATTGGACAGCAAGACAATTGCTCAAGCTTACATTCCCCTTTACACACACACATGCATGCATGCATAAAAGAACTCTTTTGCTCACTAAGAAACCAAGGTGCACTTATAATATCTGCTTTCCTGAAAAAGTATCATGAAACAAGGGAAATCCACTTTCTTGAGAAAAGTTTTGGGGGATGCCCTCAGCGCCGAGGGTTCAAGATAGCAGATTCATTTCTTAACAAATGCCTGAATTGCGACATAGTTGGCTTTACCTGGTCCAAATTTTGCACTGGCTCAGAAGAATCAATGGACTTAGGCAAGGCTGCCTTCACTAGAGATGAGTAGTAAACTTTTTGGATGACCTTCTTGGATTTGTCTGGATTAGTTTCTTCCACCTCATCAATGTATGCCACACGGAGAGATGGATATCTACAAATTGGAAACATATGAACAAGTTTAAAAAATTGAAACCAAAAGCTCGTCAAGAAGGCTAAACATAATACTTACGTTGTCATGAGCCTCAGAATATCCTGTGCACGAGGATCACCGGACCGCTTGTGAATCCCATACTGCTGGCATGATACTACATACATAAATTTCATATCAGCAACTGCCTGACACTGTGCCAACAAGGAACTTTCCCCCTTTGACTGATCATCGGTACTCAATTCAATAGCCTTATAGCCCTCCATCAAATCTGAGAAGTGTCATAACAGGACAAGAAGGAAAAATTACGTGTATGTTAAAATTTAACATCTAATCATAAACATACAATACACTAAATAATCAATAAAATCAAAAGTTAAGAGAGTAGTCACCTTCATCTCTGGCCATATCAAGGAATGCCTGAAGCTCCAAAGCATGCCGATAGTACATCATACCTCTCACTGCCATTGGTAATGTTATAGTCAAACAAGAAATTAAAGAATAAAACAAGAAAAGAGAAAGAGCAACCGAGTGAGTACCCGTTCTAGTCAAAGTTTGGCCCCTATATGATGCCCATAAACGAAGTTCTTCATCCAAGTTGTCTCTTCCCTTGAGTTCTTCTTCATTGCTGCAGTCCACTCGCTCAAGAAAGTTGTTCCACTCATCTGTCCATTAGGTAGCATCGGGAGATTTATGGTCAAAACAAAGAGAAGCAGACCTGGAATTTGGTACAGAACCAAATGGAAAAGAAAAAAAGAAACCTGGAAAGATCTTTTGCAAGTAAAAGAGGATGGAAACACCATCTTCATTTGGCATTTCCAAATCATGCAAGGAGAAAAGCACATCTTCTGTGTAGTAAGGAGTTAAAACACTGCAAGATAAATTACCACATTCAGAAAAGGTTTAGTTCTGCATATTAGTTAGCAACAAAGTATGTCTATTATTTTACTAACTATCCTTGTTTTCAGTACAAAAAATTCAACAAAACAATAGAACAAGTACTGTATCCTTTTCACGTTTTATTTACAAGTTAAAATTATCCTAGTTACACTCTGGCCAAATTATATAGTTATAAAACTCATTCCGGGTTTCATGTCAAACCAAGACGGGAGTTTACTCAGTCAAACGTTGTTTGACTTTAAAAAATTCCAAAACAACTCGCTTTAAATCTTGAAACAATGCCGTTTTGGATTGAGCTAGGTTGACCCAACCAACCTGTGACCCGAGCCTTGGATTAGATTGGGTCTTGTAACTATGCAAATTATATAAATGGACTAGGAAAGATGGATTTATTGAGGATTGCATTAAATCAATAGTGATTGGAGTGGGAAGCAATAGATACAGTGGGCATGTCCATAAACAGTGAGTTTGAGAAGGAAAGATGGATTCATTGAGGATTCATTTAATTTAGTTGTGTCGTGTAGACTGTCAGTTGAAAGACAGTAAAAGATGAAGCCACAATTGTGATGACATTGAAGTAGCCTTACGAGAAAGAAAGCATATTGCGAACTTTAGGTGCAGTGGGCATGTCCATAAACAGTGAGTTTGAGAAGAAAGATATACGCCTCCTAGCTTCTAGGTTGGATGGTACATCCATTGCAGATTCTTTTGTGGTAAGCAAAAGAAAAAGCCTCTTGATCTGCAAAGACAGGTAAAGAAGAGCTATTTAAATTAGCATGTTTATCCAGTTTCATATTGATTTATAAATCTCTATTCACAAAACACACCTTCTCTTTCCATGCTTCTGTGACTGGATCAATTGGAAACTTGATAGCTCCAGAAGATGCAAATAACTGATATTGTTGTTCATGGAGAGTCATTCCCTCATGTCCAGATCCGCCATGGATAGAATCCACCAGACTTCAAAGGAAAAAACAATAAATTATAAATTTGGATGCTGCCATGTAAAAAGACATAACAATGTGATGTCAGATGCAAATATGTTTGAAAAGACCAATTGCAAATATGCTGCACCTGGATATATGATCCTCCATCATTATGTCTCTTGTCACAACCTCCAGCATGTCCTGAAAAAGAATCACAACTTGATCCCTGTCCTCCGGTTTATTAGCCAGCTGCAATTCCAAAAACATAGGTTAGGGCCTCTCATTATTGTGGTTGTATCAGCACTTTGCTCTAGAAAGGAATATTACCAAGTATTTGATAAGCTTCACAAAGTGATCATAGAGTAAAGGAAGAGCACTCATATTGTATTCACTTATCAGATCACCTCGATCTATGTGATTCTTAACTTCAGAGAATATGAAATTGATCACCCTGAGAAATTATCATGAACATATCAGCAAAAATGGTCAGATCCTAGTGAAAGTAAATAGAGGCACAGAGAGTTGAAAGCAAATATGCTTTTGGGTTTTCATCTAAAATTTTCTATACCATCTTCAATGTTCCACAACTCACCGTGTCTCATCTACCCCTTGAACCAAAAACATGATGATGTTCTTGAAAGAAGCATAGCATTCGAGAACAGCAAAAGACATGTAGTCGTCATCCTCAATTCTCTTTTTCAGCTCCTTATCCTTCCCATTACTGTCCTTAGCCATGTCTAACGCTATTGGGATCTAAAAGGAGACGCCAAGTTAATATCATCACATGAAGATTTCACCAATTTACAATTAAGTGTGCTGAGAGAAACCTTGCTAGCCAGCAGAAAAGGAGGCCACTGTATAAGTTCCAAATCACGGTCAGCCCAATATGGAACAAGCAACAAGTCCATCTCCCTGAAAATGAGACATACAGTTCAAGTAAAATGTAAAAGCAAGAATGAAAAAGCTCTAAAGAAACTAGAAAAGGCACTATTCTTCATTGTAGCATCCTTACTTATTGCTTATAAGGTCTTCTTCTCTGAAACTACTAATGATTTTATTCCACAACTGAGCAAATCTTGCAGACTCCTTTCCTTTGTTAGGTGAGATCTACAGTAAGAACCCAAGATTGGTAAGTCCAGATGAGGATTACTTTCTGTAATGATTGCATTCAAAATTTACCATGGTCAGCAATTTTTTACCCCGAAATTACTAACAGTCAAGTCTAACCTCGTCATATTTGCGAAACAGGATTGCCTTAAAAAAGCCCTTCTTCTTTGTCTCACTCTTAACCCCTGGAATTAAACGGGCATTGAAAGCACCAGGCAATGATCGGAAACGAGATCTAAGCATTCCCAATGTTCGAATCTGGAATAAACAAAATAAGTTACAGAGCAAACAACAAAAACACAAACACCAAGATGTCAATTGGTTTGAAAGATATCCAAAGTGGAAAGCATAAACAAGGCAAATGCACTAGTTCTTCAAGTTACGAAGCATAAAATAAAACCAGATCATTATATTTTCTAGGCAAAAGGGTACTACCCTGTATGAATAAATAGGTGAGCATAACCTGAATAAAGGGTATTACAATTAATACACTACAATGACATCTAGGAATATATTCAGCACTACGATTTACTAAAAGGTTCTTAATTATAATTGATTGGGGAAATAAGCATGTAAACAAAGCTGAATTATTTTCATTGCAGTGCATTATCAAGAAAATAAAGAAAAAGATAATGCTAATATGTTCTTAATTATAATTGATTGGGAAAATAAGCATGTAAACATAGCTGGATGATTTTCATTGCAGTGTATTATTATCAGGAGAATAAAGAAAAAGATATTGCTAACCTCTCCAAGGCGTCGAAATGCACCATAAATACCTCCAAAGAAGGTGGAAAATATGGCATACCAAATCTGGGAATCCATAAAATATACCTACAAAATTTGGTATAATATATTGCTATAAGTTGAAATAGAATCAGATGACAATATATACATCAACAGAAACAACTCGTACAAGAATAATTGGAGCCCAGAGTGCAATCACAACACCAATATTGTTCCTTGCTGCAAGTAAACAGGTAGACCATGATTTTTCTTCAAAATAGAAATATAAGTGAACCGCAATCTGATTTTGCTAATGTCTTCAAGTCTATTACCTCGTGGAAAGAATTCATGCCATTGGAAAGTAGTTATATGAACACTCATTATGGCTTTTGTTGGAACAACTAGAGGCCTTATCTGCAACCAAAACAAATTACAGTTATCAGTAAAAAAGGATTGAATTTCCATTAACATGGCAGGTCAAGATTCAATAAGCACCGAGAGATCTAAGAAAATGAAAGAATGACACACCTCTATATAGTAACTAAATGTCAACTTTGTTATAATAAGAAGAACCCAAAACATTGTATACCTGAATATTCAATAAAGCATCAGTGACAAAAAATTGCAATTCAATGTTGTACTGTGATTTATTTTTCAAACAATGATCCTTACTTGAACAGAGAAATAGTACTCTCATGCATTCCCCTCCCAACATAGAGCCGAGGCTGTAATGTGTCAAATGCAGGCATGAATCTTGTTGAGTAAGATTAAAATTTAATGAATTATAGATAAAATATCAACAGCAATAGCCATGCATAACCATTGGAAGTAACAGAATGATGAAGAAAATGGCAAAAAATGTTTCTTTATACCTGTGACCACCACATCATAAGCATCACAATCCTATAGTTGGACCTCTCAAGGAATCGACGTATGAAGGGGAAAAGAAACAATACTGCCGCCAGCATATTTGGTGCCAAGTAGATAACTACAGCCATTATAAACAAGGAAGGCGAGCTGAAACCATTGCCAAACCAACCTTTGATGGTTTGAGCAAATCCTGGAGGTTTATCATCCCAAGTGTAAGCATAAGTTACAGGTAACACTACCACCCACGCAGCAGCTGAAACAACCTTCAGAATAAATCTCAACTTGACATGGAATGACATTATTTGCCGTGCCTTCCAATTAAGAATGACATCAAGGATAGCTGCATCAGTTAGCAGAGATTTGTCACACAACAACTTCCTCTTCATACAAATCTAGAAAACATGGCACGATAAATAGGGTATAGCTTGAAAAATGAATAACTTCCTTAGAAATTTCATCAAATGGACAGCATGATGCACATTACATTATTCATTCCATAAATATAACATCAAGCTGGGAATTTCTGAACATACTAAATAACAGTAAGATACTTGACTCACGCACACAGCAAGAAAACACAGAAAAAGATAATAGATAAGAGTTAAGAACCAGTAAAAATTAAAAGTAATTAAAGCCATAACAATTTGTTTTGTACATAGGCATAAAGGCTAACCTATCCATTGCCTAATTGAACTTCATTGACATTTGTTTGACATTTTAAACTGATACAACACTGTACTGATGGAAGAACAAATAGAGGATACTAGTAACCGAAAGGACAACAGATAGAAGTAAACTGCACTCTTTATTACCTTGCCCAAGCTTTATTATTGCAGCAGTAATGAAGACACTCAATACTTTCTTAAATACATCACCGCTAAAAATAACACTTGGTTGCCCCGAACCATGCCAAGCAACCGTAATCATCGCCTTGAAAATCAGGCAGCATCAGCACCATATCAGCATAGCCGAAGTTATTAAATAAATTTAAAGCAAATCAGATGCATGAAATGATAGAAAATGTACCTGTAAGCACAGGATAAAAAAACTCCACATTCGATCAAAGCTTCTAAAGACATGCAAGAATGATCGTATCTCCACGAAATTAACTTTTCCTACCCATTGATCTCTATAGGCTGGTTTAGTATCCTGAATATCACAGTTTAACACAAGTTTTGAATTATGTCCCTTTTGCAGTATAAAAACTCAAATAAAGAAACCAGGCAAGAGAAATGCAACTGTCATTCCATATACTTCCCGTGCGAGAAGCATATGATAACTAAGACCCTCAACTAGATAGAGCATTCGATCATAACACCAGTCCAGTAATTTCAGTCTGTACAAGCCATGTGTGAATAGTGATATGAAACAATGTCATGTATAATTAGGCTATTGACACTAGGAAAGGGGAAAGAAAACCAAGAAAATCTAGTGGTCATTGCTTACCCCATTTTTTTCAAAACGGGGATCATCAGAAGTCAGGCAAAAGAAATCAGCATCTGCTCGCATGGGCCAGCCTAAGCGGAAACAATCAACTGACCTACAAATTTATGCATGGGCAAGCGGTTTTTTTAGAAATCATGCATAGGTAATTTGATCAGTAGAAATTTTGAAAAAAGAGATACATAGACATCTCTAAGGAACAGTATGAAACCATGACCAATACCAGAAGTACTCATTTAAATCATCGTAGTTCCTCCATTGAGAATGCTTTGACTTTCCTTTTTTACTCCTTTCAGCTTCCTGTCAAGTGGTGCACAATGATGATAACAGATGAGTTCACCAAAAAGAAAATACAACACTCAAATTAAATAAGGAAAAATGACAATTATTGCATTCAGCACCTTTGCGATCACGTTGTAGATAGGAGTAACAACTTTACTCAAGAAAGCCTCTTCTTCACCTCCATAGGCAGGCTTTACATTTTCTCCTGTCATAGGACTGACATTTCCAGCTAGCATGCCATATAGCTCAAATGCCATCTACAAATAGCAAAAATAATTTAGCATCAGTTACACTTAACAGTCAATGAACAAGCCCAAGTTGATGAAAATACAAAGTTGCAGATCTATAGTGAAATTCCAAGCGCAATAAAGCTCTGAAATAAGGGGTAATGGCACAAACAGTTCATAAGATTGTCAAGAACTCATTGGTATGTCTCCTTTGCAGGCAGGGCATTGGATGAGTTATCATGATACAAGATCCATCTATTCCATTTGGGTAATTCTCTCCTCTGCACTATTTCTACTAGGGTCACTCAACTTATCCAGAGTTTCTCAGAATCAAATGTTTTATCTGATGGGGTTAAAGATGATGGAAGACAAAAATCTAAGACCATGCTTCCAGTTTCCCACCAATGAAAAGGAAGGTCAAGCAAAAGCAATGCGATAATAGTAAAACATACATGGTGATAAATATAGCAAATGCATTCTGGCATGAATCTCAGGTTTGCAGCTTCCCCCCATATCAAAAGATACAGACCCATGTACAATAATTTACGCTGTTGCACCTCCTGTTGTATGGTCGGTAACCTGCAAATTCAGATTAAAGCCATTAATATAAGCATGGAATGGAAATCTACAATCTCTTTCTTCCAGAAACCATCCTCTTCCCCGTCCCTGTTTTTTGCATCCCACAACAAAGGAACCAAAACAGTTCATTGCATGATGTATCTGCACTGCTTATTTCCATGGCGTTAAAATCATATTGATGACAATGTCATAGTTTGAATATTTATAGCATTGCTAGCAACTCAATCAATTTTCATGATTTTCTGAAGCAGTTCAATTAAGCACATCCCTTGAAAGATTGAACCAACTGGAAGATGAAATGCAAACTCCATCTTATCAATACTAAACCGGAGTCCAGTCAGCTATTGAAAAGTTATCATGTATCATTCACAAGGACAGGGTGCTCTTACCAAAGGCTACTTTTTCTATCCAAGTATTTGCACCATTTTTTGTAGTTCTTAAAAAGTTTCTTCATCACTTCAGTCAATGCACGCTCATCCAACTAAAAATGAAAAATGCACAGGGTTATTCAGATTTTGTTGCACAAATGCAACTGGAAGCAAATAGAAAGAAAAGAGGAACAAAAAAGCAAAAAGCAAATTATAGAGGACATGGGCCCAATGTCCAGTATACTTTTCTGGGTAAAAGAGGGTAATGTAACCTTTACCAGTCACTGTTTATAGAGTAAAAAACATATAACCTGATTTTACAAAAATCAACTCAGACAACAAACCTTTGGTTGTTGGTCAGGCTTGGGAAATTGCCGTATGTGCACATTAGCAAGTAATAAGATTAGGTGCTCTCTTTGATTTGCCACATTATCCTTCTGCAAAGTTGATAAAGTTTTGTTTGAATTATATTAAGCTAAAAAAGTTTTGTATCACTAAAAAATTGCAAGGGCCAGATGCAGAAAAGACAATAATTCTTCTCACTTTATATTACCTGAAACCCAAACATTGCCTGAAGCCAATCTAAAACGTCTTCATCGTTTTTCTTCCTGTAATCCTTGGGCCACGGAAGACCTCTTGTGTTACGCAGAGCAACAACAGCAGCTTGGATCTGTGAGCCAACAAAATATAAACATGTGCTCAAGTGGTAAATGAGAATCAGCTAGGTTGTAAGTAAAAAAAGAAAGCACATAAAGGAAAAATACCTCAGTATATCTCATAATCGCTTGATTTGCACTATCTGGATCAAGTGGCAGGATATTGTAAGGCAGATAGATCTGAGTTTTTTCTGCAACTTTATCTTGAGCTTCTAAAATCTGTAAATTATTTGATGTAATGATACAAATCATTTATGTGATAACAGTCCTCAAACGATTGAAGTTCTTAATTTAATTTAGCAGATAGAACTTGCATTAACAGATTGTCAGAATGCACATTCACACCAACAAAGCAACTAGAGAGGTGATTATAGATGTCACATGGTTTCACCTCACGATCAACTTCAATAGATTGTGTTGTATTGACGGCTTTTAAAACCTCAAAGAGCACATTAGCAGTTTGGTATGCCTTGGTAAGCTGGGCGCTGTATTTCAACAGAATACAGTCAGTTAAATACAGTAACAAGAGCAGCAACTTTAAACGCAATTGATTTAAAGAAACTTGTAATAAGATATAGCTTCAAAGAATCTCTTTCACTCTTCCATTTAAAATAACTTACCGGTCAGCTTTATCAGCAGCATTATGTAATGCTTGGATGTATTTTTTGTAGTAATGCTGATAAAAACTCTGCATTTCTCGTGAATCACTTTTTTTAACCCTTCCCCTCAAGGTTGGATCATTCTCCTGAAAAATGCATTTTTGCATAAAAGGCAAGACCAACAACAATAGCATGAACAATAAAAAAACGAAATGCATAGCTGAATTACATAGAAGAAAGAATAGAACACTAAAACTGCCACAAAATTTCCTAATGGAAAAACGATGTTGTTTTTAAACAATATTACAAATTAACATTGGTAATTCTTCTGGTCCTTGCATGCCACTCTTTCTATTTTTTTCACATCAGCAACAGTGTTTTCAACAAACACGCCAAGCACATAAATAGAGCATGTTTAACCTAGAATACATCAGAGAAAACTACAGAATGCACTCTCATCTCCCTACCTAAGGAACTGAAGAATATTCTGGTGGAACTCCTAATGAAAGCCCTCCTTATTTATAACTGTCATGGTTGAACCCTGATTCCCAGGAAATCAATTTAAGCATTCAATGCAACACTTGAGGTGCCCATTCAAGAGGGGCCCCCCACCTCTCTCTGCCCACTTCAAGAGATCCTTAGATATTTTATCTACTGTAATTGATGACACTGGCCTAACAAATGGGCTTAAACTTTGAAACAACAGCAAGCCTTTGTCAGAGTCATTCATTCCTTAACTCCATGCTGACCACAGTTCATTACTATAAATGATTACCCTCGTCATCTAACAGCTCGACATTATAAATCTAGAAATCACAAGACACAATGCCACATCTGAGAACTTTCTTCCAGCAAAGAACAAACGATGACTTACCCTTTCTAGACGTTGAAGAAGTGCAGTTTTAAATTGACGAACACCTCTTCCACTAGAAGTAGGATCCAACCTATGCGCTTTCTCAAAGGCATAAAATCGACCTACATTCACAGAACATTACAATCAGATATACATATAACAAAGACCATATCTTTCACTTCCTGATATCAAAGATACGAATAAATTTTAAAAAAAAGCATGTCTTGTGCTTGAAAACACTATGAATCAAGCCTACATTGCATAAATACTGAAAACAGAACTTTAAATTCCAAAAAAAATCACAAACTTTATTTTTACTTGGAAAAAAAAGATTAAAAAAAAAACATTTTTTTATGCTTAGAAACACTGTAAATCAACCCTACATTGAATAAAAACTAACAACACGAGCTTTAAATTCCAAAAAATAAACACAAAAACTTTATTAAAAAAAAAAACTTACAAAGATAAGAAACTCTAGGGTTGGTAGGTTCAACTTCATTAGCAACACGAAGAATCGGCGCGATCTCAACAAGTGAAGACGGCACTACTTCACTATCAAACGCCTGCTCTCCAAGATTCCCCGCTGTGTGCGTCCTCGTTAACCTCCGTTGCATCTGCGGGGGTGTCGCTCCCGTCCCCCCCGCCGCCTGATCTATCCCCATTCCTCCTCCTCTAGACGTCGACGACATCTCTCTTTCCTTCAAAATCCAAAACAACAAAATAAACAAATAATAAAAACGCAAAAGAAGCAACAAATTAGATAAATATAAAAAAGGAAAGAGATTTACCAGAAGTGTTTAGAGAAGTGATGGCTTATGAATTTTACATATCTGTAAAATATATATATATAAGTACATTGTTATGAACAAAGAAAATGAATAAAAAGAGTGAAGGGTGAGAAGCTTACAGAGAAAACCCTAAAGAGAGAATGTAGAGTGTCTCAGTGTGAGAAAGTGTGTGTGTGTGTGTGTGTGTGTGTGTGAGAGAGAGGGAGACAGAGAGAGGTTTGGAGAGAGAGAGAGACAGAGAGTGTAGAGAGGGAGGGGGAGAGAGATGCTTCAAGTGTAAGCTGCGTAGCAAGAACAGAAGCTAGAGAAGTGACGTGTTGTTTTATGGTGAGGGAGCTAGGTGGGTTAGTAAAATAAAAGTGGTAAAACCAAGTTACCGTTGTGTGTTTACTAGTATGGTTAGATTCTTAAGATTCGTGATGATAAACGGGGTTCATGTTTTGCGTTATTACGACATTGCCATTATATTCTTTTCAGCAGAAGTTGTCTTTAAATTTTTTTATGAGAGTTTTGAGTTTTCAATAAGCCTTTTTCGTAGATGTACGATGAGGATAAGGTGATTAGCACAGGATTTGTACGACAGAAAGAAGATTCATATCATAGTGCAATTACAATGATTTTTTTTAAAAAAAAAATATCAAGTTTAAAAATTGTTTTCTTTATTTTGTAGGTTAATAACATGTTTGGCATTTCATTTTAAAAATATTTTTGGTATTTTTAGATCATTTTCATGTATTAATATCAAAAATAATTTTAAAAAAAATAAAAAAATATTTTAATATATTTATAAACAAAAATCACTTTAAAAAACATGAACAGGTTTGTTTGAATTTTAAAACATGTTTACTTCTTTTTATTTACCTCCTATGTGGCGATGAGTAGATCTGTGTGCTTCTACATTTACTGTTACGTTTTTTCTTATTAATGTTTTTTATCTTTTACGTAAATGTTCATTAGTAAATTAGCAAAACAAGGAGAGCATTTTAGGAAATCGAGGGGAAATGAAGGGTAATTGAGACTTTATGATGATTAATCATCCTGGGATGTGTTGAAAGTCGGTCTGTACTGTCCGCAATTACTACGATGCTTTCTCTCCTTTTAGTGGGGCCCACGAAGTAGCGGCCACTACTACCAAGGGCATGGTTCCATTATTCCGCTATTCAAAACAAAGGGAGACCACTCGTGACGTGGCATGGACGGAAGGATGGATAGTTTAGATTCTCTGAATGTTTTTGTATTTTAAAAATATTTTTAAATCTTTTATATTATTTTGATATATAAAAATTAAAAATATTTTTAAAAATTATTCTTATTTTAGATTAATTTTAATATTTTTAGATTATTTTAATGTATAAAAAATAATATATATTATTTTAATTTATTTCTGAATAAAAAATATTTTAAAAACAATAATTTTTACTAGTTCTGGTTTAAAAAGATACATGTTCAATTTTTCACCTGGCCCTGGTCGTCTATGCGCCTTACAATTTAACATTTATTTCTCCACTTCTTTATTTGTTTTTCCTTAAAATATCATCTTCTTTAATTAATATTATTTTATAAGACAAAAACACCCCCATCCTTCAAATACCCGCGAGACATTTAAAATTAAATAATGAATTGGTAATAACACGTAGAATTAAATGAAGATCTCTGTTATTTGATTGCATGTTCTTATGTTTTACATCGACAAGAGTGCGCACACGACCACACACACATACTCTCCGCATAATTTTCCCTGTCGAGATTCCTTACAGGGCATGTAAAAACCCTGAACTAACCCTGATTCATGGGCCGGGGCACAGGCCTGGCTGAATTGAAATGATGTGACCGTCTAAGAACTCAAATTTATAAATTACTTGTTCATCTAAGATAAAAACAGACAGAAACTGTTGATTTTATTATTTTAGTTTTTAAAATGATTTTATTTTTATTTTCTTATAAAATAAAATTAATATAGATTAATCCACTGATCCAACCCTTGAAACAGAACTTGTTCTCCATCAAAGCTCGTGTCAGGTCTTAAAACATTCCTAAGATTAGTTTACACGATAAGTCTGTCCCCTTAGTTCTTGACTGGATCTTGAGGATGTTTAAGAAGGTTATTTTGTAAATATATTTAAAAAATTATTTTTATTACCAACAAATTCAAAAGATTAAAAAGCAAAATAAAATAGTACTTTGAAGTTAAAAAAAATTAAAAAAATTGCAAACCTGCAATTCAATTACACCCCTTTAAGCTAAGATAGTCATTCTAAAAAACCTTGGATTTTTTTCATCCAAAACCCAATTCAATATATAAAAAGACCTATAAAATATTTTTTATTCAGAACTATAATTAAAATAATATTTTTTTTATTTTTAAAAAATATTTTTCATAGTAACCTATTAATACTTTATTTTTCTAGAAAAATATTGTTTTTTTAAATAACAATATTTTAAATTCTTATTTCAATTTATTTGATTAGGTTTTAAATCTATGATTAACAGCACAACCGTCAACAATAACAGGGGCGGCATTGGTAGATTAACAGCCAATTAGGAAAGGAAGGAGGGCATGTTAGGAAATTGAGGAGAACCGAAAGGCAATTAAGACTTTGTGGTGATGATAATCCTGGGATAACGTAAAACAAGTCGGCGTTTTTCACTTTTAGTGGGACCCACGCAGTGTCTGCCACTACTGACAGGGGCATGGTTCCATTCTTCCGCTATTCAAGCAACGGAAACCCCTCGTGACGTGGCATTGACGGAATGGATGGATAGTTTTGGAGTTGCCGTTCAAAAATATTTTTAAATTTTTTATTTTAAATTAAAAAATATATATTTTTATGTATTAATCTCAAAAATAATTTTTAAGAAATAAAAATATATTATTTTAATATATTTTTAAATAAAAAATACTTTAAAAAATAATTTCAAATCATGATAAACAAATAGTTAATGGATTTTTTTATTAAGTAATCTCCGAGTAAGAGCTAAAATGAAAGGCGGTTTTTGTTAAAAAAATCATTTCTTTTTATAGCTACGATAGTACGATGAAAAGGCTATATTAAAAAATTAAAATGGTATTTTTAAGTTAAAAAATTACATCTAATTTGAAAATAATTTTTAAATGATTTTAATGTATTGATATAAAAATATATATATATTTACTAGTTAAAAGATACATTTTCAATTTTTCTCTTGGACCCGGGCGTCTTTGCGCCTTACAATTTAACACCCCCACCCACCCCCCTCCAAATACCCGCGAGACATTTAAAATTAAATAATGAATTGTTAATAACTCGAAGAATTAAATGAAGATCTCTCGATTGCATGTTCTACATCGATAAGAGTGCGCACACAAACACTCCCTGACTCATTTTCCTTGTCGAGACTCCTTTTAAAAAACTGATCTGACCCTGGTTCATGGCCGGGGCTCAGGCCAGGCTGGATATTTTAAAAAATAACGGTTGAATTGATATAATGTGGTTTGATTGGAAATTTATAATTTGATTGAGAAAACCTGCTGATTTTATTGTTTTGTTTTGTTTCTTGAATTATATTATTTTTATTTTCTTACAAAATTAGTTTGGCATAGATTAATTTCAGCACAGCCACCCATCCTTCAGAACAAAACTTGTTTTCCTTTTATTTCAAATTCGAATTATATGATTACTAATATAATGATAATTAAAAAATTACATGATTTTCAAAACCTGTAAAATTAATTAATATACACAAACTCTCAAAAGCTCACGTTAATAAAAAAAAATTGTTCCGGGCCCACGCTCATGATAGTTTTGAAAATTATGCTGACATAATAAATTTGTCCCCTTGAAGTATAGAACTGTGGAAATAGACTAATTTCAGGCTTGTTTGTTTGAAACAGCTGTTGTTGTAGCTTTTCATGCTGAAATATATCAAAATGATGTTTTTTTATTTTTAAAAAAATATTTTTGACATCAGCACATCAAAATGATCTAAAAACACCAAAACATATTCATTTAAAATGAAAAAAAAATTGAATTTTTTGGAAACGCAGTTTCAAAAACTGTCCCAAACAGCTTCTAGATCGATCTGAACTCGATCTTGAGGATGTTTATAACAATAATCAAGATTGTTTTTTTTCATGAAAATACATCATTATTATTTTTATTAGCATATTAAGAAATGATTTAAAATCAGAAAATTTTAATTTTTCAACAATCCAACTACAACAACCAAACTCCCCTTCAATCTAAGAGAAATAATCCGAGAAGGCCCTGTATTTTCTTATTTTAAGCCTAGTGCAATATGATTTTTGTATATGAATACTCATGTGAAGTCCTACTTCACTTGACGTTGGCAGTAAACAATTATTATTTGAAATATATCAAAATAATATTTTTATTATTATTTTAAAAATTATTTTTGATATTAACATATTACAATAATTAAAATACATAAAAATTAAAAACATGGTTTGAACCACACTCAAACAAACTCAAAGTCTATTCGAAATTATACTAACTTGAGATTTTTTTGTTGTTGTTTCAAAGACGCACCTTTCATCATTTTGATATGATTCAAGATTACATATTTAAAAATAAAAATAAAAACATGATTTCAATCATTTTCTCAAACAAACTTAAAGTATATTTGGATTTATATTAACTTGAGATTTAGGTTTTTTTTTATTATTGTCTCAAAGACACACATTTCATTGTTTTGATATATTTGGAGATCATGTATTAAAATTTTTAATACCTACCTTAGTCTGGTCCTTTCATTTTGCTTTCAACTTTACCTCCTTTTCCAAAAAACACTTTCATGAAATAAAGATGACTGAAACTTGATCCAACTCCATGAATCCATGTACTCATCTCCTCTTTTCACTTTTGTGTTTGATTAATATTTTAATTAGAAAAGATAAATACAAAATAAATAAAAACATGTCTTGTCTGTCTCCACCGCCTCAATCTTTTGTATCTTTAAACAATAACTAAACTTTAACTAGTAGATTAGTTTTGAAAACTTTTTTTTTAATTAAAGATATTAAATGATTGTTTGTTTGATATTGTGTTTCAGAAATACTTTTTTTAAAAAATATTTTTGATTTTAAATTTATTTTTTAAATGTTTTTAAATTATTTTAATGTAATGATATTAAAAATAATTTATAAAAAATAATAAAATTATTATTTTAATATATTTATAAATAAATAAACACTTTAAAAAAATAACGTGAACTATATTTCATAGCATCAAAGATTTTTTAGCAATGGCAAAAATTGTTTAATCAGCAATTTGTCTCTACACAGGGCAACGATATTCAAATGGACATGATGGGTCATACCTGGCCCCACTACCCATCATGACTAGGTGGATTTCTTAGCACCATTTTTTTTTAACAAGATAATTGCCCGTTGGATATTGCGATTCCACCGGTTTTTGATCGAAATTTAAAAAAAAAATTTACATTTTAAAAATCAGTGGTTTGGTATTTTTAGATCATTTTGATGTGCTGATTTCAAAAATAATTTTTTAAAAATAAAAAAATATTATTTTGATGTATTTCGGCATAATAAACATTTTAAAAAGCTACCGCAATCACACTCCAAAACAGACACTACGTCATCATTTCATTCCCAGCTTCAAATTCTCAATTAGGTTTTTCAATGATTCTGACCTGAGACGGACTATGATCTGAAAAGAAGTGCCGTGGGGATTTTATTAGTTTCTTTGAGATCTGAAAAAAAGATTTGAATTTCTTTCATACCCTCTCTTTAAAACATCATGGTATGAAGTGGATTTTATTAGCATGATAAAATAGTAAGTGTTTCCATGAAGACCAAGGTGTGAAATTGATGGAAAGTTTGAAAGAAGACATGTAAAATATTCGAGATTTGATTAATTTACGCGTGTTTGATATTGTGATGTAATGTATTTTTTAAAAATATATTAAAATTATTTTTATTTTTAACATCAAAACTAAAAAAAAAATTAATTTGACAGCACGTAACTCTTTTTTTACTATAATCTCAAACACACGAAGTCTATTTTCACGGCATCACGAGTTGAAATGGATTCATCGGTGCATAGAGATGATGAGTGATTTTGTAGAAAAAAATATTTTAATTTAAAAACTAAAATTAATAAATAATATCTCAAAATATAATTTATATTATTTTATAACACATTTAAAAAATCTAATAAATATTTTATGTATTTTATTTTTAACGTGTTTTTTTATAAACACAAAACTTAAACTCACGACACAAGTTATTCGGTGAAACTTAAAAAAATAATCTATATCATTTTCTAAAATGTTTTAAAGGAATATATCCCAAAAATTGATTAAATGGGCTAAAAATGGTCTGAATCTCACCACTGTTCTCTTTAAGGATATAACATATTTATGTCTAATTAATTATATTTATAAAAGTATTATAACTTTTAACCTCGAATAAGAGTTAATAGAATGAAAAATCACAATATTTAACCATCTAGTAGGTAGGTAAGAGTTTGCTTTTTCTGTATTGCTAATTTGATGATCACTGAAATTTTACATGGTAGTTAACTTCAGGAACCGTGAGATTAGTCAAAATGTAGGCAAGTAGACCTGGATACCCATGTCTATTAAAAAAACAATATTTAGATATATCTTTGATGCAAAAGAAAGAGAGGGTGGCAAATGACATGAGAAATAAAAATTCCTTTTCATTTATAATAAAATTTGCATGTTTATTATGGTTTTGAATCTTGACATCTCTTCAAGGACCATGAGATGCGGTGGGATATGGCTGTGAAGCAAAATCCTGCTCTCATCGATACCAGCACCGCCTTATCTTCCAGACTAGACTCCACCTTCTCCCCCTCCCTTGTCCTCGCATGCCATAAAAGTCGGAAAGTGCCCGCTAAAACCAAAGAAATTAGCATTTTCCCACCGAGCATCTTTCTTTATGAAAAAGAAGAGATTATTAGGAATTTGACCAAGCACGACTTGACAGTAAAACAGTAGTTACTCTCACGGTGAATTTTTAGTAATTGTTTGATAGTGTTGTTGAGATTAATTTTAAAACTATTTTTTGTTTAAAAATATATTAAAATAATATATATTTTTTAAAATCTAAAACATCAAAAAAGTTAATTTAAAATACATTTTTGTAACATGTTGTAGAGAAAAAGAGCATGAAAATTAAATTGATATATTTTTAAAAATATATGTTATAGAGTGCGGCAACTTATGTTTTTATTTTTGGATCAGAAGAAACCTCACCCCGGAAGCGGCAACTTATGCTGTATTGCTATTAGATATATTTAAAAATATTAAATTGATGTATTTTTTAATAATTTGAAGATGCTGATATAGAAAAAAATATTTTAATATATTATGAAATAAAAAACACTTTTAACATCAAAATACCAAATACACTTTTAACATCTATGTTAAGGAGGACTCTGCACTTTACTCTGCATGCAGTGCAAGGCGTACAAATTTAATTGTAGCCTTCCTGGATTAGAAATAAACCAACCCGTGCGTGATTTAATGACAGATTGGGAGTATTGTTGAATTTATTTTTGAAAGTATTTTCTATTTATAAATGTATTAAATGATATATTTTTTATATTAGTATATGAAAATGATCTAAAAATATAAAAAATAATTTAAAGTAAACAATTTTCAATTTTTTTCAAAAACAGTTTTCAATTTTTATTATGGGGTTGAATTGTTTTTTAATATAAAATTAATTTTAATTGTAAATTTAAAATTTGATATGTATATCTGCCGCTGTTTTTCTGGGGTTGGATGAATGTTTTTTAACGCAAAAAAAGTTTCCAAGCTCTTCACTAATTAGTCCAACAATACACACACACACATGAAAAACAATTCATGAATTTTAAAATGAATTGTTTTTCATCTATATTTTTTTTTTGTACAAATATTGAGGGAAAATAATAGCATTGTCTTGCCCTCTCAAATAAAAAAATAAAAAAGGTCCAAACTTAAAATAAAAAAGTATTGGAAACCTAGTAGCCACTTGGTCAAGAAGAGAGTGAGAGGGCGGCAGTTGACAGTTAAGATCTTGAAAAGCCTGCCTGCCTGCCTGCGAATGCAAATGCAAAATAACATAGTTTACATTACACGTGATCCCTCTCTTTTCTAAACTTGATCAAATCATATACCTCAATTTGATTTTTTTTGTCAAATCAATCCCTCCTTTTTCCAATTAAATGGCTATATAAACGAGATATGCTATCAAAATATTATATAAAATATACAGCGGCTGATCTTACAAAATTTAAAATAGAGGACTTGATTTGACTTCATAATCAAATTAAGGTGGCCATTCATGATTTTCAGGTAAGCACCTGTACATAATAATATGACCTGCAATGGGTTAAAAAAAACGAGTTCACAATTGTTCTTTTGAATTTGAGTGACCTAGTCAACCTTGTTAAAACCTATTTGACTTTTCTTAAAAATATAGAGTTGTTTTAACTAAAAAAATTAAAACAAAATTTTTTAATTTACCAAAATCATAACCCAATCAGCTAAATTTAATAACTTTCGGAGAAACCAACTTAGAATCAATATATATATATAGATATATTTGATTTACAAAACCTCCATTGCACAAAGAACAGCAACTTTCTCACTTGTCATCTTTCATTTGTCATTCTTCAGTCTTGCTTCTTTCCTGTGTTGCCTATTGCAATGACCCCTCCAAGCTACATGTTTATTTCTCTCTTTGTTTTTTTCCTTTCTATTGTTGTCCTTTATATCAGACAATCCAAAAACTTTTCATGGTTTTTGCTTATCAAGCATCCTCTTTGTTCTGTTTTTCATCCATTTCTTTCTCCTCCCAATATTGTTCCAGCATTCTACCTCTCATTTCTCAGTAATCATCGTAAGAGAATCGTGCCTGGATCTTAATTCTTGTCGTAAATGTTGTGCCTCTAGAGTTCGAGCAACGCTGGTAAGATAAATCCTGATTTTTTTTCTTTTATGAATTTTGCAGAGCATCAATGTATGGATTTGTTTTTTGTTTCCAAAACTAGAGAATGTAGGTGTAAATTAGACAGCATATGCATACTTAGTAATTACCAAGAAAAAATTCTCGAGTTCTATGTTGTAGAGTTTTGAGAGAATTTCATGCTAAACTTCTTTACATGGTATAGTTCTCGTAGGTTGTTTGTTGTACGAGTCTGGTTTATTGCTTAGAGAAACCAATTTGGCTGCTAACAATGCCAGTGAACGATACTTGATGGCCTTAATTTCCATCTATACATGTGTTTTGGTCATTAGAAGAGGATGGTTCCAAGTTCTTCACGGTCTGAAGTTTTTGTCTTCTATGTACTTTTTTGTGCAGGGAGTTTATATTGTAAAAAAATGGCAACATCTCTGGAGGAGCTTCTTGCAATGGAAGGGTTTAGAGGCGGAAGGTCAGGGACGAGGGCAAGACCTGCATTCAAAGGAGAAGCTGCAAGTATGCCTCGTCACCCTTCTGGAGACCAAGGCAAAGAGGACTCTCCATCTGGTCCATCTATCAGCAGAATCAGGATTGAAAGGACAAGATCTGATGCGTCTCGGTGTACTTTGAGACGTGAATCACCAGTAAGTAATATTAGTTTAGGTAGGAGACAGAGGGATGATCTGGTTAGAGGAGGAAAAAAATTAGATTCAAGATTGAAGACAGAACTTCGCTGTAGAGGTTCGAAAGAAGACAGGATTCTGAATTCTGACACATTGGAAGATGTCAAGGGGACTGGGATTGTTGAGGAAGAAGATGGGAAATTTAAGGATATATACTCCGATAAAGCATATTATTCGGAGAGAAAGGGAAGATCATCGAAAGGTAACGGGAGCACGGAGAGGTTTAGAGAGAGGAAAGGGAAGGATAATAAAGCAACTGAAAGGCGCGGCAGAAATTCTGATGAAAAATTGCTGAAATACACAGGACTGAGCAACAACAGCAGGAAAAGAATGGACCAGGCTCGGGCGGCTTACGAAGGTTCGGTCAGAGGATCAAAGAATGTCAATGGCTTTGGAGATGATCAGAGACCAAAGAATGAGAAAAGTGAACCAGCAGTTCCTGAAATTGCTCTCGATGAAGCTGCTGTTAAAGCAGTAACCTCCATCTTAAATGGTTATATCAAGCGTTTCTTTAAAGATGCAGAATTCCGAACCACTCTTCGTCACAATTGTTTCTCTTCTCTAGCTTTTATCAAAACTGAAGAAGGCGACAGCATTGAGAGCATGGCCAAGGCCAATCTTGAACAAGCTATTGCGACAGTGGAAAAGGTTTCCGAGGTTGCTGCCAGGGCAAACGATCTGAAAACAGCTGCTTTGCAGCTCAGTGTGATCACTGGTTTGAACTCGAATGATCTGAAAGATGATTATACTCCCGGAACTCCAAATTCCAGGTTGTCAGCTTGTGCCCACATCTATCTCAGTGTGATATACAAGCTACAAAAGAAGGACAAGGCTTCAGCCAAGCATCTCCTGCAAGTGTTCTGTGACTCTCCTTTTCCGGCAAGAACACTTTTGTTGTCTGAACTGTGGGACTATCTATTCTTCCCTCATCTTTCACATTTGAAGACTTGGTACAAACAAGAGGCAGATTCTCTATTCAGGACGCCAGGCAAGATTACGAGGCTTAAGTTTCTTGACAAAGTTTATAACGAAACTCTGGATTCCTGTACTTGTCAATTTGCAGTTTACTACAAGGATTGGCTCACAGAGGGAGTGGAAGCTCCATCTATTCCTTCTGTCGACATCCCTTTCACGTCACAGCAGAGTGGTTCACAGGATCATTCTTCAGGACCAGCTAGCCCGTCTGCTGCTTTCTCACCTCAGCCAACGGTGAGCAAGAAACTATATGATGCTGTATTTGGCCGTTCAAGTAAACCTAGAGTTCATGAGGCTGAGGACAATGGGAAGGCAGAAAAGCTCAATAATGGTGCACTTAGTTCTGGTTCTTCTCCTATTGAAATCAAACATACAGTGACGATCTCTTTCAAAATGGCTACAAATCCTGGTCAAGATATAGAGAACCACTCCCTTGAGAATGTACCAGACAACACCTCCATTCCTGTGAGTATTTCATGTGATTTTCCTTTTCTTTGTACCCTCTACTTGTATATTTTATGCCATTTGTTTTGTCAATCCTTAAATTTGTTCCTCTCGTCTTTTCTCTGAAAATAATTTTCACGCTCTCAAGAACTTTTTGAACATTTCTGCAGGATAA
Organism: Salix arbutifolia; assembly: GCA_025169955.1. Classification (NCBI taxonomy): domain Eukaryota; kingdom Viridiplantae; phylum Streptophyta; class Magnoliopsida; order Malpighiales; family Salicaceae; genus Salix; species Salix arbutifolia. Next base: position 825,212 of record CM045902.1, read on the forward strand.
GGGGCTCTTAACAGCATCTAACAAAGAATGGAAGTTGGTCAAAGCGAGTGTTTCACCAGGCACAGAGCTTAATGATGACATTTGCAACTCTAGTGCGAGGCAAGAATCTGAAGGAGATAATGCTCATATGCTAAATTCATCTTCACACACAAAAGCAAATGAGCTAGCCCTCAAGACCCTTGCAAAATCTGTTTTCGAGCTACAACGAACTGAGGATTCTGGCGATCCCACTGTTCCAGAACTTTCAAATTCCAAAAAGGTGTCATTTCACTTTTCTTGGCAAGAAATTCTGAATTCCTGACTGAGTTTTGCATTTAATAGTTAATACCATGTGACTGTTTGTTTCGGCGGTTGTATCGGCGTTTGCAAAAAAAATGATTTTTTTTTCATTTTAAATGAATTTTTTTTGTGTTTTTATATCATTTTGATATGCTGATGTCAAAAATGATTTTTTTTTAAAAAAATATCATTTTGATGTATTTCTAAATAAAAATCACTTTAAAAAACAACCGCAACCGCACTCCCAAACATGCCCTATATGCCCACAAATTTCCCTAATAGTTTCTTTGATTATTATGTAAAGTGCAGGCAATCAACGCAGAAGCTTCTACTGAAGGTGAGGCAGAACATCTTACGAGTATCCCTCCGTTTTACAAATTGTTGTTTGAATGCTCATACTGATCTCTCCCAGTGCAGGGCCAAATGGGAGCCGTGAAAATTTCGACGAAGGATCCGTTTTTGGTAGCATTCCACACGACTTTATTTGCCCCCTCACCGGAAAAATGTTTGAGGATCCAGTGACCCTGGAGACTGGCCGAACCTTTGAGCGAGAGGCCATCCGCGAATGGTTTGATCTGGGAAACAGAACATGCCCTGTAACAGGAAAAACTTTAGCATGTTCAGCCGTGCCACTCACCAACTCTATTTTGAAGCTTGTCATCGATGGTTGGAAAATGGTGAAAGAATAGTAGCTAGTATACTCTCATCGGTGATGTTTAAATATATTTTAAGGATCTAAATTATGTAATTTTATAGGAAAATAATCCATACTTTTAAAATATGAATTATATTCTCTATAATTTCTATCTCATTTATTTTAAAACAAGAACTTAACACTATTTAAATAAAAAGAAATGACATTAAACGTTACAAAATAAAAAATAAAAAAGAAATCATGGATTCATTTTCTTGAGATATTGTAGATGTGTCCTTATTTGGTGACAAAACTAAGTAAGTTACTAAGATAACGTTGAACTATTGTCTTGGAATAAAAAAGACAGATAACAAAAACAAAAAAAAAAGTTAAATTGAAAATACAAAAACATAGATAGAAATATAAAATAAATTCGTTTCTAAAATAATTTTGAAGTAATTTTTTATTATCTCAACTATTTCTTATCTCTTTTATTTCAAAACAGAAACAAAACACTATTTAAGTAAAAAAAAAGTGATATTAAACGTTATAAAATAAAAGATACAAAAGAAATGACGGGATCATGAGTCCTCATTTGGTGACAAAATAAAGTAAATTGTTAAGATAACATTGCGTTACTGTCCTGAAATAAAAATTACAAAAATAAAAAAAAAAACAAAAACAAGTTTGATTGAAAATACATAGATAAAAATATAAAGTAAATTCGTTTCTAAAATAATTTTTAAATAAGTTTTTATATTTTCAAAATGTGAATTATATGATATTATTTTTCACTTTTATTTCAAATCAGAAACTAAACATTATTTAAATAAAATGAAGTGACATTTTAGATTAAATGTCTTGGACGAAAATTTGAAACAAAGAGCATAAAAGGTTCACTATTTTAATATCCTTAAATAAATATTTTTAATATTTTCATGTGCTGATATTAAAAATAATTTAAAAAAAAATAAAAAAATTATTATTTTTATATATTTATAAATAAAAATCACCTTTAAAAATAATCTCAATCACAATATTTTTAAAGATATGTTTTGGTAAATTGACTTGGCTATCAATATCATATATCCATGTTAAGATATTTTCGAGTTTAGCAGTCACACAATAAGGAAATTAAGTCGGGTTGGTGCAACATAAATCCACCTTTTTGTCATTAAAGCTCGTTCCTGTCTGCTCTCTTTTCTCACTTGGAAATTGGAATAGGGTCATCGGGTATTATTCAATGGGTATTTATTTAGATATTCTGTGTGATATTATATTTTAAAAATATTTTTAAAAAATTTAAATTATTTTAATATGTTTTTAAATAAAAAAATACTTTAAAAATCAGACTAAAAAAACATATCCTTCGTGGTTGAAAGCAAAACTAAACTAAAATGTCTTCTTTGCCCGTTTTGTCATCTTAGCAACTATTTATCTATGTAGTAATGTTATTTTTGTCTTAAAAACATTTTTTTTGTAATATTGTTTAAGTCAAATATACAATTTAAACTGTGTGGAGAAGAAACATAATCTTCTTATGGTAATGAATTATATGTTTTTGTTAAGAAAAAAAAATAGAATTTATCTTCTAAAATTTTATTTTAGATACAATTAAACCTCGACTAACAACCTAGTTGCCAATTAGGGCATAGTATATGAATTTCTAGTAAAATAAAGGGCAAATTGATCTCTCACACACCCCAATAGAAAATCACAAAGCTGTTCTTTGTCTCGTTCAAGTGTGAAAATAAGATTCTTAAGAGCAACCCATCCGTGTCAATATTAAATACAAAAAAAAAAATCTTTTAGGCATTCGGTGTATCCTATATAGTATATGTCAATTAAGGATACAACCAACATAAATGAGAAGAAAAATCAAGGTAACCCACAAGGGCGGTCCATTCTTTGAGAATTGACAAGAACCTATCAAATTATACTTCATTCATTCATTATTTATTTTATTTTTTGTGGTTAAAAGAGATGTTAATCAAGATTTTGGCTAGAAGCAATGCCGACAGATAATTTCTCTATTCACCACAAAATTCCAAAATTTCTCCCTCTTTTGTTCACTTGAACGAGGAACAAAAATAAAAATAAAAATAAAATAAAAATTTTAAGCTAAAAATATATATTTTAAAAAATTTTAAGAACCAAATATTTATAGCTTGGAAATAATGAGTATATCTAAATGAACTTTTCACTTCATTTTTTTAAAATGCCAACCATTTCCCCCCTTTTTTTTAACTTCATTTTTTTTAATCTCGTCCTTGCTTGACACAAAAAAAATATCAAGCAACACCCTTGATTAAAAGAAGAAAATTTTGATGGACTAAAAAGTCACATCTTCACATCGATGTGCCAATAACTCCGTTCATAAATGAACGTGTGTCATCACATGCTGCAGCTCATGACCACCCACAGTCTTTTCTGAGAGTTCTTTTAAATATATGGTGGATTTTGCCGACGATTCTAACCAGGCAAGGCAGCCCAAACAGGCAGCGAGAGAGAGAGAGAGAGAGAGCGCACTTCTTTTGCAAGAAGGTGCCTTCTATATTCAGGTACATTTGTTTCTTCAAACAATATATATATATATATATATATGCATGCATGATCCATGAATGGTTTTCTGTGGCTAAGTACTTGAAATTAATGCATAGTTTCTCATCTCCACACTCAAAATGTAAAAAAAGAAAAAAGGAAAATAAAATAAAATTCGAAGAAGTAAAAATGGATCGAGCTCTGTATCTTAATCTCCATATTCTTAGCCTTCTCCTTGCAACAAGCTTCTTTTATTTATTTATTTATTTATTTATTTATTTGTATTAACTGGATAAAACAGAAATTAAGTTTGTATATTGCTATGATATTCTATTAGTTATTCACCTCACCTCACCGTAAAGAAAGAAAGAAAGATATGCGTAAATAAGAATACAAGGAGAAGAGAACGACGCTAGGGCTAGGTGTATATTTTCTTATCTATCTACTCCATCTGTTTATCTGCTTCTTCGAAGTAAATCTCGAAAAGTAAGTAACTAACATGAATTCTTCATTAATCTTGGAACTAACAAAGTTTGCTTGAATTTAGAATCCAAAAAAAAGTGTCGATGAAGAATATTTTGCTTTGACAGGTTCTTTCCGGGGTTCTGTTCTTCATTTTGGCTGTATTTGGCGAGGTGAATTAATTTTGAACAAGATCATCAAGTATAGGTGTCGCCTGTAGCATGCATGGTTACAAAAATTGCAAGTAGCCTTTTGGAACTATAGTGTTTTTCATCGTGTTTAAAAATATTTTTAATATTTTTTTTAAATTAATTATTTTTATTTTTATTTTAAATTAATTTTTTTATATTTTTATATTATTTTGAAATGTTGATATCAAAAATAATTTTTAAAAAATTAAAAAAAATATTATTTTAATATATTTCTAAATAAAAAATATATTTAAAATAATATTAAGGATGAAGAGTGTCTGTATTCCATTTGTTGCAAGTGATGACAATTTCCCAAATATGCGTCGTCATGCATCATTCACCAGTGTCCATGACATTCTAGTAAAAAACGAAACCGACCAGACCTGCCTGCAGTGCTGAAATATTAATAATGTGTTTTACTAAATATGCAGGTAATATAATATTATTGAGGTATGTCGAAATATTAATGATGTAGACTAATTTTTGATATGCCGAGTACAGAGAAATTATACTATATAGTTGTTATTAATTAGAGTATGTTCTTGGAATATTTTTACTCTATGCTAAAGTCATGATTTCGCGTGGACCGCCATGGATCCTGTAAAGTAATGTTTTTATTAATGCATCAGTACGTTCTGTCAATCCCTTGCCTCTTGTTATGCTCCAGCCAATTCCATGGTCCTACTGCAGTTATTGTTTCGTTTTCTTCTAAGCATATGCTTTCTGGAATCGGCCATTAATGCATGCTTAAAGTACAGTGACCCTGGCTAATCTGATCATTCTACTAAATTATTTTTTCATGTTTTCAGGAATTTCAAGGAAGCTGATGAACAGAGCAATGGCAGCCAATGGAGTGTTTGCGGAAAGCCGCATCAAGAGGATGCCACTTGCGAAGCCTCCGTTCACTCTTGGCCAAATCAAGAAGTCCATCCCTCCCCATTGCTTCGAACGATCCCTTCTCCGCTCATTCTCCTATGTGGTTTATGACCTGTGCATAAGCTTTCTCCTCTTCTACATCGCCGCCACATACTTCCACCGACCAGCGTCCCCTCTCGCCTGTGTTGCGTGGCCCATGTACTGGATTCTCCAAGGCTGCATTCTCACTGGTGTTTGGGTTATTTCTCATGAATGTGGCCACCATGCCTTCAGCGACTACAAGTGGGTCGATGACACGGTTGGATTGATCCTCCATTCTGCATTATTAGTCCCATACTTTTCCTGGAAATTCAGCCACCGCCGCCACCATTCGAACACAGGGTCCCTCGAGCGCGACGAAGTGTTCGTTCCAAAGAAAAAGTCCCACGTCGCATGGTATTCCAGGTACCTAAACAACCCACCAGGCCGAGCTTTAAGTCTCGGCGGCACACTTCTGCTAGGCTGGCCCTTATACCTAGCCTTCAACGTTTCAGGACGACCCTACGATCGCTTCGCCTGTCACTATGATCCCTATGGCCCCATTTATTCTGATCGTGAAAGGCTTCAGATTTACATTTCTGATCTGGGCATTCTCGCTGCAACTTTTGTGCTCTACAGTGTTGCTGCGTCACAAGGGCTGGCATTTCTGATATGCATTTATGGGGTACCGTTACTTATTGTTAACGGTTTCCTCGTCACCGTAACATTCTTGCAGCACACTCACCCGGCATTGCCGCATTATGATTCCTCTGAGTGGGAGTGGCTTAAGGGAGCTCTGGCAACCATGGATAGAGACTATGGGATCCTGAACAAGGTCTTCCATAACATTACAGACACGCATGTAGCTCACCATCTCTTCTCTAATATGCCACATTATCACGCAATGGAGGCTACGAAAGCAATGAAGCCAATACTGGGCGAGTTCTACCAGTTTGATGATACTCCAATTCACAAGGCCATATGGAGGGAGGCAAAAGAATGCCTGTATGTTGATCCAGACGGCGGAGCTCCCGGAAAAGGCGTGTTCTGGTACCGGAACAAGTTTTGATCCCGCTGCATGCAAAATCTTGCTAGCTAGATGACCCCTGAGCATGTTAGAGAATAATATAAATCATATTCTGGGACCTCACTTACAAGCTTGAGCTTCTAGGTGAGATGGTTCCTTAACATGGTATCAGAGTCTTGTTGACCCAGCGGTCACGAGTTCGAATCTCACCACCCCCATTATATTTGATAAAAATCAAGCACAAGGTGATGTGTGCCTGTGCAAGTTTCAAGCCCAAAGGGCTTTCACTTGAGGGGGTGTGTTAGAGAATAATATAAATCATATTCTGGGACCTCACTTACAAGCTTGAGCTTTTAGGTGAGATGGTTCCTTAATAGAGCAAGGGTAGGGTTCAATCTGTATTGTAGCGTGATGCTAATAAATGGGGGAGAAGGTGTTGTCGAGCTAAATTTGTAATGAAACTCGTCAACTTATGAACACTCGTCTACTTATAAGCAACTATCAGCTTTTGTTTTTAGACTAGACAAGCATGGTTAATTACAAATCCTCTACGATTAATTAGAATTAATTTAGTTAAACTTGAGATAAACCAGAAATTGTATTTGTATCTGGTTAGTATCTTGGAACAAAAATGATAAACCAATTGTTACTTTAGAGAATAAAAGGAGTAGAATATGTGCTTGACCAAGTTTTTTTGTGGTGTTTCCTCTGTCAAGTTGGTCTAAAAAACCTTGCCTAAACAGAACCAAGAAATCAATAAACTCATATACCCCCACCCATAACACTTCCATTTGCAAATGTTGCTTTGCAGGTAAAGCATTTATGCTTATGGTTATAAAGATCAGTTTTATATAACCCGTTTTATTTTGATAAATTTCTCAAAACTCAGTAATATTTTGGCATTCATATGATTTTTCTGAAACTATAAGGTGGCAGAGTACTCAAAGGAAACTGGAGTGGACAATCGCCCCTGAAAAGAGTGTTTTTCTTGAGAGTATGTATAGTATATAGTAATGACTGCATCTCTATCTTCATACAATTTGTGTACGATCGAATATATACGTATTTAAAAAAATCCGAACCATGTTGTCGTAGTTTTGTGGTGAGAGGTAGCTTAATTTGACAACTTCTCTAATGTGGTCCCTTAGTGATATGCGCGTGATATTAAACGGCTTGCGATATGTACAGTAAATTTTGAATTTGAATTAAAACGTGTAATCTTTATAAAAACCCGAGATAACCGGGATTTTATCTGCTTATTTAGATCCATAAAATACGTTTTCTAGCGAAATGTTTTCTTGCATAAATTTTTTCCCCAAATGTGTCATCAAGCTTGCATTATTGTCCATAACATAGAGACAAATGTATGAGATTTTCTTAAAGAGAAAAATCAATATTTTTCTATACTTTATTATAATTCTTTTCTGTTTTATTTATTTATTTGAAGAGAACATTTCTTTCTAATTTATTTTTTCTATTTAGTATTATTAAGGTTTTCTATATAAAGATTTGTAACAACATTTTGGTAAGTGGAGACATAAATTTTTTTATTTTTGAATATTTTGATTGTTTTTTTCTTCTAATTATTATTTCTTTAAAGATCTGGACATATGATAAATCTTTGTATTCTTATTCTTAGCTTTCGCTCTCATCTGTGTTAGGTTTTGTGACCACGTAGAATCCCATTACATAGACGATCGAGAAGACAATAAGTATAGCACACTAATTGAAAAACATAATAAAATAAAATAAAATAGAAGCAAGAGCCAAAAATTATAAAGGGGATGACAAACGTTTTGGTGATAATTCCTCTGCCAAGTTGATTTGTCTTCGGAAAACCTTGCTTTAAATAGAACGAAGAAATTAAATAAAAAACAGACAAGCACAGAAAAAGAACACAGAGAGATAACATTCATGCACAGGATAAGATAAACTCTATCTTATTTTTAAAGATCCTTTGCTAGAAAATCCCTTCAATTAAAGGGATAGATTAATCTCCAGCCCCAAAATTATCGTTTTTTGTTGATGAATACACAGCAGCCTCATTATTCTTATTAGAACATTCATCAATTTCCTTCTATCTATATCGACTTATCCGAGCCATATTGAGAACCTGGTGACGTGTCCCCGAATCCTGAAGCAGTACCTGGCTCGAAAAACTGTCCGCGCCGCCATGCTTCGATCTTCCTCTTCTTAGCGTGATAGCTCATATGCCCACCCAGAGCATTTCCATTTATAAAAGATGCTTTGCAGATAAAGCATTTATGCTTAAGATCACGACTTGTTTGGGCTATTGATAGAGACCTCGGCGTTCTCCTGAGATGACTATTAAAATGGCTTGACAAGGCTGTGCCGCCTAATAATTCTTGTTTTGGTTGCAAATTATGGGCATTAGGGAGTTGAATTTCTTGAGCTTTCGACGACCGGGAGGTATTCACCAAGCCTAGAGGCAGTGAAACATATTTAGGCTCATTTAGATTGGTCTGGTCAAGGCTGTCCAAATTTGCTGCAAGGATTGGTTGGTCAATCCTGTTATAAAGGACGCTAGGGTTTTGCTGGTAATTGCTCACGGTGATGTTAGAGCCAACATTCGATCCAGCCAAATGATTCTCGACCCTTTGAGCATTTCTACCAGTTGTGAATGTGACAACACTGTCGCTATAGCATGGCGATGCATATTTAAGGATTCCTGAAAATTGTGTTTCTTGATGTTTGACATGAATTGTTTGGCTAGAATGGTAGAAGAAAGGCGGGTTCAAAGAAGTAATTCTAGGGGTTGGAATGAAACGAAGAAGAGATTGTTGGTTTCTCAAGGCAATGAATCGATGGCTAGTAATTGGAAGAGAGTGAGGGTTCGCCGAATAAGAATTAGCACTCGAGCTAGAAGAATAGGGCCGGTGCTCTTCTGTGGCAGCAGGCTTCGTAGCCACCACTACTCTCGGAAAAGGAGCACACTCGATTTCTGGGTTGGATACAGCATCGATTTCTGTAAATGGTGGATTTGTATGGATGAGAATATTCTGAAATGATAAATTTGGCGCAGAAAAACTGTTGGTGGACATGTTCGAAAGATTTGGGAGCTCAAACTCTTTGCCCATTGGGATAGCTTCATTGAACCAATCTTCAATGTATTGCTGTGGATCATGCTCAACTTTCTTGGCCATAGAACTAGATGAAGGGATTTTGGTGAGAGATCGAAGAGAGGCTAATATGTGATAAATACACTCTCACACGAATTCACCAAATTAAAAGATGCAAGAACAATATCCATGGAAAGTAAGGTGTTGAACTAATATTTTGCTGTGGCTGTAAAACAAAAAGAAAGAATCTGATATATCTTCCTGGCACGAGAAAACATTTCCATGCCTGGAGATAGGGCTGGCTGTACTTGGTCTTATAAATGGAATGGAATACAATTTCTTACCTTCTTTATCTTTGTTTTTGGTGTATTTCTTTTTGTGCATTTTTTCTCTCACTATTTTGTAATAAAAGAAAAAAAAATCCTTTTTTTTCTAGAATACACGCGCACGCATCGTACACGTGGATATATATATGCACCGGGTCATGCAAAAGTTGCATCTTTAAAATTATTTGGAAAGAATATTTAATTACTATCGACAAGTAATTTGGTTTGAAGATTTCTTTTACCTTTGAAAAAAATATTATTGACTTTCATATTTATGTTTAAATTTAATTCAAATTGTTTTATTACGGGTGCTATATCCATCAATATATTAAAAGTATCACCGACAAAAATTTCATCGGTGATTTCATCGATAATTTTCCAACGGTAGTTCTGTTAGTTGAAGTGATATTTGAAGTAATTATTTTCCAACTCTTTGGAAAATAACGCCGAAAAATTCTTGTCTGGAATTCAGTCACTAATATATTTTAAAAAATTATTGAAATAAATTAAAATAATAGAAAAATCAAAAAATATTTTGAATTAAATCAAATTTATTATATTTCAAATTCAAATATACAATAAATCTAAAACAATGGTGACACTTAAGAGAGAGTATGATGAGGCTGGTTAGGATCGCAAGGCCAAAGAGGAGTATATGGATCATCCTGATGTGATTGCATTTGTATAGGCATTTGACACAATTCAGTCATCTTATCAAGAAGTTCAGTCGTCTCATTATGAAGTTCAGTTGATTCATCACACGCTAAAAAATTATGAGTAGAATTGGCATAGGGTTTAAAAAGATAACAAAAAACTGCATCACTCTATCAATCGCATCATGTGAATGATGTCATGTCGTATGCTCAACAATCTTTAGTGTTATGAATAATCTCTAAAGTCTAAGTGTGATTGAGAATAATCCAAGTTTTTGTGCGATAAGAGTTCATCCTTTGCTAGTTGTCTTTATATCGAGGATACCTATATGTTATGCACTGATTCAACTTTGTATTTTCAAGGTAGTATAACATGTAGAAGTTTGGGCACATGTTAGGTTTTTAGTATCCTAGATCGAGGAGTTTCATCATGTAAGAGATCAACATAAAAGCTCGTTTTAAGCTTGTTACTCTAAGGTAAAATGTTTCATCCCTATTCTATAATTTTATCATAGTTTATTGTGATTTGTGCAATCATCCCATAATGGTTTGTCATGGTCTTTTAAAAGATAAAAAAACTCGGTCGTGTTTGCATAATGTTTTTCATCCATGATTGGACATTTATATGCATGATCCTAATTCATTCTCATCGCATTCATAACCATATTCCTATAAACATTACTATTGACATCTATAACTCTATACACGATGTTGGAACTAGAAGTTGACCCAGCCATCCTAGCTACCATGATTTTGTGAGGAATAAGTTTTTCTCTATGTACACATCAGTACATGTATTTTTTTCATGTACCCTTTTTGTAGAAAATGCATTGTTACAACATTTGGATCAATGATTTTTGTTTTTATTTTTATTTTTATACTTCTACATGAACTTCTAATACCACATTCACTAATGTTTCTTAGATTATATATTGTGTAGTTAATAAAACCCTGAACACCATAGCAATAATCCATCATACGCAATCATTGGGGTGATTCTTGATTTCTCGATACATCCATGAACGATCTTTCATTACTTATATCAAATCTATATACAATAATAATGTATTAATTAAATACATTAATTAAACAAATACAATTTTACAAAATCTAAAAACACCTCTTACATATACAAATCATAAAATCACATAACAAACTTATATGAGACAACACTATAAAAAAGTAAATACCCAAAGAAAACCAATATAGTTTAAAAATATGCAAAAAAATTAATATGTTAAAACAAAATTAAAAATAAAATGGTAGATTTACTTACTTAAAGTGGATAATCCTAAAAACATATTTTAATCACAACTTAGATGCCTATTGTTAGAGAATAATATAAATCATATTTTTAGGTCTTACCTAACAGCTTAAACTTTTAAGTGAGATGGTTCCTTAACATGGTATCAGAGCTTTATTGACCCAGCGGTCACGAGTTCGAATCTCACTACACCTATTCTATTTGATAAAAATCAAGTACAAAGTAATGTGGGTCTATGTGTAAGTTTCAAGCCCAAATGACTTTCACTTGAGGGGGTGTGTTAGGGAATAATATTTAAATCATATCATGGGGTCTTACCTAACAACTTAAATTTTTAGGTGAGATGGTTCCTTAATACCTACAAACTAAGTGTTGTGGTTTTGGATTTGCTATGTTGAAATTAGAAAGAGAAGGGTGATTGTTAGTTGCAGGGGAAAAGATAGAGAATGAAGAAGGAGAAAGAGGGGAGGGAGAGATGAAGGTCGATGATTAGGTCATAAATTTAAAAATTACCAATGAATTTACCAACGGAATATATGTTGATCAATTTGTTAGTAATTATATCAGTAACAATGTCATGTCATCATACTTTTTGGTTTTTTTAATCCCATTGTAATTTCCTCACTGGATTTACTACCAACATTTACCGATAAAATGTTTCATCGGTATAGTGTTTGTAAAAATCATGTCATCTTACGTATATATTTTTTTATTCCTTATTTTCCCATTTCAATTTCATAGTATTTACAAACATAATAGTTCTATCAGTGTTTACCGACATATAAGGAGATGAAAAAACACCGTGGGTAAAGTTCACTATAAAATACCAATGAAAAAGTTTCATTGGTGTTTCTTTATGTATTCACCGATTTTTAGGTATTTGTGTGTGTTCGTGTATATCATTTTGGATGATTAATAACATGTAAATGATTATAATGTATGAGTGGTGCTCTTTGTTAATTATTTCAAAATTAAAGGAATAATATATGGATAAGTTTCATAAGTAGATTTTGAAGTTCATAGATTAACTTAATCATTTATACATTTAACAAGAAAAGCCTTTTACACCTAAAATAAAAATCTATTACTACAATTTAACAAGATAATATTTAAAGTTTTTCTAAAGTTAAAATGATCAACACTAGTTGATCATCATATTTGAAAGGCTAAGGTTTTGGACTTGCTGAGGTGGGCTTGTAACGTTCATAAGGTTTGTTTGCTGGAAAGTGGTTTTCTTTTGGAAAGTGAATTCCGGGGAAAGTGAATTCCGATGTTTGGCAGTGTTATGGAAAATGAACTGGAAAACACTTTCCAGTGTTTGTTTGTGTTATGGAAAATGAACTGGAAAATAATTTATTAATAAATTAATTTTTTTTTCAAGTTTATTAAAATAATGAGGAACAAATCTTACAAATTAAAAAGTTGAATGAGAATGAAATTGAAAAAAAATATAATTTCATAAATTATCTCAAATAAAATAAATAATAATCAAAATAATAGAGATCAAATCTAAAAATTTAAAAAAAAAGAAAGGTGAATAAATTAAAATAATAATAATTAACATTTCATAAATTATTTCAAATAAAATAAGTAACAATAAAAAAAATGAGGACCAAATTTGATAGATAAAAAATTTCAATAAAAAAATGATAAGAAAAAAGCAAATAGCAATTATAAAAATAAGGACCAAAATTAATATAAAAATTAAATTTTAAGAGATGGAATTGAAAAATAAATATTCAAAAACAAATTATATATAGCAATCAAAAGTTTGAGGATCAAATTTGATATAATCAGCAAATAATGACATTTCTAAATTTTTCACAACTTCCGGAAAGTGTTTTTCGCCCAAATTTTCCGGAAAACACTTTCCTGAAAACCATGCCAAATTTTTCTTTGACTGGAAAGTGTTTTCCGTTGACCAGCTTTCCGGAAGGCAAACAAACACAGAAAAGTTTGGAAAGTGATTTCCCGGAAAGTGAATTTCGGGAAACAAACACAGCCTAGATTTCTTATAAGTGAATTTAATTTGTGTCTTAATTTGGCTGTTAAACGTTGAGATTTATGGTTAGGTTCAAATAAAAAAGCATATTTCATATTTGATAGGAAACATAAAAAGAAAAAATCAAAACACATGAAAAATCTGTTTACTAGTTACTTTAGCATTTGAAATTCATGAAAATTACTCTCTAATCTCCAAATTCTTCATTTTAAAAAACTACTCTCTTCGTTTTCAAATGAAGAAGAAGCTTGTTTAGTATTTTTAAGATGAACAAAAGTATCATTTCATAGAGCAGCGAAATTTAAAATAATGTTCTATCTATTTAAGGATAAATCAAGACGATTGAGTTATTTGTTCACTATTAATTTATAGCTCAAACAACACCTTAAGAAGGCTTTCATCATGGATAAACAAAACACAGCATCGTCTTCCTTGTTCAGGTTGCCTAGCCTAGCTATTGAGAAATTAATGGTAGAAACATTAAAACTTGTTCCTGAACCAGAAAACACCCTTTTCATCTGGCTCAACGTACAAACACTCTCTTGCCTCCCTCCATATAGCCTTGTGAAATGGAGTCGAATCAAACTGGTAGAACTCTCCCAGTACTGGCTTGATTGCTTCAGTAGCCTCCATCGCATGATAATGTGGTATTGTAGCCACGAGATGGTGAGCTACATGCGTGTCTGCAATGTTATGGAAGACCTTGTTCAGAATCCCATAGTCCCTATCCACAGTTACCAGAGCTCCTCTAAGCCAATCCCATTCAGCTGAATCATAATGTGGCAATGAAGGATGAGTGTGCTGCAGGTATGTGATCAGAACAAGGAATCCATTAACAAATAACAATGGTACCCCATAAATGGATATCACAAATGCTAGTCCTTGTGTTATAGCAATGCGGTAGAGCACAAATGATGTGGCGAAAATGCCTAGATCGGAGATGTATATGTGAAGCCTTTCACGATCAGAATATATGGGGCTGTAGGGATCATAGTGACAGGCAAAGCGATCGTAAGGTCGCCCGGAGGCGTTGAAGCTTAGGTATAAGGGCCAGCCGAGTAGAAGCTTGACAGCAAGACCTAAAGCTCGGCCTGGTGGATTGTTTAGGTACATGTAATGCCACGGGATTTGGGACTTCAGCTTGGGGACGAACACCTCGTCGCGGTCGAGGCATCCGATGTTTGAGTGGTGGCGGCGGTGGCTGTATTTCCATGAAAAGTATGGGACAAAAAGTGCAGAGTGGAGGAGTAAGCCAACTGTGTCGTCGATCCACTGGTATTCACTGAAGGCATGGTGACCGCATTCGTGTGCAATGACCCAAAGACCAGTGAGAACACAGCCTTGGAGAATCCAGTAGATCGGCCATGCAATGTAGGCAAAATGAGATGGAAGGAGGTAGAAGGAAGTGGTGGCAATATAGCCCAGAAGAGAGCTTATCAACAGGTCATAAACCACATAGGAGAACGAACGGAGAAGGGATCTTTCAAAGCAATGGGGCGGGATGGCCTTCTTGACTTGGCCAAGTGTGAATGGAGGCTTCGTGCTTGGCACTCTCTTGATAGGGATCAAGCTTTCTTTTTCTTCACCCTTGATATTAGGGCTAAACACTCCATCGGGTCCCATATTTCTGCTGAGCTTAAGCTTCCTTGCAAATCCTGGAAACACGATCAATGGAAATATAGATTTTTTTGGTCAAGATTTAGCAGAGAATAGAATTCTGATTTGAATCTGATTCTATTAAAGCACGTAGATGCAAACTCAAAAGTTGCAGAGGCTGTAACTTCAGAAGCGAGGTCGTCTCATAAAGCTGCAAGCACAAGAAACACTTTAGAATAAGAATAAGTACAAAGTGGAATATATACTTGCAGGTGAATGAGGAAATTAATGAATGGATTTTTGATAAACTGAATAAGAATAAGAACAAAAACCAAAATAAGAAAAAAAGAAAGAAAGAATCCATGATATTATAACTTCAACTTTATAGAAGCTCAGCTAGCAATCGGTTATTTAATTTATTTATTTTGGATTTAAATGGAAAATAATTCATGGCTAACATTGTAAAATTCCATATCATAATTCTATATCTCCTTTGAACCAAATCATAGAATATATAGATACAAGGGGATATATTTTAGAATCTATTCCTAGCTAGTATAATATATGTGGCCTAAAATCATGGTTGCCCTTAAACAAAAGGGATTTGATGCATGCAACCAATTTTTCTATTATAGTGCAACTCAATGACTAAAGCCAATACTCGTCTTGATACTTCTTCTCAAATCGGTGCATATATATTCTCAACTTGTTAAAAGGAGTCATGAAAGTTCCCACTAAAAATTGTCTTTGCCAGTGCATTTTCCAGTTAGCCTCTTGATTTGACAAAAGGAAATTTGATAATCTTCTCCTCTATTGAATAAAATTATTGCCTATCTTCACGTGTGTTATTCGATCATTAATATAATTTTATGAGATATCAATGGTAGTTTTATTATCACAAAACAAGTTCATCTCTATGTCAGGATCAAAACAAATCTCCGTTAATGACCTAAGTCATAGTAGTTCACAAAACCCCTTTTCCATGCCCTTAAACTTGGCTTCAATGTTCATCAAAGCCACTAGTTTTTGGTTTTTACTTTTCCTTGTAACTAAATTTTATCTCACGAATGTAAGGTAACTTGAAGTGGATTTGTTATCTAAAACATTTATTCCTAATCTGCATATGTGTACCCTTCAACATTCAAGTGGTCATTCTTAGAAAAATCAAACTCTTTCTTAGAAAGGATTTTAAGTAGCAATGTATTTGAATCATCGCATCTATATGTTCTTCACTTGGATTAAGCATAAATCGACTCACAACACTTAAGACATAGGCAGTTAGGTGAGTATGTGAGAAGCAATTGAGTTTTCCAACCAACCTTTCATATCTTCTTTTATCCACAAGCATTTGATCTGTGTATTCTATGAGTTTGTGATATAGGGCTATGAGAGTATTTGTTAGTTTAAACTCCAGTAAACTCACCTCAAATAGTAAATCTAGTAGATAATTTCTTTAAGACAAGAATATGTCTCCCTATGATCTTTCCATATTTATTCCTAAAAAGTACCTAAGTCCACCTAGATTCCTCATCTCAAACTTCATTGACAACTATTCTTATAGTCTTAAAATTTCTTTAGTATTATCCCTCTTAATACTTATGTCATCTATGAACAATTAAAGTTATCATTTTTTCAACAATGCTTTAAAAAAATATGATCCTTATTGCTTTGATCAAAATCATACCTTCTTATAGCTGAGCTTAATCCATATATTGTTCGCTCCAACTTACATACAATGATAAATAGCTTAGTGGAATATCCATATAGACTTATTTTTTAAGATCATCATAGAGAAAGACATTCTTCAAGTCAAGCTAGAGTAAAGACCAATCTAAATTTGTTATAAGTGGTAGTAAAACTCTAACAATATTTAGTTTAACAATTGGTGAGAAATTCTATATATAATTTGTATTGTAAATTTACGTGAATCCCTTTGTTACTAGTCTTGCCTTGGATTAATGGACTTTTCATCTTTGTATTTAATTGAGAACACCCTTTTACACCTCATTATCTTCTACTTTTTAGGTCATGGTATCAACCTTCATATGTTATTTTTCTGTAAAGCTTCCATATTTTTTTATATTATCTTTATAAAGATCTTAATAGGCCTAGATAAATGTTAAATGGATACATAATTAATAATGAGGTATATAGACCTTTTTTGTTCTATATTAGAAGAGTATCTGTTAAGCAGCTTTTCTTGGTTATGTTTAAAAATTAACACATATTCCATATCAATATTAAATTTAGTAGTATATAAAGGAGTAATAAGATAGAGTACCTCAAGATTGTTTTCAGTTAGATATTCAGGTACTATAATAAGTGAGGATTGTTGAGTTTTTTATTCACAAACTCCTTATTAACTGAGGCATCTTCATTAGCAGCTTAAGTTATGTTCAAAAGCTAAGGTTTAATAGGTTCTTTATGATGTATTCCATCAACTTCAATTTCATGATTTCTAGCTTATCTTTTATTAGTAAGGGTTTAATTATCAACATTGGCTACAACTATTGGATTTTCAATAGTAATTGGAGTTGTCATGTACTAATTTAGCTTTTTATTCATAGACTTCTCCTAAAGGACTAAAATATGGTATCATGAAGAATAAAAATGCTCAGATTCAATGAAGAAAACATTCATGGTAAAATAAAACATTTATAATCTTTTTTTTTATTAGTTCATGAACAAATATCTAACATCACTTGGATCAAGTTTAGAATTTTAGTTTTATAAAGGTGAATAAAAACCACACATCCAAACACTTTGAGGTTAAAATATCATATAAAAGGTGATGAAACACAAGAACTTAGCATTTGTGAAAAAAATTTACATCATCATTTGCAAAATATCATTAGTTTTATATTTTGGTACTATGTGTATGTGTGTGTTTATTTTATATATGTCTTTGAGATAATTTTGAATGAATTTTTATAAAGAGACAAGTCAATTATATCCTCATTTTTTTTACCTCGACAAAGTAACAAAACATGACTTAAGATTTTCTTTATGAGACAATACTACCTTTAATACCTGCTATTTAAAAATGAAAATGAAAAAAAAATCCTGAAAAATGAATTGTTTTTTATAGTACTTGGAGAGTAACTAGTGATTTTCTAGCTAACAGGTGCTCTATAATCTCACCATGCAAAAGAAAGAGAAGATAAAACTTATGATCTCCTATAAGTAATAGAAATATACGAGCGAATTGCCCGCGCGATGCGCTGAGTTTTTTTATCTATGTAGAAAACTGATTGATTTTATACGTGTTATATTTTGTTATTTTAATATTTAATTAGTAAAATTGTAATTGATAAAATCTGTTAAAAACGGTTTTTTTCCACCAAAAAGTGATTGAATGTTGCTATTGCTAATTTTTTTTGATAAAATCTGTTAGAAATTTTGCTAAGAAGATGAAATGATTTATTAGAAATTTGTTGTCACGGATACCCTAGTTAAAAAAAAACACAAAGAAGAAACCTGGTTTAAAAAAAAGGCTGACTTAGACGCCCCGATTATAAAAAAATTAAAAAATATGAAAAAAGGTCCTTGTTTATTAAAAGAACAGAAAAAATGAAGCCAGTCATAAAAAGAATTTGCAAGGGAAAGCACCTTTTTAAATAGTAATGAGAAAAAAATTATGGTGCGCGTAAACTAACTCGGAAACCCCGGTCATGGAAAAAAAATATATAAGTGGGAAAACAAACAGGGAAGAAAAATGTTCAAAAAAAAAAAGGATCTGAAGATTAGTCGTGGTGTACATAATTTGCTACCGATACCTCGGTTAAAAAAACAAATAAAAAGCCCGGTTAAAAGAATAAAACATAAAACACCTTTTCAAATAGTGAAAATTATTGTTAAAAAACAAAAAAGAAAGCTTGGTTATAAAAAAAAGTGCCAGGGGAAAGTATCTTTTTAAACAATAATGAGAAGAAAAATCATGGTGCGCGTAAACTAACCCGGGCACCCCGGTCATTAAAAAAAATATATAAATGAAAAAAACAGGGAAAAAATGTTTTAAAAAAATGGATCTGAAGATTAGTCATGGTGCGCATAAGCTGGCACATATACCCTATTTAAAAAAAAAACAAAAGAGAAGTCTGAAAAAAGAAAAGAAAAAAACAAACGGAAATGACCTTTCTAAACAGTAATGAACAGTGAAATCACTGTTCATTACTGTTTTCAAAATATTTGCAGCTGGAGAGATTTAAACTCTCACTCCCGTGATTTGGCCCCACACTTAACCACTCGCCCAAATGATTTTGTTGTTCATCCTATCATTCAAATAATACTTATCTTAGTATATAGTGTTTGCTATTCCAATCCACAATGTATATAAGTCTGGGTTAATAGTGCAATGAACAATGAAAAATACCCATTCTATTTTAACTTATAGCGAGCGAAGTTGCCCACGCGTTGCGCTAAGCTTCTATCTATGTGGAAAACTGATTGATTTTATGCCTGTTATATTCTGTTATTTATTTCATATTAGCACCTTAAAATATATATACTAAGCACTTTTTGGAATTGCAATCTTCTTTAGGTATTCTATAAAATAATAATAGTCATGATTCGTGTAAGCTGATCCAGACATCCTAATTATATAAAAAAATATATAAGGGGGAAAAAACAGAAAAAATGTTAAAAAAAAGTTAGTCAAGGGATTATTCGTGATGCACCACGTTGACCCGGAACAAAAGAAATATATACTTGGGAAGAAAAAATCATGGTGCGTGTAAGTTGACCCGGACACCTCGGTTATAAAAAAAACAGAAAAAAAAAGTATAAGTGGAAAAAAAACAGGGAAAAAAATGTCAAAAAAAGTGGATTTGGAAATTAGTCATGGTGCGCGTAACTTGGCTCGTACACCTTAGTTATTAAAAAACAAATTGTAAAAAAACAACAACAATCAGTTATTGAAAAAAAAACCATTTTTTTTAAACCCGGTGTTTAGAAAGAAAGAAAAAATCAATTTTGTTGGCTGAGTGGTTTGAACTCCTACGCGCAGCATTTTTCAACGCGCAAAGAAACACTCGCCCACAACCATTCATTTGACATTTCTACACTACAAATCCTAAAAAAGCAGCCCTATATAAAAAAAGAAGACCACCGAGCTCATGTAGGCGCGAAGCAGTGGATCAAATGTCAAGTACACAGTGTTTTGTGTGTGTGTGAACAATGTTGCTACAGTAAAAGGGCGAACTGTTTTAGCTTATACTGTAAATATATATATATATAAAACAAAAATATAAGAAAAACACTTTAGAAAAAAAAAATGGGTCTGAGGATTAGTCTTGGTACACATAAACTGGTCTGGACACCCTAGTTATAATAAAAAAATTGGATCCGGAGATTAATTGTGGCGCGCTATAGCTAGCCCCAATCATAAAAAACAAAAAAAATATATAAGTAGAAAAAGAAATAAATTTAAAAAATATAACCAGAAAAAAATATTTCATGGAAAAAAAAAACAAGAAAAAAAAAAAAAAACTATAAAAAAATTGGATCCGAGAATTAATCGTGGTGTATTTAAGCTAGCTCGGTCACCTCGATCATATATATATAAGCGGAAAAAGGAAAAAAATATAACCAGAAAAAAAAAATTCATGGAAAAAAAATATAATCAGGAAAAAAAAAACTATAAAAAACATTGAATCCGAGGATTAATCATGGTACGTTTAAGCTTGTCAAACACTCTGATTATACAAAATAAATATATATAAGTTGAAAAAAAAAGTATTACCAGAAAAAAAAAATTCATGGGAAAATATGAAGAAAAAAAGAAGGAAAAAAACATAATAACAGAAACAAAAAAGGCAAGAAAAAAAATAATTAGAAAAAAAAAGTAATAAAAAAGCAAGAAAGAAAAGCAAGAAACGAATAAAATGAAAAAAGAAAAAGAAAAACGTAATCCGGAAGAAAAAAAAAAGCAAAAGAAAAAGCAAAAAAAAAAAAAACCAAATCAGTTTTGCGTTTTGAGCGCCTCGAACCCGCGCGCGTGCCGCTGCAGCGCGCGTCCGACCGCTCGGCCACAACCACTTCTTTGTAATTTTCACCGTAAATATTAGAAAAAGTAGTCCTGTTATAAAAAAAGGGAGCACATGCTCGCGCGAAGCACCGGAGCAAATTGCCAGTGAACAGTGACAATTAGTCTAGCGCTACAGTAACCGATCCATTCTGTTTTAGATATATGTAATTCACATACAATTTTTTTACATATAATTTTATATTTAAATAGACAAAAAATAATTAAATATAATGTCACTAGTTATTTCATTGATCACTCTAAAAGTTTATGATATGTGATACGAAAAGTGAGTGATAGACATGAAAAAGCAAATATATCTAGTTATTTCCTTGATCACTATTTTTTTTTTTTTATGAAAAGTGATACAAAAAGAAATCGCATTTACACTAATAAGTATTCTCATCATCTGCCCAAAACATGCATTAAAACACAGGAAAAATAATAATAAAATATATAAAGTGATGAAACCATGTGTATACACAACATAAACAAATATTCTGCCAACATTTTCGTTATTATTTATCAATTTTCTCATATTTTTCCAACATCAAAATATGGAGGTATACATGTAAGAATTTGAGAGAGTTGAATGATTTCTATTGATTACTCATTCATTAACGTCCTTACAGTATAGAGGCGTATCTATAAATCAATTATTTTCCCTTTAATTAATTAAGAGTGCATGAGTTAGGCAAAACTAAATGCATGCATGGTTATATTATATAAGATTTATTTTGTCTGGGATCATGGATTCAACGAGTTAATTTAAACTATAATTTTTTTAAAATATCTAAATTTTGATCGACTAACTGATATTCACATTCTTTTGTAAATTATTTCGGAATCATTTATGTAAATGTGACGCTTATTTTCCCCACAATATATTTGCAAAATTATAATATTGTTTTTCTTCACAAATAATAATGGCTTTAAACGAACATGTACAACTAAAGACTTGGTTTGGCCATTGTAACGGGAAAAAAGGGGCTTGTGTCAAAGTTTAGATTTTATAAATTTAGATATTAAATTAGGATTTACACATTGTTTTTCTTATTATTATTGAAAAAAATCAGACAAAAATTGATAATGAGAAAAATTATAATTATAATAAAAATTAAAAAACCAACCTTCATAGACCTCAGATGAAAAATGTTTTTTTTTTTTTTTTTAAATCTTATCTCAATTATTGTTTTATTTATTAATATCAACAACTATCTTTTGCCATCTTTATTAATCAAGTTTATCCTTTATTATTAAAACACATACATGGGCTTTCTTGGTCCAAGATATATACCGAAGTCGTGGGCCCAAATAAAAAAAGGTAAATAAGAATAAACCCCTTCAAAAAGAAAAATTAGGGTTTTAGCCGCTTCGTGGAGACAATTTGAAAATTCTTCTGTTTTTCTTTAAATTATCGAGTTGTTTTATAAACATTTTCTCTTCTGATAACAACAGAAGCAGCTTTCTGTATCCAGTTTCATCATGGAAGTTGAATACCCAGGTTTTGCTTTCTCTCTTATGTATTTTTTCTTGTTTTTTTTTATGGTTAAATTTATTGCTTTTAATCTTAATTTGTTATGGGTTTTTTATGGTTAAGATTATTGAATTATTTGCTAACTTAAAAACCCATGTTTTTTTCTTGATTATATATAGAATTAGTGAAAAAGTTTGAAGCTTGTGCGTGTTTTTTTCATTTTTTTTTGGACGGGCTGATGGTGCCGTTCTGTTTGTTTTTTCAATTCGGTTGAAGAGTTTTCGAGTATTTGCTGATGGGGTTTTTCCTTATTCTTTATTGGTGATTGATGATCTCAGTTAGGGATCTAGAGCATGTGCCCAGCGAAGATGAGAAAGGAAGTCGAAGGAAGTCTAAGAAGTCGGGTAAAGTGGTAGCTAAAGAACATAAAGACCAGTTGCAAAGGCTTAAGGAAAAGGTTAGATATGCTTCTTTCTCCAAGGGTGTTGTTTTTTGTTAAATAAATGGTGGCTGAGCTGAAATATCATGCTGGTGCTTGAATGACTTTTTGATTGGGGGTTCTTAGGAGCTGAATATTGAGAGAAGTAGATTCTCCCGATTGCAGATTAGGTTGCAATGCTGCATGTTTGAATACTCGAGGTTCACAATTTCTCGTGGAATGTTGGCATTTGAAAGATTTGGGAGATTGTTAATGCTTAGCGATTGAAAAATATGAGATGAACCTTCTGTTTTTTCTTAATGCCTTGTTGATTGTGAACAAGTTGCTAACAAATTAGTTTTTAACAGGATCCTGATTTTTTTAAGTACCTGGAAGAGCATGACAAGGAGCTTCTGGAATTTGATGATGAGGATTTTGAGGTAAGTATGCATAATACTCTCTTAGATTTATTTATCTGATAATCACTATCAACTGGCTCAATCATGCTGTTAAGATTTGTGCAGGAAGATGGTGATACAGATGTGGAGGATGCAGATATGCTCGTCGATGAGGAAATTAGGGACCATGATATTGCAAAGAAAAAGGAGAAACCATCTGACAATGTTATTACTACGGCCATGGTTGAGTCCTGGTGTAATTCAGTTCGAGAAAATGGAAAAATAAGTGCTGTTCGCTCTCTTTTGAAAGCTTTCAGAATTGCATGCCACTATGGTGATGATGGAGGTGGTGATGCTTCAGCAAAGTATACTATTATGTCTAGCAGTGTATTCAATAAAGTGATGTTAATTGTATTAACTGAAATGGATGGAATTCTTCGTAATGTGTTGGGCCTCCCTGCTTATGGTGGGAAGAAAGAGACTGTAGATGATCTTCTGCACACCAAAAAATGGATGAATTATCACCATCTGGCAAAGTCTTATCTTGGGAATGCCCTATATGTTTTGAACCAAATGACCGACACACAGATGATATCATTTACTTTACGTCGTCTCAAGTTCTCATCTGTGCTTTTAGTTGCCTTTCCAGCTCTCTTAAGAAAATACATTAAGGTATGAACAATTTGTCTCATCATTTTCTTATTTTTCAGGTTTTTATGTGATTATTCTGTTTACCACCCAATCAGTTGTACTGGAGTGTGTCAGTTCTGATGAGTGGTCTTGGAGTCCGTGCACTTTAATACCCCTAATCAGCTGAGATCATTTGATTTTGACCATTTTCAATGCTTGCTCTTTTCATTGTGTATATGTATTAATGGAATGCATCTGACTCTTTTACTTTACATGATAGTGCCTGAGACATCAGACTGTTACTTTTAGTGTTTATTAGATCTTTTGATCTGTGCTGATGTTAGATTGGTTTCAGTTACTGTCAGTCAGTTTAATACCGAAGTCTTATGAGCATCATTTTGGAGCCGGTGATAATTTTTTCCCCCTGATTTGTTTCAGGTTGCCCTTCATTTTTGGAGTACTGGAGAAGGTGTCCTCCCTTTGGTGGCCTTTTTCTTTTTAAGGGACATATGCATTCGGATTGGATCTGATTGTTTAGATGATTGCTTCAAAGGAATATACAAAGCCTATGTTTTGAACTGTCACTTTGTAAATGCAGTAAAGTTACAGTATATTCAATTTCGTGCAAATTGTGTCATAGAACTTCTCGGGGTGGACCTACCAACTGCATATCAACATGCCTTTGTTTTTATCCGCCAGTTGGCAATGATTTTACGAGATGCAATTACTATGAAAACAAAGGTATTTTGAATTTTTTTCCTTTTCAAATAAAGAGTACTTGTTTAATTACTCAATTTCTGAAACTTTAATTATTCAATTTGTTGGTGGATTTAGTTCATCTAATTGATTTGGTGTGGTAGTAGATTAGGTGCCTGTCACTTTCATCTGAGATTTTCTCTTGATATTGGTGTTCATTCATCTAGCTGAATGGAATTGAAAGATCCATATAGCCGACCCCAACTAATTTGGGGCTGAGGCTTGGTTGTTGTATAGAAGTGTGAATTCAATCATTCATCTAGCTGAATGGAATTGAAGGATCCATATAGCCGACCCCAACTAATTTGGGGCTGAGGCTTGGTTGTTGTATAGAAGTGTGAATTCAATCTTCCTGTATTCGATGTCTCTGTACTATCAAGCAATTTGAAATTTGTTAGTCTTTCTTCTTTTCTTCTTATTTCTTCTGATTGATTTAAATTAATATTTATGCAGTTCTCAATTATCCTGGACGTGATGTTAAAGTCTTACTTACTTATTCTGCTCCTTGCCTTTCACTGTTTCCATAGGATTCTTTTCGCAAGGTTTATGAATGGAAGTTCATGAATTGCCTTGAACTTTGGACTGGAGCTATCTGTACCTATAGCTCAGAAGCTGATCTCAGGCCTCTTGCTTATCCACTCACCCAAATAATTTCAGGGGTTGCCCGTCTAGTTCCTACTGCTCGATACATTCCCCTTAGATTGAGATGTGTTAGAATGCTTAATCGGATTGCTGCTTCTACTGGTACTTTTATACCTGTTTCTATGCTGCTTTTGGACATGTTGGAGATGAAAGAACTTGATAGGCCCCCCACTGGAGGTGTTGGCAAAGCTATTGATTTGCGTAATGAACTAAAGGTATGCTTGGCATTTTCTTTGTTAATGTTAATTTATATTGCTTTTGTTTTCATGTTGGGAAAAAATCCCCTAGCCTTTTCAATATATTCACTTTTGGGGATTATTTGTTAGGTGAACAAGTCTACCCTGAAGACACGAGCATTTCAGGAGGCATGTGTGTTTTCTGTGGTAGAAGAACTTGCTGAACATCTAGCTCAATGGAGCTATTCTGTTGCTTTCTTTGAGTTGTCTTTCATTCCAGCTGGTCGATTGAAGAGTTTTTGCAAGACTACCAAAATCGAAAGGTTCCGGAAACAAATGAAGGAGCTAATTCGTAGTGTATGTATTATGCATAATTTTTTAGATAGATTTGTCCGTATTAGGGTTGGAAGATTGTTGTATCATTCATTTTTGTTCTTGTTATGTGTACAAATAAATACATCACATGTAACAAAAAAGTCTTGATTAGTACTGATTTTTGAGCTCATCCATGTCCCAGATTGAGGCTAATTCCATGTTTATCAATGAAAAGCGCATGTCAGTCGCTTTTCTGCCAAACGATCCTGCTGCAGCATCTTTTCTCGAGGTATTGCTATTTCATATTGATTTGGCTTCCTTTTCACTGTGTTGAAGTTTTTCCATGAACAAATAGCTGTTGCTTTTTGTATACAGTGCCGTGATTTGCTCATCAAGGATTTATTTTGTACTTTTACAGGTTGCTGTCTCCATATTGTTAAATCAGGATTTCTGATGTGCTTAAATTTATTTGTTACAGGAGGAAAAGAAGTCAGGGGTCAGTGCTTTGTCACAGTATGTTACAACTATGCGTGAAATAGCACAACAAAGAATTGATTCATTGACGGAATCCAGGTCACCAATCAGTGTTCTTCTCATGCTTTATGATACAAATCTTAAATTGTTTTAGACGGCTGATTTGTGCAATTTATGTGCTGAATTTTTCAGTGTTCTTGTGGGTGAGCATTCATCTGTCTTCCGAAAGAAGATGCCAGAAAGTGACGACGATGACGCTGTTAATGAGAAAGGTGCTGTTGTCTTCAGTTCCTCCTGGTTACCAGGAGGTACACCCGAGTAAGTTATCCCATCTGCCTCTCCCTCAACTTTGAGGTATTGTTCCGTATTTGTTATTTTGAAGATCATCTACAGTTACTGAGATTCTCAACAAAATCATCATGTACAGTGATTGACATCAATCAATTTTAACAGTCTGGTGCTCTTATTTACACCCCTGGTAATCTAAGTTCTCAATCTGATCCACTTTACCTTGGTTTACAGGGCTAAACCTTCCAAGAAGGAGAAGAAGAAAAAGAAGAGAAAGGCAGAGCACCAAGAAGAGCTTGCTTCAGATGAAGATGTCGTGGAGGACCTCATACTCAGTTCTGACGACGATGGATCAGTGGATGACTCTTCTTCTGATGAAGATGAGATCCCGAAACCACTGCCTAGTAATCCGCAGAGTAACAAGCAGGAACGTCCTACAAACTTGTCCAAGAAGAAGTCTCTTCAGAAGAAGTCGAAGACAAATTCTTCAGCTAGTGACTCCTCTTCGAAAGGTAATGTTGATAATGCAAAACCTAGTCCAAAACAGCATAGAAAGAAGCAAAACGCACCCGCAAAGACGTCAAAAAAGGATTTACCATCTCATGCAAAGAAGTCCAAGAAGAGGAAGATAAGTAATTGATGAAACATGAAATGTTATGTGTTTCGATTTGTTGTATTCAAGGCAGTTTTGCAGAGCATGTTTTCTGGATTTTTCTTTCCTTGCTAGCCGCGGATTAGCAAAAAATTTGTACGGGAGGGAATTTTGGTCAGTAAATATATGTTTTTTTTTTTTTTGATAATCCGAAACTAACCACGGGTATCCAGGCTGCTGGGCCTGACTAATCCCGGGGGTGCACAAGGCCTCGGCAAGCATGTTTCCCATAAGTACACCACGGTTAATTCAAGGGTTTCGCCCAAATCCGATGGCCCCAAGAGATTGTTTGCACCTGAGCAGATTCAAACCCGAGACCTCATGGGGAGCACACCCACGTGTCCCAGGCCTCCACCGCTAGGCCAACCCCTTGGGGTTCAGTAAATATATGTTACTCGTGAGTTAATTAACTTTTTCATAAATATAATTTCAGTCAACTTATTTAATTATCTTAATTATAACCATTTTCTGATATTAAAATGTAAATCACGGAACCTATCGAATTGAAAATTTAACAAATGTTTTTTTTTTTATATGATCAAGGTTTTGGAACGTTTCTATATATTATATAGCCAAGAATGACCCCCTTCCATACATTTGTATTTAGAAGGACAGGTTTTCTTAATACTCTAGGATTGGATATAATTTTCTTTTTCATCTTTATCTCTCAAAATAAATTTATGAAGTAATACTTGTTAAGTATTTTTAAAATCTCTTGAGGTTGTGACCTTATTAATTTGAGGTCTTAACTTTAAGATATTTATACAAATTAATTTTCATGTTTGTGTTTTTATCATAATTTTCTTTTCTTATGATAACGTTCATCTCAGTCTTATATATATATATATTGTTTGTGGTAAGAAAATAATTAGCTTGAAACGTAAAATAAGACAAGGAGTGGCCGGTCAATGGTGTCCCCTAAACTTAAATTTATTTTTGCTTATAGCTTACGAAATTGAGCAATTTGAAGCCCGAGTTTCTCTTTTTTTGCCAATTAGATGATCATAGATCTTGGATCCTCACAAGATGTTTAGACCATCGTAGGATTCGTCCCCATAGGACGAGCTCGTTCATATTTATTTTTACATGTCATCTTTTGTTGTTGTTTTTTTAGTTTGGGATTGAGGTAGCCGCAGCCCCATCCATACAATTTCCATATTTTCCATTTAAAGATTTATTATTAAAAAAAACATGAGATCTAATCTTGATGGACATACAAATGGACCGTGCCTGTTTTTTTTATTCCTATAGAATGCATTGCGGGCATGTTTATGAATCAGATTATTAAAGTAAAGTTCAAGATGAAGTTTTTCATTTATAGTTTTATTTATTTAATTATTGTATTGTGATTAAATTCTACTCAGGTTCAATCCAATGAGGGGATCGTGATGACTCTCAAATTGAGCATATGACTGTTGATTATAAATTTTTAGTTATTTGTAGTGTTATCTATATATTTTAATTACCTTTCCTATGTAGTTTTTGTTTGTTTTCTGCAGGGTTTTTTTTTCTCTATATGGTTTTCATGTTATACTTTCTATTTCCAACCACCTTCCATATATATATATATATATATTAGTCCAATAAATATGGCCCTATAGAATGTTGTTCACCTCACATCACTAGTAAGCTAATAATCTTTGCTTCCACTTGTTTGATACCTTTGAAAAAAGAGTAGATGTTTTTTTGTTATTATTAATCTAAGATATCTGGGCTAGCTTCCATGTATTTCGATTAATCTTACAGATCCTAAAATTAACAATTGTATAAACCTTTAGTAATCATTATATTAATAATCACAGGACTCGAATTTAAAACCACAGGGGACAAACACTTAGTCTCAAGCTCTTACACCACCTACTATATATTGTTCTATAACTTTCTCTGATGGAGTTCTTTTCTAGAACATGAGATCATAGCTAAAATATATATGTTTAAATTAATAAGCTCAAAATTATTATTTTTTGGTTTGATAATTATGCATGGACGTGGTTGTTTTTATTTGCAGACAAAATGACTTGAAGTTGAAACACTCTTGGATTCCCAGTGGTTCCATCAAGCAAGTGCTGCCTCAAATGGTGGCTTCAATGACGAGTAATCCAGGTGGCTCTGAAACTGAAACTAGGTTTCGCAAATCAAGTAAAACTATGTGATCTATTCAATAATCCAGTCCCCGTTGCCTTGCCAACTTGATTATCAATGGCCCCCACACCAGTGATGAGGTATATATTTATCTCTATATTTTATAAATCATGAAGAGTTTTTTTAAAGAAAATAAATAAACAAAAATAACACGGTTTTAATTGACCCAAAATAATCCGTTGATTTGAAGCATAGGGTTGCGTTCAAACCAGAATGTGCCAAGAGCCAAGATGCTGGTATTGAATCCTACACTTGCCGGGAAAAAAAAGAGACGATGAGTGTTCCCATCATACAGCTCACTTATAACCTTAATTTTATCCCAAAATCAATTTAATTTAAACAAACATTTATTAGACTGGCGAAACCAAGTTTAAGTGATTGAACCGGAAAGAACACAGGTCAACTATGCGTCCCACACAAGTCAAACCTGGTAAGCTTTGTCCCGAGACTTCTGTAACAATAGCAGAGCATCCAACAAACATGGAACAAAAAGATCAATAAAATTGACAGAAAAACCTAGAGATGGCATTTGTCAATCTTTGAATCCCAAAATATACTCAATAATCATGCCATATAAGCAAAGGCTATAACAAGAGCATGTCCTAACACAGGAAGAAGAAGATGATGAATGAGGCAAGGTGGCGAAAGGGAGGTCACATTCCTGACTTGCGCAATTCCTCAGCACCGTGTGCAAAATGGCACCTATCCCCAAAAGTGCAAGATCCTTTGCTGAAGTTCTCACAGATCTTAGTCTTAAAGTTGTTTGATCCACCAGAAGAATGCATTGCTTGGTTTTTTATAGGCGGTCCAGAGGCTTGACCGACATTTGAAATAAGCTGGCGAACCATGTCACTTGCTTGACTGATCTGATCAAATGAACCTTCGAGCTCTATGCTCCTCTTTTTAGGGTCTGCTTCATGATCCCTTATGGAAAGCTTAGCTCCGGTAGCACGACAGATCTGCTTAGAGTTAACACCGTTTTTTCCGATGATGGCTCCAGCAAGTGATGCATCGATACTGATCTTAGTAGTTGCGGAGGACCCAAAGCTGGCTGCAGCACCATGACCTTGGTGTGGATGATCCATGTGTCTGCTCATCCTGCCTGGAATTGGCCCCATTGCACGAGGATCCTCATATGATGGAGGAGGAGCAGAAGCCTTCCCAAGCTCCCACTCACCATGGGCAAAATGGCATTTATCTCCAAACTTGCAACCTTCAACTGTATTGTATTTATTGCACAAACGGGACTTCACAGATGGAGGAGAAGAGCGATCTTGATAAGAAAGGGTTGGGACACCTTGATTTCTGGATGCTGGTGGAAGAGCTGGGCTGCCACCAACATTAAGCATCTGAGACACAGCTTTGAAGCCACCAGGAACATGATGCAAGAAGTGGCATCCCTCACCAAATGGACATCCAGAAGTACTGCAAAACAGAAGCATTGGAAAACAACCAGACAATGAGAACTTTTTCTGCAGACCAAGTATATTTAATTACAAAGTTACAATTACCAAATTAAATGTTATAAAGAATTAAATTAAATGTCAAGACTCAAACAAAACAGGTGCCAATTATTTTTAAGGAGGAGGGGGTGGCATGGAACAAATCAAAAATGATAACTGACAACATGATTAGCTTGTGCAATGATCTCTAAAGCACAATAACCAAGCACAAATACAGCAAGAGGTAAAAAAATGTCATGGGAGAGTGCCACCACCAGTCAATGAAATGTACATAAAAGTGAGCAACCAGCTTTCATTTAACAAAAACTGTTCTGATGCACCAAGGGGGAAAGTTGTCTAGCATTCAGAAAAAGGTAGCCGAAGCCATTGGCTCATTGACATTTCATTGATGCCACTAAAATCTAGAACTTATTCCAAATTAATTAACCCGGGAAAAAAAATGAATTAACCAACACTTGCATAATGAAAATATATCCATCCTATATAATTTGTTAGAAACACTGTTAAAAGTTGAATGCACAAATCACCACCTTAAATGAGTATATATTTCACCAATCCAATCATTCAACCTTAATAAATAGAAAATCATCTCAGGCAACCAAATTAAGCAGTGGAGCATAAAAAAATAAAAATAAACACAACACCAGGAGCATTGCAGCCAGGTAGGTGAGGCAGATTAACCAATCTCTATAAAAAATAAAATGACAAGGTGTTTGCAAATTTGGAAAGCAAATTACAAATCTAATTCAAAGCAAGGATAGTTGGGAAGACCTCAAAAGAAGTGAGTAGAAAAATTTACAGAAACACAGAAGTTAGAATCAATTGTCAATAAGATTACCCTTATCACAGGGGTAAAAACAACTAATTAAAACAAGTGCAAATTTGTTATCATGAGAAATATTTGTTATCATGAGAAAACACAACATATCACAGAATGATAGAACACATCAACGAATTAACAGCTTGAGAATATGAGAAAGGACAGTTACAGCAAAATTAAAGAGTAGAAAAACTGAAAGACCTATCACAAAATGAACAAATATCTCAAATTAAAAGAACAAATCATTGTGCCTAGTAGCATTAAGACTAAAAAATCACAAATATGTGGCTCTATCAGATGCATTTACAGTAATCAAGATCAATATTGCATCAGCTCCTTAAACTAAAAGCACCATAACTTGAATCCTCCAAATTTAGAATTTCCTACTCATTGCTTCTAGAACCACATCATGCTAATTGTAAATCAATCCTCATGTGTGCTCCCACTTATACCAATGTCATACCATTCCCCTTAACATCCCCCTCCCAACTAAAATGTCTACAAAATAATAAAAAAAAAATGTTGAAATATTTTCAACACCACCAATCTTTCCAAATTCCTTTCCCAAATTCATTTAATTATATTCATCAGAATACCATACTGAAATCAATGGATCAGCTACTGACAAAAAACAAAACAAAAAATTCCTTCAACATGTATCGAATGAAATAAAAAATTAGGTTGCTATTGAATTTCAACCCATTATACCTCAGATAACAGATTAAGAGAGAGGCATTTTCTTACAGAAGACAATTGAAATGCAAAGAAAACATTTTAAAGAGCACAAAACAGAACTAAGATATAAAGGATTATTTCATCCCAAGAAATTTTTTAATCCTAGCACCATGATTGTCACATCCATCAGTAATGTAATGAGCACAGAACTTTGCAAGAAAATTGACAAAACAAGCAAAAATATGAGAAGCCACAAAAAAACAATGATTGAGTGTATAACATGAGGAATTACACCCATGTTCAACTGTCATGCATAGCCTGTTTCAGGTTATATAAACCAATTGCAAACTAATCATCAATGTATGATGCCTTTTACTTGCAAAGATTAGAGCAAATTATGAGTGGCCATTATAAGGTGGGCGAGATTTGCATCCTGTAAAACTTCTTTCAGTTTACATATGTCCGAGCAAGTAGTTATCCAAAAGTACTCTCTGTAATCAACCGTTTCTGTTCAATTGTCTTGGTTATCATGATTAGAGGAAAACCTGTACCACAACTTTAACTTTCCAATTCATTAGTCCAAATCACACTAATTTCAAATTGAAATTAAAAAAAAAAAGTGTATGAGAGCTCATTTTACAATTTATACAAATTATAAATAGATGTGGCTGCATTTCAACTATTTATTTTAGATAGGTTAAGATTGAACCTGAAAAACTTTGTGCATGGCTTCGATTTGCTTCCTATACCAGTTGAAAAGGACTCCATTTCTGTTGCACCAAAATTAATTAATTTCTCTCAGTTAAGATTTCAGATAATTTATTAACCTTCAAACTTTATGAAACTCTCTCATCATGTTACTCTTTCTGATTTCCATCTATAACATGACGATTTTATATGATACAAGCAATGCAAACAAGTAAAATTTTATTGAAATATTATCGAAATAGACAAACTCTTAACCCCATTAAATATTCAAGAACAAAGAACAATCCAATAGTAGTTTTCAAAACCAAAAAAAAAAAAAACATTTCTACTAATCTTTTCTTTTTTTTCAATTTCCCACCTTAGGAAGACAATAAAACGAGAAGATAGTCTAGATCCTTATCTTTTTAAGCTTTTAATTACCCATTGAAAAAAAAATCTTCAGCTGCAAAAAGATTTCAACCCCGAATTTTTCTTCTTCTTTTGAGTAATTTCATGGGAAAACAAGGAAAGCCGAGCAAATTCACATATCAAAGTACAGGAACGGCAATCAGAGAAATCAAAAGGCAACAATAATAACATAAACATAAGCACCCACCTAATAAATTCCCAAAAAAACCACTGACCACATTAAAAACTCCACTAGAAGTTTAAAACTATAAACAATTAACCTAAAAACACAAAAAATAAGCTTTTCAGATTTGAACTCTTCACAGAAACTACCCAAAAACAGTATCAGCCGCTCAATTTAACTGATAGTAGCCCTTTTATTCTTTTTATTTTTCATTTAATTCAGAGTCTTTAGATGATAGTAAACTCTGCGCAGTTCCTTAGTACCCTAACTAGCGAAGCACAAACTCTACCGAATATAGGATTGAAAGTGAAAGTTTACCTTGTCTGTTCTTTTTGTGGCCGCCATTGCCATTAAAAGCAGCTTCGTGTCTGGTTCTCTTCCGCTGACCGCCACCAAATTCCATTCTCTTTAAATAATTTTCAGATCCGGCAATTCACTAACTAAACTGCCACTACTCCAACTCGCTCAGTAAGCTACGAATGAGAGAGAGATACGAGGGAGGAGAGGAATGGGAGAGAGAGATGCCCTAAAGAGAGGGAAATTACGAAAGCTAGGGTTCGAAGAAGAGAAGGAAAGAGCGGGGGTGGGAGGGCCTTCAAAGGAAAATAAATTAGAAAAAAAAAACAAAAAAAAAAAAAGCGGAATCGAAAATTAGGTTTAAATGGGGTTTGTTTGTGTGTGTTTATTTTTTAGCAATTTGAAAGAGGAAAGAGGACGGAGGACAGACGCACGTGACGTCCGCGTGCGTGAGATGATGTTAGGAATTTGTGATGACCTGCTAACGTATACTACTTTTCTATCGTCATGATAAAATACAACCATGAGTTTATTGAAACCGGGTCCCTAGATTTTATTAAAAATGATTTTTTAGTCCTTATAATATTATAAATTATTAAATAGTGTAGACATTCTCGATTTAGTAAGTTTTTTTAAATGCCATATTTTTTAATCAAGTTTTCATCTTAAATATTTTTTTCTTTACTCTATTTTTATCATTTTAAAATAGATTAAGGATTGTTTGGAGAAAAAAAAATTTAATTAGGGTTATTTGGAATTATTGTTTTTTACAAAAGAGACAAGAAAAAAACACAATAAATGGTATTAAATGACTCCTAAATAATAGAACATTGATAGAAGGACTTGCTTGTAAATAAAATGAAAAATAAAGAAATTAAATATATTATTTTTAATTTCAAGACTACAAAATTAACTAATCACCACAAGTTCCAATACAATTAACTCGTAATGAAAGGGTATAGTTGATGTGTAAATAAATTTATGTATTTTGTGTGTACAGCTGTCAATAGATATGTGTATATTAAATTATATATATAGTAATAAAATCTAAATATTATACAAATATATATATATATATATATTGAATTCTAAAATAAATTTAATAACATTTATATTTTATTCTTTGTTCATATAATAAAATAAATTAATTATCTAGAAAAATATTTATTCATTCGAGTTAGTATCCATTCAGATATATCTAGTAAAAAAAAGTGAAGTGTTACTGTTCATGACTAATTGGATTATATTTGACAACTCATCTACTTTACAATAAGATATCAGATAAATCATTGATTCCTTTACGGTTAGGTCCTAGATAAACAATTTTTCTCCAAGTTACTCCTTAAAATTGAAAAATAAGCATACAAAACAAACTCATTTATGATCTTTATTGTCTAGAGTGAATTAGTGTATAAATTATAGTTACTCAACCTATCCCAACCACACAATTTAGAATAATATTCAAATCAAATTTCATCTCAAACTATTTTTTATATATATTGACATGATCAAACTCAAATATTTCAACGAGTGAACCTGATTAAATATATAATGAGTTAACTCGATAAAACTTGAAAGTTAAAATAAGAAATTTGAAAAGACAAAAACATGTCATTTTAGAAAAATTGTAAATCTCACTTGTATAAATGATGAATCTAAAAACCCACCAAGTTAGACCCTAAACAGGATCTTTCTTAAACACAATATAAAAACCAATAGTTATACGGTCATGTTTTGTGTTGGATTGATTTTTTTTAAAAAAAAACTTATGTATATATCTAATAAAATAATTCAAGAGCAAGGTGTGTTAATAGATAAATAAATATTTGTTGAAAATTAAAAAAAAAACATTGGGAGTAAGATATAGATCAATATATTTAGCCCCACAACTTGAATGATTGACACAACAGTGTTTATTGATTTTATTGATAAAAAATATTTTTTAATTAATTAAATAATAGAAAAAATAAAAACATTATATTGATCAAATAAAACAAAAGAAAAAAAATATATGCAAGGTTACACGTATTAAAATATATCATATGAAAATATATATCTTGAACATGCAACTTTTTTCAACATGGTTTTTACATGAAAAATATTAAATGTAAATAAAAAAGCTCACAAACATATCTAATAAAATAAATTAAGTCATTTGTGTGAACAAATAGATAAAAAAAAAAAAAAAAGTCATTAATGATAATGAAACATGTCTAAAAAAGTCAAGAGACAACCAATGATCAAAATATTTGATTTCATAACTGTCAATAAACCATCTCATCTAAAAGGTTAAGATTTTAGGTGGTGTTCTAAAATATGATTTATATTATTCTCTAACATATATCCTCAAGTGAAAGCTCTTTAGACTTGAAATTTTCACAACTCACACTACCTTGTACTTGATTTTTATCAAATAGAATAAGAGTAATGAGATTTGAACTTGTAACCACTGAGTTAATAAGGCTCTGATACCATGTTAAAGAACTATCTTATCTAAAAGTTTAAACTATTATGGGAGGTCCCAAAATATGATTTATATTATTTTCTAACAATGACACGAGTCATTTATTCTATTGTGTCAGGTGACTATGTTTACCAATATTATTTTTTATTTAATTAGATGATAGCAAAAATAAATACGTCTAAAATTGACAAAATAAAATCACATGAAAAAGGTATCGCAATGTTGTACTTGTTAAAAATACTATCAATAAATGAATAATTTTATTTTTTAAAAATAAAGTTTAATCATATATGACTTAAAAAAATTACATTTGAATTAAAATAATTTCTTCAAATACTAAATACATAAAAAACCACTACTTAAAATAACTAAATACAAAAAATAAAAAATTAAAGAGAAGGGATAATAATTGAAAAATAATATTAAAAAAAGTTAAAGTGTTTTTCTTAAAAACAAAAAACAGTGTCTTGCCTATTAAAGGAAGGGTACCTGGGCAAGCCCTTTATTTTTAAATATAATTAGACAGGATAATTATTTTTTCTAAAAAGATTTCTAAACAACACATCGACTAAGATTCCCTTGATGTTAGCCATTAAGGTGTTTGAAAAATAAAAAAATAAAAATAATACTTTAATTCAAAAACTCATTTTAAAGCCAAAACACCTTGAAAATAACATTTATATTCCTTTACAAAACAACAAAATGACCTTAAAAAAACACTCAAAAAACCAAAACCAAAACTCATGTTTTTAGGTCATTTTAAGGTTACAAAAACATACAAGTAGAACTCCTTTCACTAAATAAAATCTTTTAACACTAAAATCCACTATTTTAGTGATCAAAATCAATGATAACACTAATTTTTTTAATGCTAGATTTTGATTACTTCTCTCTTCTTTCTTGTATCAAAGAACTAAAAATACAAAAATAAATTTTTATATTAAAGTCATATTGAAAAATAAAAAGACTGAATATATTTAAATTGTAAAATTAAAGAACTAAAGTAAATATTTTGTATAAACTTTAAAACTTTCACACATCTATAGCATCATTTCTATTTTCATCTCTCATCTTAAATTTGATCTTGGTCAACAAATTGTATTAAATTATCCTTGTTTTGACCGGGAAAAAAAGGTTTTTGGTTAATGATATAAATGATTAGGCATTATCAATTGGGGAGAAAGCTATGTTGAATTCCAATTTTTAGGGTCCTAAATAATATCAAAGAAATCGTGAAAATGAAATCTCAAGACTCCTAACTCGAGTTGTTTGGGAAAGCTCCCCATGTTAACTACAAATATCTCAAGCAGAATCTCAAGTTCGAACATCAAGCTATGGATGAAATTCTACAGTAACCAAAGAGAACGAACCTGTGTTGATGTCTTCAACAGATTTTTCAAAGAACCTAGGGATGATTTCACTATGACAGGAAAAGGAGTAGAGAGCATTTGAGTATCCGGGTGTCAGAACAAAAAAGTGCAATGAACAGCAAAATTGATAGAAGTTCACAGCATTTTCTGAAAATTTGTTCTAACAGTTGTCCTTCAGAGGTCACATTTATCCTTGTGCCCTATTTGTATCAAAACTCAGTAACCATTATATCCATACCATTTGATTCAAATTATTTTGCAACTCAACTCAGTAAAATACGATTGATTCTTGAGAGGTTTTCCAGTAATACAGCGTGATTTTATAGTTACACTTTCAGTTATCCTCCAAAGCAAAATTGAAATTACCTGTTAAAGCTTTGTGAATAGATCCAGGTGAACAAACAAGTTCATGTCCTTGCCGCTGTCTCCTCTAATGACTAGAGCAATGGGATTATGCAAGAAACCAAGTTGCTAGTTAGCTCGAAAATCCAGGAAATGACGCAATTTCTGAACAAGCAGCTCAAAGTTTCCGAAAAGGGGCTTGGTTTTAATGACCCAATCCTTCTCAAGAAGACCTGCTTTGGTACTTGTGAACATCTCATCGTGGAAAGTAGCCACAATGCTGTAGACTGAGGTCCTTAGCACATCAGCCATGGCATAAGCTTTTGCATGTAGAGAACCACCTTGTTTTTTCGTCGTTACGACATCTCTTCTTCCTGTGTTTGGAGTGTTCCATTTAATAGCAGCTGGCCCCATCAAGTGTTGGGATTGCAAGCTTGTCTTCTTCCCCATGAAAGCTTCAACAGCAAGCAGGCTAGAGATAAGTGTCGAGGTAACAGCGGCATTGCTACCAGTGAGTTGCGCAACCCCAAACCTGTCCTCTTTGTGTGACCATGTAGTCAAGGAGGCAACGGCCCTGGCGCACCATGCATACTTCTGCAGGAGTTGAAAACCATTATTAAATTGTCAACGCATTCACACTGGTAAAATAATTTTTACATAAGGTGGCAAAATTTTCAATCACAGGCTACCTGCAGTACAAGAGTTTTCTTCCATCAATAAGATTTTCAAAAAAAATCTACAATCTGATTTTGAAATCTATTTTGAAATCAATTTTGAGCTCCATTTGAATGTATCGGATGCAATGCAACAGGTTTTGCTGCATCAGAGAAGAAGCTTGCGAACACACCGTTATAAATGAAAGTTAAAAAAAGTGATATTAGATGCCCAACAAGCATATTGATATGCTAGAACATTGTGATTTGTTTTGGACATAATAACTGTAAATAACTACAACAAACATTTAAAAAGCAGACTATTTCAATTTCAACGGCAACAATGTTCCATACCTGGAAGTTGTTTAGTGGTTCACTGTGCCTTGAATCCAGTCGAGAGTCGGTTGGTGACTGCAATTGATTGGATAGTTGGTGCGCCTTGTCAACAGAACAACCTTCCAAGCCTTCACTCAAGTTAGATGCAAGCTGTTCCAAAGGCCTCAAGCATGCAGCAACAACTCTTTTGTAAGTTTCACCAGTTTCTTCAAAAAATGCAGCTCGGCGCCAAGTATCTACATTATTCTCACAAACCATACAGAGATCAAGATATGCAAGATACTGTGGAAGAGAATCTGGAATGCTCTCCTCAAGGGCTGCGAGGAGAGGCTCGCTGGGATTTGTCTCTGCTGCTGCAGAACCCTTTGGCGGTGCGAATAAGAACCTTTTTGTGTGTAGCACCTTCACAGTAACAGCAGGGTGTCAAAAGTAGGGTTTGGGAGAAGATAAGACAACTGTGGCTAATTATCAGTTATCTTCAAAAGTAAGTGGTAGTATCTACACAACCTACTGTACCATGACCCAAACCAAGCAACACACCATAACACAAACACATTGCCTTCTGCAAAGTTATTTTCATTGCAACTATAAAACAGCGAGAGGATTCTAAGTATTGCAAGAGTAAAAAATGTTAGGAAGCAGTGACCAGAAAAAGAAGTCAAGTATACTACATATGCAGCAGACTGAAATAAATTATAAGATGAAAAAGTCATTCCACATGGTGCCCTATTGCAAGAATTGCATGGAGAAGGGTCGATGAGTGGCAATCACTTCTGACCTAAAGGTTTGCTATTTTATGTTCTGTTTAGATTGATAGGACCATTAAAGATTTATTCTCTCGTTGAAGTAGGATATTCAGAGAACACATTTGAAGACAGAAGAATGCTTCAATGGCTGCTCTCAAAACTCAAACCTGTACTAGTGTCACTGAAAATTCAAGATTTTTATCATTATTGTGTTCCTTTAGCTTCCTCCAAAAAAAAATTATATACTACTAAGAAACTAGAATATATGAATATCTTTAACTGTCCAGGCAAGAGAAATATGGTTGGAAATTCAGTTAAATTTTCTCCAATGCATCAAAGTGCTGGACATCTCTAGTCACATAAAAAAAAAAACAGTTTTTTACCAGTAAAGAAAGATAAACAAAAAGACATCAGATAGCTCAGAGTGATAACTATAAAGCTTGAAAGCCAAAATCATGTGGCTTTTTGATTCATAGACTTATTTAAGGCAAGTTATCTGTAATTCTTTTTTTCAAACAGATGACATAAAACCCATAAGGACATTTATACTAACCTGATGTAAATGGTGACTCAATTCCCAACAGAGAACCACAGAAAAGCTCCCAATATACAGAATGATCTGCTCAGTGATGAACTGCCCCATGGTCCCTCCACTCTTAAGTTGCTCTGGAAGAAACACTTGCAGCACAGCTAAGAATAGGTAAGCCACATTTGAAAGCTTTAAAGCTCGTTTAATAGACAAAGGAAGTCCCATCTTGAAGCTGTAAAAAAGAGGACGCTGTCCACAATGCCAAAGAAAAATTAGCAACCACAAATCCCATAACTAAAAGAGAAAATGCAACCAATAGATTATCATAAAAAAATAAAAAAATTAAAAAGCATCCAAATCTCACTTGAATAATTAGAAAATCCAGAACTCATAATTTTTATGAAAACACACTTGTAGGCACTCTCAAAGTGAAAATTGTAACTTGCATCCTTATGTGACACAAAATAAGTTTCTGAAACAGCCAACAAAATCATACCCTTTATATTCATCAATCCTATACAAGTACCCAGTCAAATATCAAAACCCAAATTTCAGTCTCAATAACATACTTCAACCTTATAATTACCATACCCAACTTCT
This sequence comes from Salix arbutifolia, assembly GCA_025169955.1. Taxonomy (NCBI): domain Eukaryota; kingdom Viridiplantae; phylum Streptophyta; class Magnoliopsida; order Malpighiales; family Salicaceae; genus Salix; species Salix arbutifolia. Next base: position 866,125 of record CM045902.1, read on the forward strand.
ACCAAGAACAACACACACCTTGCAGTCACTATTCTTACATAGGTTTTTCGCATCATCAAAACCAACAATCCATTTTCAATAACAATCTAATACAAACATCAGGAACACAACTTTGTAAGCAAAACATCACATCAACAACCAGCCCAACATAAAAATCTTCAAAACAAATTTCATAAGTTAACAAAATGCCACACTGACTTGCATTAATCTTCCACATTATCAAGAGCCCGTATTCTTACATAGGTTTTTCGCATCATCAAAACCCCACAATCCATTTTCAATAACAATCCAATACAAGCATCAACAGCACAACTTCGTAAGCAAAACATGACATTAACAACCAGCCCAGCATAAAAATCTTAAGAAAAAAAAATACAGAAATCAACAAAATGTCACACTCATCTGTATTGATCTTCCACATTATCAAGAACCCATACCTCATTTTCAATAACAATCCAACTAAAATATCAAGATCAAAACTTTATCAACAAAACAAACATAGCAAAAAAAGAAAAAAAGATAGCAACAGTCACTGACCTGAATGATCGGAAACTCCAAAACCCATTTTTTTTTATAAACATAAAACAACCCATACAGAACCCCAAACACAAAACCCCTGAATCCTAACCTCGCAATCAACTCAATCCCATCAAAACCACACAAACACACCACTGACAAAGCTCCAGATATCCCAGCAACCACCACAGACACAACAAATCTAGCCGAAACCAACGCACGACGGCGAAACTCAGGCTCCGCCGGTGACGACACAAAAGCAAAGCGGACGAGACCGGCGGCGAGCTGGAGAGGAGAGGCGTAGGGGAGAGGTTGTGGAGAGGAGAGGATAGAGAGAGAAGAGGAGAAGAGGAGGTTAGAGAAGGTAAAAGTAAAAAACTTGAGAAGTGAAAAATATAGCTGGGATGGTGAAAATTTGGGAGTAGTAAAAAAGGAGAGGAGGAAGAGTTTTGTGAGGAAATAAATGGTGGTGGAAGTGAAGGTTTGCCAAATTAAAAACCCCAGGAATCTATTTTTCGACACCAGTTCTGGCGTCGGCGGCGGAGACATTTTTTCTTTTGCTTGTTGATGAATTGGACGGGAAGAAAAGGGAGGATTTTAGTGTAGAAGAGTGGAAGAAGCGGGAATGTCATCTCGAGTGGAACACGGAAAAGGGCCTTAAATGTGGGCCTTTATATTGGGTTGCTTTTTGTGGAAGCTAGCCCAAACTACTAGATAATTTTTTGTTGTTGGGCTTCAGGCCTAATTAATTCTTGCTTTGATGTACAAAGTTAGGAAACTCATGAAAAAAAAAAAATCAATTCCACAATTTTTCCTTGGATTTTGAATAGAAGAATATACTTCCTTGCCGTACGAGTCAAGAGCCGACACACAAGTATTCCTTAAATTTAAAGAGTCGAACACTGTCGGATTTTCATTAAATTTTAATTTGAATTGTTTTAATATTAAAGTGATTAAATTCAAGTAATTTATCAGAATAATTTATGATTTAATTGACCTAGTTAAATTGAGTCTAAATCTAGATAGGTGAAAACCAAAAATAAATAATATTATGCCATTTCAGATTAAAAAAAATGATTTTTTTTTTAAAAATAACTCCATGACATGTGATCAATGAACCAGTAACATGGGCTATTTTTTTAATCAAACCCCTATGATTCAATGGTTAAAAAAAACTTATTTTTCTCATTGAGATCCAACTTTAAAGTCATATATTATATAGAGAGGTCAACTTAGAGGTGCATCATTAAGATTATCAGAGTTAAAATGTATTTTCTTTTTTTGTCTTTTATTAATAATCCAAGTCATATTGGGATTATCATGAATGCTACGGCTATGATCAGTAAGATCGAACTCTAAAGCCATCGTTATATATATATATATATATATATATATATATATATATATATATATATATATATATATAGAGAGAGAGAGAGAGAGAGAGAGAGAGAGAGAGAGAGAGAGAGAGAGAGAGAGAGAGAGAGAGATGTATATTTAAGATAATCGAAGAGAGAATGTGAGGGTGTGTTTTTTGTCTTTTATGATTAATGGGATTAGGTGCAGCAATCGTGATAAATGCTTCTGCTATGAATAAGAGAAATGGGATATGCTATAAAAGATTTTGCTATCTTTTTTATTTAAACTTTTTGTCCTGGGCTACAATAGATTGGATACGGATAACTCCTTGAAGAATATTTTTCAGGTTTTACGCAGAGTTTCTCAGGAAAAAGGATTGGGATTTTGAAAAACTTTCCATTGAGAAAAATTCCCACTGAAATTCTTTTAGCTTAGAGAGAAATTGAGTGCACCAAATTGCAGAATGATACAGCCATAAAGAGACCCTTCATGGTGTCAACAAGAGCCCGTCAGACCAAGTAAGAGAATAGTCAATCCTGCAATAAGTTCATCCATCTGGATCTCAGTAGGTTCCTGGATCCATCAGCTATTATGATCGAGCAAGTTCAACTTGCCCTGGTTCCTCGGTCAGTTTCTTTTTCTATCACTTCCATGACCAGTTGCTGTCCATTCCTTAAAGAGATACTTTTCTAGTCTGTTCACAAATCACAACATGAGTAGTCGAGCGGCAAAGGTCTTGGCTGTTTCGCTTAAAAGCGGAAGGTCAGGGTTCGAGCTTCGAAGGCTAACCGTAAAGTCCCCTGTAAGAGTCTGGGATAGCCGGAGGTTTACGCATGTCCTGGGTCCACAAAATGCATTTTCCGGGTCATGTGGTTCCCCGTTCCAATATGGATATCCAAAAAAAACATGAGGCTGCAAGAGAAAATGTGATTCTGTCAGGTTATTTACAAGTCATTCTAGAATGGAAGTCCCTCAAACTCTTTATGCTTTCAGGAATCTGCATAATTGGCTTCAGGGAAGGTAGGAACCAGCCCTGATCTCCCATGTCAAATCTTTCTGCTAACAAAACTTGTTATTTCACATCAGAGGCAGACATAATGTGTTGAATTTATAATGACTGTTTCTTGCGTGTTTGTGCGCACGCGTGCGTGCTTGTCAGTTTCATGTGTTTAGCCTAGTGGCACGGGGTGAGCTCGCGATTCATACGTGGTTGATCCAGGAACACTGAACTTATCCATCGATCTGCTGTAAGATGCTGTCATAATTCGACAAGAATTCGACTTTTGTGGAGTTTAATAACTGTTGCCTGCAATTATTCTGAGAAGTTGATGTCAAAGATAAAGCAGCATGTCTGTTAATAATTTGATGTAAACATAAAGGCAGGGCAGCACGACTGGATCAATCTCTTATAGTTCTATGAGAAACTTGTCAATTTCCTCTCCACAGATTATGTCTCTTCACAAAACATGATTGTGAAATCCACTAAAAATTAAATACATGGAAGCCATTGCAGAATGGAGAATGACGCAAAAATTCTGTGTTCTGTGTCAATTTAGCTCCATTTGTTGGAGGTTGAGTGAGGTCTGCCTGAACCTAAGGCTTAGAATGGATTGTTTCTTGATGCTGATCTGCTTCCTAGAGTTCAACATATTGCATCTTTTGTCAAGATTTTGGTGATCTTAGGGTGGCTCATATATTATAGTGCGTTTGTTCTTTTAAACTTGATTGGATTAAGCCTACTAAGAAGCTGTTTGGGATAGCTTTTGAAATTACGTTTCCAAAAAATTCAAAAGTTTTTTTTTTCATTTTAAATGAATATGTTTTGGTGTTTTTAGATCATTTTGATATGCTGATGTCAAAAATGATTTTAAAAAAATAAAAAAAACATCATTTTAATATATTTCGGCACGAAAAGCACTTTGAAAAGCTACAGCAACAGCTGTCCCAAACAGGCCCTAAGGCTCCGTTTGGCTTGGCAGTGCACCTGGTGGTGAAATGCAGGCTGCACTAGAGGTGCACCGCCAAGCCAAACCGGTTATAAATCTGGAATATGAGCAATTTTAAAGGAAAAGAAAACCTCCAATTTTTACCTTGATGCCTTTTCCAATTTCTATCCAGATTTCTCACAGTAAAAATGCTTTATTCCTACTCTAGAAAAGGGCAGGGCAGGATTAAAGCTTCGAGCTTTAGAAAAAATGCAGCCGTTGAAACTGAAAAGGAGAATCTGATGAGCAAGCAGGCCCCAAAAGGAGCATAGAAATATTACATTCCAATTAAACTTGGATAAACATAACCAAACATGACAAGATCTGTTCAGGATCTGCCAAACTTATTTATAATAAATAAAACCAAATCCTACCGCCAGGAGAAGAAAGCAATCATTCCTTAACAAGCAAAGGTCAAGCTTTGTTCTTGGCGAAGCTAGCCATCCAAAAGTACTCATTGAAATGTTAGAAAGGACAAAGAAAACTAGGAATAACCAACAAGCTTATGATGGTTTGAGAGTGGGATTAGAGATCTTGGCCTCCTAATTTAGTTCAAATTAAGATGGAGCTGACTAAACTTTCGCAAGCACATCATCTCCTTGCTTTTCCATCTCAATTCCATTCTGACTGTCATCGATGTTGATAGGCTTGTACCACTTGGCACAGAACAAGTAGATCAGAAAATCAACGGCTGTTAACACTGCAAGCAGGAAGTAAAACCTGTCCATGTGGCCTGTGTTCAAGTCATCTGGGATCCATCCAGGCTTGTCACCTTTAGCTGTAATCTTCATCACCATATTAACCAGCATGCTACTGACATAGTTGCCGAGAGAGATCGAAGCCATGCAAAGTGAACTTCCAAAACTTTTGATCCCATCTGGTGCTTGGCCATTAAAGAACTCCAATTGACCCACATACATGAAAACCTCAGATGCACCAACAAGAACATACTGTGGAATTTGCCAAAATATACTCAAAGAGCTAACTTTTTGCCCATCAACAACATTCCTGAGCCTTTCAATCTCAGTAGCACCTGCTGCAAGCATCGCTAGCATTCCAATTACGAGTCCAATTCCCATTCTCTGAAGCTCAGTTAACCCCTTCGGATTACCGCTTAACCTTCCGGCGAACGGAACGAGGATCTGACGATAAATTCCGGTGAAAATAAGGACACTGCAGATATCGAAGGCCGACATGCTAGCTGCCGGGAGGTGAAACTTTCCGATATAGGAATGCATGACATCTCCCTGCTCAACGAAGAGGGATGCCATCTGAGTGAAGACAACAGAGTAAATTATAGTGCACAGCCAAACAGGTAACATTTTAAGAACACATTTGGCTTCCTCTACTTGAGTTATTGTGCAAAGCCTCCACGGATTTTTTTGGTCACTTAAATCATCCTCTGTCATTGTTGCTGCCTTGTCCAAAAACCTAACAAAATTAAAAAAGAAACAAAATCAGTAATCATAAATCACTTATCAGTCCCTTTCATGGCATGCTCAAAACTAAAACTTATAGCTATCAACCTTGCAACAAACCTTGTTTCCATGTGGTTTTGCCTTGACAAAACGACCACTTCAGTAGTTGATCTATATGGGGTTAGTCTCATGGGAGGAAAATATGGATGGTTAAGGCTTTATTGGTCTCCTAACACACTTTGAAGAATCATTAATTTACAAGTAGGATTTCAGTTCTTACTCAAATTCATCACTGTGAAAAATCTTCCTGCTCCCTTTGATGGCAGATTCTGGCCCTTCTAGTTCATACAGTTCATCAGCTTTCACCGGGATAACATCCCATTTCCTAGCTGCGGCCACAAAAACCTGAGCAACTCGCGGCAAAGGGTTGCCGCAAGGTTTTACGTACGTGTAACCAGGTGTACCAAAAAAGAATGAAACCAAGGCCATGACTGCAGAACCTAGTGATAGCAGGAATCCTAGCGTCCATTTTCCATGATCCTCAAAATACACCAAAAGGGTGTTTGAGAATAAAGATCCAAAGTTGAGTGCAAAATAGAAATAGCAAAAGAAAGCTGCCTTAGCATTTCTTTCTTTCGGTTTCGACTCGTCAAATTGATCTGCTCCAAATGTCACTATGGAAGGTTGATATCCACCATATCCAAAGGCCACTAGATATATAGCCAGGTAGAAAATAGCCACTCCCATCGATGTTGCCGGCGCGCAGGTTAGTGCTCCATCACCACATCCATCTGGTCTGGCCAAGAAAAACCAGGATGATACCGATACGAGCCCCAACCCCTAATTAACACACAAAATGGTTAGCAAATCACATATAGATTACAAAACAAATTCAGATTTCAACTTGTAAAATGGATTACATTTATCACATACCGAGACGAATATTAGCTGAAAGATTGCACAGGTCAAGTATCTACCCCAGTATGAATCACTGAGGAAAGCTCCTACGAGTGAGCACAGATAAACTGTGCCAGTCCACTTGCTGACATTATTGGCAGCATCAGCATTACTTTGACCAAGAACTCTTGTTAAGAATAGAACCAAATTCACACCAACTCCAAAGAAAGCTAGTGTGGCCAGGCATTGATTTGCTGCAGCGGAATGAAGTGGAAACAAAACAACAAGATTAGTCGAAAGCCATGATTAGTACTTCCATAATAAGAAGTTGAAATTTTATTTTATTTTTTCCTCTTTTTTTTATGATTACCTAGCAAGATGCTCGCTGCTGTCCACCCTCCAGTTTTCTTACAGATAAGGGAAGGCTTATTGTTAGCAATCTCCTGTTCTTCCTCAGTTCTGATTCTCTTCACAGCTACATTTTCCCAAGTGATGACACCCTCTCCTGTCACCTGCTTCTATTTGTTTTTAAAAAAAATTAAAATAACATTGTTAATTACAACTCAGTTGCACATAACTGGCCAATCCGAATAGAGAAAAATAAAATTCAAAACATGAAATTAAAGTCCTGTACTATATGAAACTTGGTAGGATCATAGTATTTAATTAATTACTGATTCTGGAGAGTATTTTAATTGACATAATTCAATGTTTTACGAACCTTTAGCGCAACGTTGGTGGAAGAGAACGAATCCATAGCAGCAACTGAATGTTTGTTCTGCAAAATAAGATCAGAAATCAATCAGAGATGGAACGAAGATATGAATTGATGATCAACAGGTTTTGAAGGAAACAGAAAAGTGACGGATAATAATGTAATGGCAAGCAACGTAGGACGTCAAGATTACATGCATGGCCATGTTTGACAAAATGAAAATTAAAAATAAAACTCAATTGTTAACATATTCAAAAATAGCGTGATTCGAACTCGAGATACGCAATACACATTACCAGTCCACAATAAATTGTTAGGACCGTTGCTCGGAGGCTGAACACAAGGTTTTAAAATCCTCAAAAGAAGCTCAAACATTCAAAAACAAAAGGAGAAGTAGTGAAAGAAGCTGAATTCAAATGAGGATAAGATGGTTAAGAGTGTGGCGCAAGAGAGTTCAATTTATAGGAAAAAACGAGAGGAGAGGAATGGAGTGGAGGGTGCAAGTCATTTTCAGAATCCTTTATTATTGCAATAGAAGAAGAAAATAAGGGTGGAGAATTGAATAGGGAAGATAGCTCAACTTAGAAGAGTGTGTGCCACAAGTTTGGTCATTTCTTCCATGATCAGATAATAGCTAGCCAGTGGGATATTACTTTCATGGGAAAAAGATGTCATCTCCTTCCTTCAAAACTCCTTCCTTTTCTCTGAAATTTGATAATCTTTCCTTAATTTCACTCTCTTCTCAATGATATATCCATTTACAAAACTCCAAATAATCCCATCACCATGCACAAGTAGCAGTCATGAACACTATACGTTCTGCGTTGGATTGACAAACCGCCTACAGTGAGGCCATATGGTGCAAATATTTCTCAACCTCGCTATTTACATGAAGAAAAAAAATGATATGTTGCTTTTATCTATTGTAAACATCAAGTAAAAGACATAAAAAAATACTTTTCATATGTTGCTTTTATTGAAACACAAATGGAACCGTTGATACTATATGACCTGGGATAGGTGTAAAAAAAATATAAGTAGACCTAGCAGGATAAATTTTCAACAAGTTGAGTTTTCTAATTTATTTATTTATTAAATAATGGTCATCCTTATCTATGATCTGGCCATGCATCAAGTCAATCCTCCAATCAAATTTAATAACTATGTATGAAATAAACACATGCAAACATGTAGATGTAAAAAAGTGGGAAATATAAGTTTCGTAAAAATATTCTCTTCTTGTCAAAAACAAATCTCCAAGTCAAATGTATAGCAACATTTTCTGCCACATTTTGAGAAAATAGTACTATGCAACAAAAGTAGAGCTCCTATATATCCAGCAAAGGTATAGCTTATAATGATTAAGGTCCAGCAGAATATAAGCAATTCTATTTTTCATCCCTGTTCTGAAGTACTGTTCTTATCAATATAAATTATAAACACAAAACATATTCAGAGAGAGGGGGGGGGGGGGGGGGGGCTGGAGGGAGACTCTGTTGCATTAGCATGATCTTTGACAACTTTCTAAGGGCATGAGACAACTTCCTAGGTAAATATACAGATTAGCTTGAAGTATATGATAAACAAGATGCGACCAAACTACAATCTGAGTCTAAGGATATATATATATATATATATATTGATTAATTAATGTATTGATCAACAAACCTCTTACGAAACTTGACCACAGACAACTTAAATTTCTCCGGGATTGTGAAGAGTTCTGGGGATGGTGAAGAACGTGCGGTACCAATGACTATGCCGGACTCCGGCGACGGTGAAGAACGTGTGTCAATAAGACTTGCTGTCGGTAAGCTAGAAAATCGTAGAAACCCTATAGTCATTTATGTTTGAAAGATGAACAAAGCTGGCCAATGGCCTCAAACACTCCCAATATCCAATGTGTTAATGCGATGTTAGCTTCGATAAACTTTTTTCTTTCATATCACACACGCACAAATCAAACCCTAGCTAGCTAGCAAGTGGTGCTGGTAGCCAATAAAACTTTTGCAGTACTTATGATCAACGGTAGATCGGGAATGGGAGAGGCAAGGAGTGCTTATATAGTAATGGGATCATCTTCACAAGTAGCACGCACGTAGTTAGTTTCATCAGGTCAAGGAATTAGTCTTCTATATTGATAACTAATCCCTAATAAAACTCCTTCTCCTACTCCTTTTCAACTTCTTTGATTACACAGAAAACGGATCGATTATTTTAATAAATAATTATTTTTTATGTATTTTTTTTTAAAAAGAGATAGATAAATAAGAAAAGAGAAAATCAAATATGAATTCAAAAAAAATAAGAAGAAGATATATAACTATTTCTCGAAATTAATCTTAACAAGTTGTAAATTAGTACAATATCATAATTAATCACCCCTTAAATTTTTATTTTTATTTTTATTTTTACTTTGGGTTTAGGGTTTGTGTAGGTGATTTGATGCCCTAGGATACAAGCGAGTTAAGCTATTAATTTCCGTCCATTGGATGCAGATCTAAACGATTGGTATTTTTGAATAAGCGGAGAGAGATGTGTTTTGATAAGGAAAGGAAAATTAGTTGGTGTTTTGATACGGCAAGAGGTGTGTGTGCGCGCGCGTGTGTGTGTGTGTATATATTGACAGGAAAAAGGGCAAATTAATTATCCTTTGTTTGTTATTTTTAATGTAGAATTGTTTCAAAAATTCCAACGCTCATTTTCTTTATCATCTTGAACGGTCAAGAGATTAATAAAAAGAAACCTATTGGAATTAGGAAAGAGTTGGAACCGTATCAGTTATATAAACTCATTAGCAGAATCGGTTGGGCCCAGATCATATATTTAGAACTGCAGTAGTTATTAAACTAATTTATAATCATGTTAATCTAAAATAATAATTTTTTAATATTTAAAAATAAAAATTGAACCACTGTTGATTAGATTTGATCAAATATTTTTTTATTGGATTTAGAGCAGAGTATGAATAAATTGTTTTTAAAAGTATTTTTTATTTTTAATATCAACATATAAAAAATATTTGTAAAACATAATTTCAAATATGTAATTGATTTAGAACTAGGCTCATGTCAGATACAGTTGATAATAGTGGAAAAAACTCACCCTATATTCAACTAGGATGATAGCCGAGTGTTAATATATATTCATCACGTTGCTGTGCCCTGTTCCTTGCTATTCAACTAGGAGTGTGCTCGATGAACAATTTCAATGCACACAACTTTTTCTACAGGAACCAACCAAAAAAAAAAAAGGTTGAAGATGATGGGGCACCATGTGCAGGGGTAGAAGACACAGAGCTTTACAGGTCAATGAAGTAGTCTAGGAAATTTAGGTTTGGACGTTAAGGTAAAAAAAAAAAAAAGAGGAAAAAATTATCATCATGTTCGAGTCCAAATAAGGTGAAAAGGCATGGCTCAAGTTTTTCGTTAATTTATTACACAGAGATGGGAAAAGATTGGAAGAACATAAAGGATTGAGCAAGGTGGGATCAGAAACAAAGTTAAGGAAAAAGGGTTTAGGTTTTTTTGGGATGAGGATTGAGTGATTAACAAGAAGGTGCATGGCTCAATTACTTTTTTTTTTTTTTGGATCATTCCTTACGAGGGAAACCCCACCCCCCGAAAAACGCACTTTGTGGGTCCAGGTGAGCGGTTAAAACCCCCGACTGTCCCAGGCTCTTACGAGAAGGAGTGTGCAAGGCAGAGGCTCGAACCTGGGCGAAACATTCTGCACCCAGGCACTTACCGCTACGGTCCTTTTCTTTTTCTATTTTTCTCCCCTTAGATCCTGAGCTAATTCTGAATTAGAGTCTAATCATGCACCTATTTTGAGCTTAAAGTTTAAACCGGAATATTTTGTTTGGTATTATGGTTATTTTTGTTTTTTTAAATACTTTTAAATTGTTTTTTGATTGAAATAAAATACTAAATTGATATTTTTAATTGTTTTTTTATAGTTTCGATGAGTTGATACCAAAGATTAAAGAAAATCTAAAACAAATATTTTCTCAATATATTTTAAAAATTATCATACACCATAAGGTTAATTGGGTGCATGCCGTTGGCTACACGTGGCATTGAGATTACAAGACCATCCTGCCTAGATAAAAAACTAATTACTTTTGTTCTTGAGAAATATAAATCTATTGTTGTGAAAGGATTTAGTTCTATAATTATAATTTAGCCCCCCAACAAAACAAAATTAGCAAAAGTGTCGTTCTAAGGGAATACAAGGCAACATTAAAAATATTTTTTTATTTAAAAATATATTAAAATGATATTTTTTATTTTAAAAAATTATTTTTAATAATAACAGATGAAAATAATTAAAAAAAATCTAATTTTAAAAAAAACACTACAATGACAACACAGAAACTCGAGAACACTATTCAAAATGAATTTCTTAAGAAAAATATGTCTCCACGTGAAAAAAGAATTCGTGGAACTCGGTGATTCGAGGGCCAAAAATCAAAGATGAAAAAGTGATAAGGACTGGGCCATATATAATTCACTGTGCAGGCATGACTTATCAAATCAAACAATTTCTAGCTGGGAGAGTGTCGATTTCAATTCATCTTATCATTAGATAAGCTGTCTCCCACTCACACCCGATCGTGATACGAAATCCCTTAATTTCCTCACTGTTCCTTGCAATATAAAACTGTCTCTCCCTTGTTATGACCCTCCAAATCTTAGAATTTTGGTCACTCTTTTGCTGGCATTGTCCACCTCGTGTCCTCGTCAACCTTGTTTCTTTCAAATCCTACAGGACAGCCTCCTGATTAAACCTGGAATTTCTGTTGCAAAATTTGAGGTCGAAAATCCTCACAAATGTTGTTGTTGGATCCTTTCATTAAACTGGTAAGAATAAATCAATGTAAATATTTAATTAAATAGTTGATATATATAGTGTTTATATTTAAATGAAACACGTTCGAAATCAAATTATCACTTATTCTCGATTGAACTGATAATTACAACGAGATTAATGTTAACCTTACGTATAATTCGAATGTGTTAAGACGAGATTTCATTAGTGATTATTGCAAATAAGTTTTATAAGACGATATATTATATAAGATTAGCATTCTTTTTTACCAAGGTCATCGTCACTTAAAGTCACATAAATAAATAAATAAATAAAGTAATTTGTAATTATATTATGTGGCTGCCGTTATTCGAAGGTGGCCAATGGCATGTTTGAGCTCCAAGTCTTCACATGATGATGACTGTCTTGAAGAAGGAAATACCGTTGACCGATTTAAGGAGTAGGAGAGAAAAAAAACTATGTAGCTCTCCTGTTTTGCTCTCTTGCCCCCTCCCTATTTTCTAAAAAATAATACATATTCTATGTATAAATTTGATCAGACATTAATATAAAGTTTAATTTTGATATGGAAAAGTCGGTCCAAAAATATCACATGAATAAAACTGGAAAAAAAAAGGTTAGCCAAGAGATAAAAACTACATTAAAAAGCTAGAAATATATTTTGTAACCTCATTTTTATGCTTGCACTCCATGCTTTTTGCTGATATCATTTATCTCCACCTTTATTGAAATGTCATTCTTTACTAAGACGACAGATCAAAGGTCATAATCATTTCTCTTGATGTTTGTAGGGCACCCTACCTTTCTAGAAACGAGCACGTCCTCAAAAACAAAACAAAATGATTCTTGCAAGCAGCCTCTGCATGATTGGCCATAACACATGACCCTCAAGATCCTTAAAGTGGACTACTAAACAGTTTTATCATGTGATCCAGTAAGATTAGGTAACTGTTCGAGAGAATGTTTGATGTTATTTTTTATTTAAAAGTATATTAGAATGATATTTTTCTAAAAAGAATTATTTTTAATATTAGTACATTAAAATAATCTAAAAATACTAAAAAAATTAATTTAAAGTAAAAAAATATATTTTTAAAAAAAAATTTCAATTTTTTTTTTGAAATGAAATACCAAGAGAAAACCCTGGTGTGAAGGGTGGAAGCCACTGCTGAAGATGTCCATTCCCCATGGCTGAGTTAGGTAAGTGCCCCCCCGCTTCCACCACCCTTTGTTTCCAGCAAGAAAGCAGGCTTTTGCTCTCGTGGTGTTGGGACACTCAGCAAGCTTAATGATTCGGTTCTCCCAATTTCAAAAAAAATAAAAAATCCAAGAAAGCTTTGTATAAACAATTCACAATAAAATGTAGTTCAAGTTGAGACTTTGAATTAGTAGGTCATTCAGTTGATCCATCATAAAACATTAGAGACATGGATAGATAGAGGATTATTTTTACAAAAAAATAAAAAAATAAATAAATAAATAAGATGTATAAAAAAAATAAACAAAAAGGATAATTTTATATTTTATCAAGGAGAAGAAAAGGAAAAAAGTGGAACTACTAGTCATATTGTTAATGTGTTGGTTCTAATATCACTTTAAAAGATTATACACGTCATCACTTTTAAGCAACACCATCTGCAGTGCAAGCACCAACCAACGTTTCTTTTAAAATACATTTATATTTGTCAAAACATTCCATTAACCTTTAGTTTAATTATAAAATAATCATAATGAAATGATTAGAGCACCATTGAGCTCAAGTTAATAAAATAAAATTCAAGGGTATTTAAGTATATATACTGTAAGGAAAGGATGGAAAATTAAATAAATAAATAAATAAATAAAAGCCCTTCCCCTTGTTAATTTTAAGTAAATCAATAATTCAATTGTGCAATTAAAAAGATAATTTATCCCTATTTAATTTAATAATATTAATTAAACCCGTGAAAAGATTGTTTTACTATTTAATTTATGCTTCCTTTGCTTGTATCGTAAAGAGAATAATTACAAAACACATAAACCGCGTAGGTTTTTGCACTGTGGACTGAGAGTGTATTCACTGTGGATTGCGACAGTGTGCGTGCGTTTTTCCCTTCATCAACCGGCGTGTGTGCATTTTTTGCTGGGGGTGTTTTCGGATTTTTCCTTCTTTTTTTTTAGCCGCAATGTGCACAGTGCAGTGATGAAATAGGCCCCCAATAACGACAAAAATGTGCACAGGAGCCAGGGGTGCCCTCGACTTTTCCCAAATTTTTGCACAGTACACTGACGAAATAAGCCCCCGATAACGATAAAATTGTGCACAGTAATCGGGGGCTTCGGCGTCCTTTCCCTCCCGGTATTTTCGTAAATACCAGTGGGGGAAGGGCTGTTTGGGTCATTTCTCGGGGGACAGCTGGCTTGTCGTCTGGCTGCGCCAGCGGCGCTCAACGCCAACGCGCCATGGAAGCGGCGCGTGCGGCTCCATTAGGTGGTCAAAAATTACGTTCCGCCGGTGAATATGGTGCGCCGCCTAGTCCTCTATCTCCCGTCGCGGCGCATGTGCGTTAAATATGTCAGGGTAAATGGAGGGGGTCCGGTTTTGTGGCCGGTGCACGTTTTCTCTCTCCTGCGGGCCTAATGTCAGGTCCGGTCCCGCATGTATATCAGAAGTTAATTGTGGTCCCTGAGGTTTGGATTTCGATTTTATGCCTGATTTTGGTAATTCAAAGTTTGATGGTTTGCAATTGTGCCCTTCAATTCAAAATAATTATATAAAGCATTTGTAATTTCGGTCCCTAAACTTTTGATTTTCGGTTTCTTTTTCGTTCCTGTAATTTGTTTGGTCCGAATGTTTTGATTTCTTTAATTTGGTCCTCCAATTAAAATTCTTAATATCAACAACTTTTCATATCAGTCCCACTTCTTCTAATTTTTTGATATAATAACAGCAGTTACCATAATTATTATTTCATTATTTATTTTGGTCCCAAGATTTTATTTTTTTCCAGTTTTATCCTTGAATTGGAATTAATTATATATGTTATTTTTCATTTTGACCCTTATTCTTTGAATATTTTATTTTTTATTAATTAATTTTTTTTAATAATAATAATAATAACAACAATAATAATAATAATAATAATAATAATGATGATTTAATTATTTTCATTCTTACTCTTTTGTTATTTTTTTACCCTCCCGATAATTTGATAAAATTTTTTTGCCAGTAATAGCAATGATAATTTTTATTTATTTATTTTTATCTGTTGTTAAAGTTTCTGAGATATTTTGAATCTTTCATTTATTTTTGTTTCTTTCATTATTAACATAATAATAATAATTATAAGAATAATAATAATAATAGTGATTATTATTAATATTATAAGAATAGCGATTATGTATTCTATTATTATAATAATAGTGATTATTTATTCTTTCATAATAATAATAATAATAATTTTTAATTGGTTTTTCTTGCTTGCTGTTTTGTTCATGCTTTTTAATTTTTTTCCCTCGATATAATTTAATAATTTTTTCTGTTTTTATTCTAGCGGCAATAATAATTTTAGATATTAAAACTCCGATGTTGCTATTGTGATAATATTTTAAATTAATGTTGCTTCCTTTTCCCTTTTTCTCTCTCTCTCTTTCTATTAATTGATTTTTATAATTTTATTATCTGCACAATAATGATTTCAGTAATTTGTGTTTTTTTCTTATTCAAATATTTTGCTCTTTTTTCTAATATTAGTGCGCGTTCTTTTGTGATCGTTTATGACGCAATACCTATATTCTAAAAAATGTAATTTATGCTTACGTTACAAACTCAACTCCAAATTTTAAATATTTTATCTTTTCATCTATAATTTTTATTTGCTTATATCATATAAATTTATCATTGTAGATTTAATTAGGTTAAATTATATACAAAAAAACTACCCGCGGCAACGCGCGGGCAATTAGCTAGTTATTATTATTTTTCGTAGTAATTTACAATCCAATAGGTCTTGCTCAATCGTTATTGGGCTTGGGCTTGGTCTTGGGCTTGACTCAACATTGAATTTGTCATGACGGAACAACCAAAAACAACCTAGAACAGCTCGAATATTTTTTCTACGGACATGTTTGACAATCCTAAGCCTATCTTAGGCCTCTACAAGTTAAGAGTTATCAATGTAAGGCCGAGCTTACAAGCCCAAACATCACACTAACTTTCTCATCTGCCGTAGTACAGATTACTACCAGAATCCCACCAAACCAACACAGCGTTTTATGATATCTCAATCACTGCTAGAAATCATCACATGGCCCCTCCTTTTCATGAATTTGATCAAATCAAGTTGTAAATTTTAAATCGTCTCAAATTAACCCCTACAATTTCAAATAAATGCAATCTTTAATCCTCCTTCCAACTGCACTATATCACATAGAACTCACTTCACTGTTTAAAAATTGATAAATTAGGATAAATGGACTAAAGTCGCATCAAACTGAATGTAAAAGGGTTATTTTACCCTAATCCAAAGTATAATTTTATCTGATCAAATTTCAGAAATTTAGGGATCGAACTTGATTTTAGCCTCTCTATCACACCACCTCCAAGGTCCAGGCTATCTAACTAGAAAGAAACAGCAGCTAAACAAACAAAAGAGTCAGCTTTCCGTCCATCTCATTAAGCTGCTGCTACTAACGAAGTCCACCTGCCCTCGATCTCATCGAAAACCCCACAAAAACCCATTTCTTCATTCTCAAAAAGACTAACTTTCCTCAGTAACCCTCACCAAAAGCAAAAATCTCTACTTTATTAGCTTTTTAGAACAAAACCCTTTTTTATTAGCTAAGCTTTCACATTGGCTCTCAACATTTACCAAAGGTAGCTTATGACCCTTGCTTGCTTTCGCTCTTTGTGTATGCTTTTATAGTTTTATTTCTTGCTTGTATGCTTACCTCTTGTTTTTTCTCTAATGGGGTTGGATTTGTGATTAGAATGTGAGATTTGAACTAATTGGAGTTAATATTTTGAACTAATTGAAGTTCTGTTTCTATGTTATTTGATGTTTGTGCATGATTTGAGGAATGAAAGATGGGATCTTTTTTTAATTTTCAGTACACAGTTTAGCTTGTAGTGCTGCTGTTTAGCTCATATTGTTAATTATCTTGGTACTATTCTGTCTTGTTGCTACATTAGCTTATGTTCCAGTGACGTATTTTAATTTGCTATTCAATTTTGTTTTTGTTTTTGTTTTTGGGATTCATAGATTTTGTTTTCTTGTTTATCATAGGAGTGAGAGTTTTTTAAATTGATGACCAGAGGTCACAAGAATGGAGACTACAGAGGAAGTTTTAAAAGAGAAAAAAACTTCATAAAAAGAAAATAGTGATTTTCCTGAAAACGAAGCAAGCAAATGCATGTAACACAGAATGTTTAACATTAGGAATTAATATGTTATGATACATGACTCATGATCCGTAAATGGAATTCTACCTTTGGCATGCTTAGTCTAGGCAGGATTTTGAGTTGATATTATAGAGATGGATTTTATGTGATGCAGTATGGAGAATGATCTCTATATATTCTGCAGGTCTCTATTTTCTTCTAAGAAGTTTAATTTATTGAGAATGGCGGCAACTGCGGCTTCTGGCCTTCAAATGGCAACTGCAAGGCCCTGCATTTCCTCTTCTCGCGGAATGGTTAAGGCAGGTGCTGCTATTCTTGGCGCCAATTCTAAAGGGGCGTCATGGGCTAAGCTTGCAAGTGGTTCTCATATATCATCTACCCTGCCTTTTGAAAGGACTCTCATGTCTTCTTCAGTTAAATTGAATAAGGTCGTGACAAGGGCAGTGTCTGAATCTAGGGAAAATAAGCCAGTGTCTGGATTGCCAATTGATTTGAGAGGTACTGTTTTTTTTTTTTTCTTTCTTTCTTGTTTCTCCTTTTGTTGGCTAGAATGCGCAACTCCTTGCCTACATATGTTCTTAGCATTATGTAAGCAGCATCTACAAAACATTTTTTTTTCCCTCTGTAAATGACAGAACCAACATTTATTTTAAATCAATCAACATTTGGCCAAATCTCTACCAGCACTGAGTTTTGAATACTACTACAAAGGCCACATTCTGCCATCTTTTAATATGTTTAATACTGCTGCATATCCGTGATCAATTAAACTACAAGTAATATTTAGGTAAACGGGCATTTATTGCTGGTGTGGCTGATGACAATGGGTATGGTTGGGCAATAGCAAAATCTCTTGCTGCTTCTGGTGCTGAAATACTGGTTGGAACATGGGTGCCTGTGAGTAAATTCTTGTTTCAAAATATCTTTCTTTCTTTCGTTGTTTAGATTTCTGTGCCATGTAAAAGTATTATGTTAGTGACTATGAAGCTTCTTTTGCAGGCTTTGAACATTTTTGAAACAAGCCTGCGAAGGGGAAAGTTTGATGAATCTCGCTTGTAAGATGCTAGCATCTTTTAAATTATGCTCTGATGTGTATGTTATAGATTGAATCTACTAACAAATTATTTGATTCTTAAGGTTGCCAGATGGTTCTTTGATGGAGATCACCAAAGTATATCCCCTCGATGCAGTGTTTGACAACCTTGAGGATGTACCAGAAGATGTAATAGACAAGAAGAATATAGTCGATTTAATGTACACAATATTGTCATAACATCTTGACATAACATGCTTTTATGTATGCTCTTGCAGGTGAAAGCAAATAAACGTTATGCTGGATCCAGCAAGTGGACCGTTCAGGTATTGACCCCAAAAATTTTCTTTTTCCCTTGTTATCATGCTGAATGCTTTCAAAAGCCACCCATTGACATTGTATTGCATTCCTTGAAATAAATTGTTTGTGTTGTAATGCTTTGCCCAAAATTTCAAAACCTTACTCATAGATCAGATTTCATTTGTTCTCTGACTGAAAATTTGATATTTTGTTGTTTAATTTTGTACCCTAGAATATATAGGGTGTCCAGATGTTTCATGTCTTATAAAAATTTCCAGATAGGCCGTACTTGTTTTTAATTTTCAACAATTAACATGCTCTGCCCGTGGTTAAGCTGTCCTCGAAAACTTTTTAACTTGTATAATGGGCTGCAGATTTACCTATCCACTGAACTTATATGTGCTCTTTTTTTGCAGGAAGTTGCTGAATCTGTCAAACAGGATTATGGCAGCATTGACATCCTGGTGCACTCACTTGCCAATGGGCCTGAGGTAAAATAAACTCTCATGTTGAAATTTGTGTGCGTTGTTATCTTTTTTACATAACAATGAAATCTTCTTTATAATAGGTTACTAAACCCCTTTTAGAAACATCAAGGAAAGGATATCTTGCAGCCATATCTGCATCCAGTTACTCATATGTTTCTTTACTCAGGCATTTCATTCCTTTAATGAATCCAGGCAGGCCTCCTTTCTTCTATAATGTTTCAGCATTTTCAGTTATATCTCTAATTTCTTTACACATGCAAACATGATTTAAACAGATTTCTGCTGATACAGGTGGTTCATCGATTTCTCTCACATACATTGCTTCTGAGAGGATTATACCAGGGTATGTTTGTCTTGACATTTTTATCCATCTTCTGAAGTCATGGTATTATCATTTCAAATAGTTGATAGTTTTTTCTCGAATGCAGATACGGTGGAGGCATGAGTTCTGCCAAAGCTGCACTCGAGAGTGACACACGTGCAAGTTTTCATTTCCTTCCTTACCTGTGTGCATGATTTATGAATTTACAAAACAATGGTGACTGTCTTGAGTTATTTATTCTTGTACAGGTGCTTGCATTTGAAGCAGGAAGGAAAAACAGAATCAGGGTCAACACAATATCTGCTGGTAACTTTTCCCTGCAATTTTCTATTAGTTTCTTATCTTTTTTAAGGAAATATAACAATCCCATTGGACCCAAAGTAAGAGCACCCAAAGAATATAATTGGGGTCATCGTGTTCAGTAACACGACTTGATTGGAATATAAAGTTCTTTTAAGGGTTTTCTTCTCTAAAACCCCTAGATATGCACTTGTATGAATTCTCTGATGTTCTGGTTATTTTAATTCTCAACATAAGAGGTGTTTGGGATTGTGGTGCAGGGTGCTTTTTAAATTATTTTTTCGCTTAAAAACACATCAAAATATTTTTATTTTTGTTTTTGATATTAACACATTAAAACAATTAGAGAGCACTAAAAAGAAACATCAATTTAATGTTTTTTTCAAGCCAAAAACACTTTTTGAAAAGCTTCTAAAAGTAAAAGCAGAAATTGTGCCAAACACCCCCTTTAGTGCTTTAGAGAGGTAGCTCTCAATCCATGCACAATAGCTATAGCTAGATGCTTTAAGAATTTTTAGTCACCAGTACAAGTCTCTTTGGATACATTGATTGGCAAGTTAAAGCACCTATCTGTTCTGCCCCCATATAGATGGATACCCTCCACTGCACTTTGACATCATAAAACCGTCCAATCAGTATTTCCATCTGGTCATGGTTTTGACTTCCAAGTTGCATGTAATAATGCATGAATTAGATCCACTTTTAGGGTAAACAGCTTGGTTGATGTTATAGCTGGAAGAACAAATACTTTATTTTTGCTTTAGCACTGTCCTTTTTTCTTTGAGCCCATTTTCAGATTAGTGCAGTTTAAGTTGTCGCTAAGTCACTTGGGGTCAGGCTTGCTTTGATATCAACAGATTTTAGTTCCTTTTATAAGTATCTCCTTTGTTGTCATTGCCTTAACTTTCTTTCTTGACCTCACAGGTCCACTAAGAAGCCGAGCAGCAAAAGCAATTGGATTTATTGACACCATGATTGAATATTCATTAGCCAATGCTCCGTTGCAAAAAGAACTATCTGCAGGTAAATTTGAACAGTTTTCAATTTCAATTTTTTATGTTTCCTTCATTTTCTTCAATTAATGGTCAATACTAAGCTCAAAAAACTGATGGAACAGATGAGGTGGGAAATGTTGCTGCCTTCTTAGCATCACCTTTAGCTTCTGCTGTCACCGGCACCGTGATGTATGTTGACAATGGCCTCAACGTAATGGGTGTTGGTGTTGACAGCCCAGTATTCAAAGACCTTAACATTCCAACAGACAAGCACCAGGGATAAGTGCAGGCAGGATGATCCATCAAGTGAAACTTTGATTACTGATAGGGCTGCCTGCCCCTGTACGGCTTGGCCATCGGCCCCAATTTTTCCATGAGAACTTGTTTTTAGTAGGGGAGTTAACAATTTCAGATAATGTTTGCAATGTTCATCTTTTATTCATGTAGTAATTGCTGCTTGCACAGGCTGTAACAGCTTCTTTAAGGAGGTTCGTGTGGAGACTGGAAAATCTTTTTTGATAACAAATTTCTCTTCTTCCTGTTCCTTTTCTTTATCTATTTTGGCAATCTCCATGCAAGTAATCCTCTCAGCCAATGCTGCTAGCTATCACTGATATTAAACCTAGAGGGTGTTTGACACCGTTTTTTTCAAGTCGTGCCGCAGTTTTTGAAGGGTTTTTTTTTTTTTTTTTTCATTTTAAATGAATATGTTTTAGTGTTTTTAGATTATTTTGATGTGCTAATGTTAAAAATAATTTAAAAAAAATAAAAAAACATCATTTGAATATATTTCAGCACGAAAAACACTTTGAAAAACTACAGTAACAGCTGTCCTAAACAGGCTACGGCACTAACCGACCTAGAACCAGGCCTGGACAAGCTCTTTTCAGTTGGGTGAGAATTAACTTGGTTGGCCTCTTAAAACATCCGGTTTGATTTAAGAAAAAAATATTCAAAATAATGTTTTAATTTTTTTTATTGAATTTTAAATTAACTAGGTTCAAATACATAGTATAAAATATTTTTAATTCTCAAGAATTAAAAATATTTTATACTAAATTAGCTTCATTAAATCAAACAGTTTTGTTTAAGAATCCTTTAAACCTGACTTGGATAAGATTCGGGTCACTAATATTTTATTTTTTAAGAAAATAAAACAATAATATTTTTAAAAATCAACTAATTGATATTGAATCAATTATTTTTTACTTTTTCTTTAACGGAAGCCGGTTCAGTCTAAAGGTAATCGGGTTTTGAACTGACCGGCTTGGCTGTTCCAGCTTTTAAAACAATGAACTAAACAGAGTTCACTTCTGTAAAAAGAAACACCATCCTGCAAGAAACCCTTCAGAGCTCATCAATAAAACAATAGCCAAGAAAAGTGAGAGCTTGAAGAACTATTTTATATGGGTTTGAGAAGAAGAAAAGAAGGGTGTTATTTTTGTCACTCTTTCAAGCATAAACAGGTAAAATCTCACTGAAAAGATGGTTACTTTGTGTTGGAGGAGTTGGTTTTTGGTATTGATTTAGATATGAGCAGTAAAGCCATAGATATGATCAAACAGGCTATAAATTCAATAATGCATTGAAATAAATATATTAAACTTTGGTAATCACTTGTTATATATGCATTGCTAGCTCTCACAATAAAAAATAATAATTTTTTAAAAATATTTTTGAAACATAAGATCAAAAAGGCTATAAATCAATAATGCATTGAAATAAATATATTAAACTTTGGTAATCACTTGTTATATATGCATTGCTAGCTCTCACAATTTTGGTTGAAAGAGGCTTGAGAGTCTTACTCATCTTATTGCCAATGATTTTTAAGGTACTTCTATATTTATTATATATGCTTTGATATGGTAAATTAGTCTGGTAAACTGTTACTTTAAAACTTAGTTGTTTTATTATAAATTATTTTAAAATATAATTATTAAACAAATATTTTATTATAATAATATATCAACTATATAAATATAAATATTTTGTTATTTTTTAATTGAGTGTACATGATTTGTTTTTATTTTTCTGATTGCATGTGCATATTTTTTTATTAATTTTAATATTTAATGAATACATTTTATAATTTTATACGAGCCATATTTTGATCAAGTTAAATAAAATTAAAAATCAAAACAACGAATAATAACAACAACGATTCAATTAATCTATAAAAAACAAAGCAATATAATTCAATTTAAAAGAAACAAGGATAAAAAACGTAAAAGTTGTTGAAAAAGCTTACCAAAAACCAGTGCAATAACTTCTCTCAATAGTCAATTCTCACCATTAACACACCCAAAAAAACCTTCACTCCTCTTACTCTTGTCCAATCAAGTTGGAAAAAGCTTCAATCTTTCTTTCTCATTCATCAAAGCTACCCCGTTTCCGATTTCCTCTATCTGAAACATGTCAAACTATACAGTTGAGTCCACCAAAGTAGAGACAATTGATGGAGCCAAGCTGCATACAAGGCTGTTCAAGCCAACAGAGGAAGGAGATGTAAAAGACAATCTGGTGATTGTTCTTGTACATCCTTTTTCAATCTTGGGTGGTTGTCAAGGTCTTTTAAAAGGAATTGCTGTTGGGTTAGCTGGAAAAGGTTATAAAGCTGTGACCTTTGATATGAGAGGTGCCGGCAAGTCTACCGGGAGGGCTTCTCTTACTGGTTTTGCTGAAATCAAGGATGTTATTGCTGTTTGCAAATGGGTTTGCGAGAATCTGTCTTCTGATAGGATTTTGTTGGTGGGTTCTTCTGCAGGTACGTGTTTTGATTTTGTTTGAAGTGATATATCATTTGTGAATTGTCTGTAATTTTTGGCGAGAAAGTTTAATGCTTTGTGGGAATTAATTAGAATGCTTGATGGGGATGATGATTACTGGATCTGTGAACTGAGTGCTGGTTTGTGAATTGTGAATCTGTGATATTTGTAAGACTCTACTGATATGGTGGTTATTCATAATTTCTCATCACAAAGAAAGAAAAATGAATGAAAGGGAAACAGGCAATGGTCATCAGCACATCTGAGAAGATGCATCATAGTTTTTCTGTCAAGGAAGGGAAGGATTTGATGGATCAAATCAATTTTTACATGCGATTTGCAGCATGGTTGAATATGCTAATTTGGATGTTTGATTGAATTGCGGACTAAGTTTGAGCATATGGATGGTATTCATTTGGTGATAATCGTGCTCGTTGATAGAATTAGGCTAGCTATAGCCATTTCGGTTTTATTTGTCCATGAGTTGGGATTTGATGATGTGCTTTCTACATCAACCTGTTCTCTGGTTCTTCTATTCTGTTCGTGTTGATGTGGGCATCTTTTGATGGATTTTAGTTGATAGGATGAGTTAATACTTGCAAAGATGAGAGATTTGTGAAGGAAACTAAAACTTCTAGGAGTGATGTTTCTGAATATTGGATTTGTCCATAATTTAGGCGGGTATAGGCCATCAAATGCAATTTCTATTTCTTAGTAAAAAAGAAAAGAAAAGAAAAGGATCTAGGAATATCGGTGTGCCTCCTATGATAGAAGGTCTAGGTAATGCAAATTTCTCTGTTCTGTTATACTTTTGATCGAATTTGATAATCTAATTATGTACTCCCTGCAGTTTTGTTTTGATCTCCAGGCCAGTAGAGCTTTAAAGTTGTGCTTTTCATTTCTTAGTCTGTCAACTATAGCAAGCTTTAAAGTTTTCATTGTTGGGTATTTGATAAACTAACATGATGGCAATGAAATGATGCAGGTGCTTAATATGATTGTGATCATTTTAAAATCACGAAATAAACTGCCATAGATATAATTATTCCACCGTTTCTTGTGTGAAACTGATCTTTGGATTATGTTTTCCCCTGGTACAGGTGCACCAATTGCAGGTTCTGCAGTCGATGAGATTAAAGAAGCGGTTGGCTATGTAAGTATAGGGTACCCCTTTGGCATGTTTGCCTCCATCCTTTTTGGAAGACGCCATAAGGCAGTCCTGAACTCTCCGAAGCCAAAACTTTTTGTTATGGGAACTAGAGATGGGTTTACCAGTGTAAAGCAGCTGCAGCACAAGCTGAGTTCTGCTGTAGGACGCGTTGAAACACATCTAATTGAAGGAGCAAGCCACTTCCAAATGGAAGGCCCTGAATTTGATAACCAGATGGTGGACCTTATCCTACCGTTTATCTCATCTTTATAGGAATATTATATGCCATGGCAGTTTATGAGGTGTGCTGGGTAAGATTGCCCCCGGTAGGGACTCTTGCTTGTACATGCTGATTATCTTTGTTTAATTTGCAGGATTTGGCGAATGGTTTACATATTCTATGCCATCAGAGTCAACTAACTACTCAGTGAGAGTAACCTCTAAGCTCTTGCCACATTCATATTGCAGAGAGAGAGAGAGAGAGAGAGAGAGAGAGAGAGAGAGATTCAATGCCATTTTTACATGGTCACATATTACTCCCAAAATAATTTACATCAACATTTTCCTATTTCAATGAAACTAAAGTTACACTGAAATCAAAGTTACTGTCATTAACAGCCTAATATACAACAAGCCCAGGGATTGTCATGCTCTTGCCTGGTCACAAAATGAGGAAGCTATAATACAAGTCAGGGTCACTGGCTGACAATAAGCCTAACAATCACATGTCATAGTTCTCATCATGCTGATTACTTGAAACAATTCTGCCATTTCTTGCCATTTTGTTGCCATCTGAACCTTCAATTCCTCTACCTTCACCAACAATCTCCTCGTATGACCGTTTTCTCCACCCCCGATCTTGGTCCATTGATTGACCATGGGGAAATGGATGTTCCCCCTCATCTGTATTGATGCCAGGAAAAAGAAGATTTTATTCTTTTCATTATCACTAATGTATTGTTTTATGGTGAAAATAATCCACTTCGATGGAGGACTAAAACCAGTCTACACATGTATCAAAGTGATTAGCCTGTTAAAAATCACATCTCACTGATACTTGGCATGAAAATGAAGTCACCAGTGGTCATGCTTGAGGATTTAAGACAAGCAATGAAATGTTTCCACAGCTTTCAGATAAAAATTTGAGATTTACTTGCATCTCACTGGATTGATAAAAAAACACACTAGAAATTCGGGGAACTGCAGTATACAACAATTACAGGCTGATCTGAATACCCCAAATCTACAATTAGATGATACAACAGATAGCAGGGGATATATGAACATGTTATGTGTAATTAGTTATTACCACTTTCACCATCTGATGCATCTTCAAGCCTTGCAATTGCATTGACCAGGGCTTGTTCTTGTTCCTGCATGGATGAGAAGATATAAATGCAGTGACAGAAGATATTAAAGCAAAACGAGGTGTGTGGTGCTTACTTCCAGAGCTTTCTTTGCTTTCTCAATTTCCAAAGGATCAGGATGGCTAGCACCAAAAACTTTTTCTACCTGTTCAAATTGGCCAAATTAGGAAAAAGAAGTTCCTTTATTTCTGCGTGAAGCAGGTTCCAATATCCATCTTACCTCCTTGATTAGAGTATTTGTGTGAAGTATCTCAATATCACCCATAGCCTTCTTCCCAATGCCATTCTGGGTTAAAGGGAAATCTTTTTTGGACTGACCCTTTGTGGTTCCTCTACCTCTTCCTGCATTGACAACTGCACCACCACGTGCAATGGCTTTCTTATTACCGCGACCTGGTCCAGGCCGGCCACCTCTACGGAAAAGTCCAGGTTCCTCACCCTCCCACCTAATATCTTCAGGAGGTATCTGCCATTATCACATACAGATCAGTAGCAGCTAAAACTAGAACTCTGAAAAGGATTCCAAAGATGAAATGTGACGGGAACACATGAAGAAAATTGATGGCATACTAAACAAGGGAGGAAAATATTCAAAAGACCAAGCATTATTAGTAATTTGCCATGCCACATTGAATACATCACTAATTGAACCCTTGACACTACTATTAGCCTGGAAAAAGGTGAAAGGAGAAAAGGACTTGGTTAACATTACATTCTCCATGAACATGCAAAGCACAAGGAAAAAAAAGTTAGCTTGATCTTATCAATACCTCATAATAAAATCACATCCAGCAGAAAAATAATCTGTTTCAAATAAAATCTTCATATTTTTAAACACGTATCCAGATGTCAATTTCTTATGTACAAGTCATTCTTCTTTTGATAAAATTCTACTATCATATTTGGATACACTACAAAAAGAGAGCAGGCAAGGAGCAGCATTCAAATCTTTCAGAAGCCAAGTAGCAATCCCACTTACCCCAGACTCTTATGTAATACAGAACAGAGAATCCCCCCCCCCTCACCCACCCACCCACACTCGCACTCAAAAAGAAAAAAAGGAGATCATTCTCAGTGTTAATATAACTAGATGTAAAATAAACCATATCACATCATCAGCTCCCAGGAGCACAACAACACTTACCTCTTTGAGATTGACCCATTCCCATGTTTCATCTCCAGTATTAATATCATAAACCAAAGCATGCCGACCCTGTCAATTTGTGGAAAATGATGTTAGGAAACCCAGTGATAAGCAGGCTATTACATAGTCAAGAGTAGACTGTACCTCAACTGGATTGAAGTCAGTTATAACAGCTTCATAGAAGTGGTTATCCTCTGGCCATCGAGTCCAAACTTTTTTTCCAATTAAATCATTGGTTGCAAGGACACCTGAAGAACCACGATTAACAACTTGAGCCCTGCCGGACAAACCTGTAGAACGCTGCTGCATGGACTTCATTGCAGATGCAGCAGACAGCCTCATTAACCAAAAAGTTGAGGATAAACCAGCTAAGTATAAATCCTCATCATTTTGCTCACACTTATTCAACTTACTGATTTGGGCTTCTTGTTCCCAGATCCAGGGGGAGGGCCATGTCTCAGGGCTGCAGTAGATGGTTGTGTAGATGGATGCAATACAGGAGAAGGAGCGCACATGGACAATGATGCGACTGACTGCGAGGTTTTCTGCTTCTTGCGTGATCCTGAAACAGTAGGACTAGCTATAGGATCATGAGAAGGCTGGACAGTGCTTGGCATGCTAGGCTGGATCCCAGTTGTCTTTCTCCATTCCCTGGAATTATAAGTGATAACACTCGTTAGAAAGACTGGCTGGAAATTAGATCTTCTAAGAATCTGCTCAACAGATATTCATGAAAAAAATAAACCTTATCCTCCGAATCATATCATCAGCGTTAACCCTGGCTAGGAGCTCCCTGTGTTCCTCATCTGAAACTCTTAGTTCTTTTCTGAGTTCTGTAATTAGACTTTCCTTTTCCTGGGGGACAGCATTCATAGAAAGGGCATCAAAAATTTGTTTAGCATCATCCAATGATACAACATAAATTGAAAGTATATGAAATGAACAAGTATAATACCCAAGTAATAGCATCTGACTGGGCTTTAAAGGCTCGCAGGACTGAAGTGTATGCTTCTTGTTCAATGTTGTGGATTTGAGTTTCCATGTCGCTATGCAACCTTGGCTGTGATGCAGCACCACCAACTGCAGATCTTCCATTCCCAGCAGTTCGCACCCCACTTTGGAATCTATTTCGATGTGTAGGTGGAAGGTCATCATCAGTTCCTATAATTTTAAAGATAAAGAACACACTGCATTAACTCTTTACAGTATAGTAAAATGTAACAATTCCAAAGCTTACAATTCATGAAATTAAGACATGGAGAACACACACACAAAAAAAACAAATAACAGCTAACTCTAAACTAACTCACCACTGCTATCAGAAAGCTCGTAATCCATTTCAACTCCTTAAAATCAAGCTTGTCACTTTCAGCCTTTTAATCACGAAAAAAACTCAACCACTGTAGCAAACCACCTGACTTCTTCACAAATTCAAGCTACAAACAACCTGACAAACAAATGAAAAGGAAAATTTCTTAATCAACAAATTAAGAAGCACACTTCAGAGGTCACAAATGCTTAGTGCTGCTTCAGAAAACAACAAATTTAAGCCAGTTCACTGGGGAAAAAAGTAGCCCCAGTTCACATATTTAGCTCCCCTAACCCTGTAAAGCAATTAATAAAAAAATTACACTCAACCTTCTTGATTCCTTTTTAACTTCAAGAACCAACTAAATAATTTCATAAACAAGGAAGTAAATAAATTCAGCAAAAACAAATCCTAATTCAACAAAAACCACCAGCTAAAAACTTGACGAGGAAGGAATTTAAGCAAGATTCAAGAAAACTAAACCGAAATACAAAAAGATCAAATCTTATATAAACTCACCGCTACCATTCAATCTTCAATGTTCATTGAAATTTCACCAAACCCTAAATACTTCAAAATAACTAAACTCGATCAAGATAAAAAAAAAACGAGGTTTTAAATAAAACACTTTGAGGAAGTGTCGAACATAAACCTCTCCTTGTGGCGTAAAATAAAACCCTGATATTTTATCGTCCAATTCCTCGAAAATGAACCGGAAAACGACCTGGAGAGCCTCTAAAAAGAAATTCGACGGCGTTTTGGGAAAGGCGCGTAGAATTGTTGTAAAATTGAGTGGTAATTGTTGGTGGAAGTGATTTTGGAGAGCAAATTAGGGTTTCGAGACTGAATTTCAAGGAACGCGGACTTGAAAAGGGTTTTATTTTTTATATTATTATTTATTTATTTGCTTTTGTCTGCAGTTGATTGTTGAGTTTGAGTTCCGGCCATTGCCTTTTTTTTTTATTAAGGGTTTTCTTTTAAAACATAAAAGAAAGAAATTAACTAGAAATTGAAAAGCTATCATATTTCATTGGATAAACCAAAAGATTTACATTATATATTGATATTAATATAATATATAAGATTGTATTAACAATTATTTTTTATTTTAAAAAATATTAAATAATTTTTTAAAAATTTACTTTTAATATTAATACGTTAAAATTATATATAAAAATGAATTTAAATAAAAAAATAATTTTTTTTTAAATTGAATGTGAAAATAAACAACCTCTAACACTCTTTAGTTAAATATATACTTTTGTATAAATATATGGAAAGATTTGTGAGTTAGTATATTGATTTGTGTACAAAATTAGTATAAAAAGTATTTACAAATACTTTTACACGGGACTAGCAAGTTTCCACAACAATTAGAGTAATGAACATCATTACTAATTTCATAAAAGATTAAACTATAATTGTTTTGCTTAGAGGACTCTAATTGAGAGATGATTATGAATTTAGTAAATAAAATTTTAAAAATAAATAACATTGCATGCTAATAATTTGATTGTTTAATCTTTATCGTTTTATAAACATTGATTAATGAATCATTGCATGCTTAAATATATGATTGAAATTATTAAACCCAAAACATCTTGAACGTGAACAATATGACTATATACAATAAAAAGATGAATATATATATATATAATATGACTATATACAATAAAAAGATGAAAATATATAAAGATATATAAGAAAAATGTGACCATGCACTTCATTTATAATAAAACTGAAAAAGAGACTTGGTAATTTGATGCACTGAAGCAAAAATAAGATTGAGATTTTAAAAAATATTCTTTATCAATTATAAAAGTGTCAATATTAAAAATTAATTATTTTTAAAAAATATTCCATATCATAATACCAAACACTAAGATTTATTTTGAATTGATTTAAACATTATTTTCATTAAACTTGAATGATTCAATCAAACTATAATGATAATTGACGAGGTAAATTCAATTGTTTTATTCTCAAAACTACACAATTTCATTTAGAAATATCAAAGCAATATTATTTTTAATATTAATTTAAATTAAC
Organism: Salix arbutifolia; assembly: GCA_025169955.1. Lineage (NCBI taxonomy): Eukaryota > Viridiplantae > Streptophyta > Magnoliopsida > Malpighiales > Salicaceae > Salix > Salix arbutifolia. The sequence goes on from CM045902.1 coordinate 896,450, forward strand.
ATAACAATCCAATTACTCTAATCTTGGATTAGGTAAAACTCAAAATAAATATTGGGTTGAATCTCGTAACTATGTTAGATATTATCATGATAAAATTTTGATAATTTATATAAAAATATAACCATAAAAAAGACAAAACAAAATCCTATGACAGAAGCTTTAACACACTTCCCAAACAAATCCCAAACCGCTTGAATATATCAGTCAAAGACAACCAAATTCAACGATGCCACCATTGCTTTCTCATTCCTCCTCTTCACTCTCCCTCCTCCGTTTCCGCCTCCCTATCAAATCCCCTTTCTACCCTCCCTCTTTCCTCAAATCCCAATTCTGCCCTCTATCTCCTCCTGCTCACCTCTGCAAACCCTCCCTTTCACGCCACGTCAGCACCAGCTCCTCCCCTCCCAGCAGCGGCAGCAGCGGCAGTGTTTCCATGGAGTCATCCTCGCCAGAACCAACTGTGTCACTCGACTCTGTGACGCTGGATTTAAAGAATCAAACTTTAGGTCCTGATGATGCTAGTACGGCTAAATTGAAGCTTGAAGATCTCAATTGGGACCATTCATTTGTTAGAGCATTGCCTGGGGATCCAAGGGCTGATACAATTCCACGTCAGGTAGTTTTTTCTTTTTTGAAAAGTTTTGATTTTTATGGGTTATTGTGTTGTTTGGATTGATATAAATTGTGGGTGGTTGTTTTTGTTGTTGGTATAGGTGATGCGTGCTTGCTATACGAAAGTGTTACCATCTGCTGAAGTGGAGAACCCTGAGCTTGTTGCTTGGTCTGATTCTGTTGCTGATTTATTTGATTTGGATCTTAAAGAGTGAGTTTTTGCTGTTCTTTTTTTTTTAATACTTTTTTATGCGCTTTTGTGTGTAGAAAATGATAAAAAAAAAAAAAAAAACTGTATAAATTGTGGGTCTGTAAGGTGGGTTGGGTTTGAATTAGTAATGAAAAATTATCTTTTTGCATCTTTAGCAGTTTATATCTGCTGATAGTTTACAAGTTTGATTGTTAGTTAGTGTGACCCCAAGTGTCTGTTTTAGAATACGCTTGCGATGGATATTGCAGGTTCCCACCCACATGGGCATGTTCTATGCGTGCACAGCTGAGAATGTGCGATTTTCAATATCCATGAGACCGAATGATTGATGACAGTTTTTTGTGTTGGGATTTGCAGATTTGAAAGGCCAGATTTTCCCCTTTTGTTTTCAGGGGCTTCTCCTTTGGTTGGAGCGTAAGTTTTGTAACTTTGGATTTATGTTGTGACTTGACCAAGTATCTTTCTTTTATGTATTTATTACATGTTGGCATTTGTCTTGCAGGTTGCCATATGCTCAGTGCTATGGAGGACATCAATTTGGGATGTGGGCAGGTCAGCTGGGTGATGGTAGGGCAATAACACTAGGGGAGGTTGTAAATTCAAAGTCTGAAAGGTGGGAACTGCAACTTAAAGGTGCCGGGAGGACTCCGTATAGCCGTTTTGCAGATGGCCTCGCGGTTTTGCGTAGCAGCATTAGGGAATTTCTTTGCAGTGAAGCAATGCACAGTCTAGGAATCCCAACAACTCGTGCTCTTTCTCTTGTGACAACAGGAAAAAATGTTACCCGTGACATGTTTTACGAGTAAGTTGCCAGGGTCTTGAGTTTGCTGATAATGGAATACTTTTCATGTTTTCAACTTCACAGGGTACTTATTTCCTTTGTGCTAGTGCCTCTGCGTGATATTCTGTTGGGGATTTATGCTGATACTAGAAAGTTTCCTTTTTGATGCATGGAGGAACTGGAGGTTTAGAGACTTTCAAAATGAATTTAGTATTTGTCACTGTGGAGTATGCTGTAGCCCTGAACTTCATTTACCTTTTATTAATTAGGAAATATTTCCAGTTTTTTTGTTGCAAATATTACTATTTTGCACTTCCATTAAACATTTTGTAGATGACTGACATAGGTGGAAATGGAAATTATAACCTGTTGCTGGGAATTCCTGGAAATGAAAAAATAGTCATTTGATCAATGTATTCACGTGATGACTTTGAGATGCTCTTCAGTGGACACTGATTACAAGTCTTTGCTCCACTTTTTGCAGTGGCAATGCAAAGGAAGAACCTGGTGCTATTGTTTGCCGAGTTGCACCGTCCTTTCTTCGGTTTGGTTCATACCAAATACATGCCTCTAGAGGGAAAGAGGACCTTGAAATTGTTCGTGCTTTGGCAGATTATGCCATCAGACATCATTTTCCTCATATCGAGAACATGAATAAAAGTGAGGGGTTATCTTTCAGTACAGGTGATGAAGATCATTCAGTCGTGGATCTGACCTCAAACAAGTATGCAGGTAAATATAGAGTTTCTAATAGATTATAGTAATAGTTAGGTATGTAGAGGAATTCTTATAGTGGTATGCAGCTTTACAAAGAAGACTGCAAAGTAAAGGAAGTACTGTGTGAACTTCATGAAGAGTTCAACCTATAGTAAGAAATGATTAAATATGAAAATTCATTTACATTGTGGTTTAAGCGCTTTGAATACATGATACTTGAGATTGAATTAATTTACTTTTATTGATTAGGGCACCCTTGTCGTCCCATATTTAATCTGGACCGTCTTCCAGAGTCCTTAATTGTATTCTACTCATTTTGGCTTGTGAACCTTTTCAGCTTGGACAGTGGAGATTGCTGAACGGACTGCTTCTATGATCGCAAGCTGGCAAGGGGTCGGCTTTACACATGGGGTGATGAACACTGACAACATGAGTATACTGGGTCTCACAATTGATTATGGTCCCTTTGGATTCCTGGATGCTTTTGATCCTAGTTTCACTCCAAACACCACGGATCTTCCAGGAAGAAGATACTGTTTTGCAAATCAGCCTGATATTGGTTTATGGAATATTGCACAGTTCACAGCGACCCTATCAACTGCCAAGTTGATTGACAACAAGGAGGCAGATTATGCCATGGAAAGGTACTTGTGTTTTGTAATTGTTAGATTTAATGGAAGCATACATGCAAATAGCAGTTGCTTAAACATTGTTTGCAATGACTTGTTACAGATATGGAAACAAATTCATGGATGAGTATCAAGCTATGATGACTAGAAAACTTGGTCTTCCAAAGTACAATAAACAGTTGATCAGCAAACTCCTTAATAATATGGCTGTGGATAAAGTTGATTACACAAATTTCTTTCGGTTGCTTTCCAACGTTAAAGCAGACCCAAACATTCCAGAAGATGAGTTGTTAGTTCCCCTGAAGGCTGTTCTGTTAGATATTGGACAGGAGCGTAAAGAGGCGTGGATCAGCTGGGTGCAAACCTACGTGCATGAGGTAAAACATACAGGCATTATATCTTCGGTGTGGATTACTATATTTACAATGCTTCCTCTTCTTTTGTTTTCAAAACTGGTTACTCTTTTGAAGAGTCCTTTTCTTCTCTTTCTCGTGTCTATGCACAAACCACACCTGATGGCTTTGTGGAAACTTTTAGCTGTCCACACTTGTGTTTCGTATGTAATTCTTGCAACCGACAATGTTTCAGACAATGGTACTCTTCTGAAGTTGGGGAGAAGGAAGTGGGTCTTGAGCTCAAGTCCTACCCTTTTCACCTAAAGAAACTAAAAGAAATGAATAGTTTAATTTTAAACTTAGAAATTATAATAGTTAGAGGAAATTCATTTGATCCATGGTGAACATTCATTACTCTGTCATGGCACTATGCCATGCATGTCCTTGCGATTCTTTTTTATATCCCCAAATAGCTGTTAGGTGCGTCCCTTGCTTTCATAATCAGGTATGGTCAAACCAACGAACCAATGCTTTTTGCGCGTGTGGGCATGGTTTTTATTTTTATGAACTATCTGGTCGAACAAATAGATAGGCACGGTGTTGTTTACGCAGTTTTCGGTTGTATCATACGATCTCCTTTCTGCTTCTGCAGCTGGCTGCTAGTGGGATCTCAGATGAACAGAGGAAGGCCCAGATGGATTCAGTAAACCCCAAGTATGTTCTCCGAAACTACTTGTGCCAGACCGCCATTGATGCAGCTGAACAAGGTGATTACAGTGAGGTCAGAAGGCTCCTTAAATTAATGGAGCGGCCATATGATGAGCATCCTGGAATGGAAAAATATGCTCGCCTTCCACCAGCCTGGGCTTATAGACCTGGCGTTTGCATGCTTTCATGCTCTTCATGAGTTGCTTGGTTTTACTGAAAATAGTCTTAGGATATGTATTTAATAGTTGAATCAAGCTCTTGTCCTCGCAATAAACTCGCTACATGTAAACCTTGTTTGTCTATGCTGTTATAACAGGTCAAGTTGGAAAGGCATTATTTATTTATTTATTTTTATTTTTTCTTATCACAATGGTTGTGATCTTGTATTCTTGTTCATGGATACTATGGAGACTGCTTGAGTTTCTTCAATATTATAGACAAGTGAGTATATGCATGGTGTTATTACTGAAATTATGCCCTTTTACTGATGTTAATAAATAAATTAATGACCTCCTAAGAAACTCAGCTGTGCCTACTTTCTAAAGGTTATTGATCGTGTAGTTATTAAATCCGTTCCGGTTCAAGTGTGTTAACAGGGGAACTTAGCATTGAGTGCCTGTTTGGGATACTGTTTCAATCTTGTTTTCAAAAAGATTGAATTTTTTTGATATTTTAAATGAATATATTTTGATGTTTTTAGATCATTTTAATGTGCTGATGTTAAAAATAATTTTTTAAAAATAAAAAAATATCATTTTTATGTATTTCAACACGAAAAATACTTTGAAAAGTTACCGTAACCGCTCTTCTAAACAGGCCCAACCTAATTAAGTTTTTTATTAAATTAAATTTGAATTAAATTGGTAATATTTTGTCTTGGATGTATTTCGATGTTTGACAAAAAATTATAATAACTATATAAATCACAGTAATCTTTTTATGGTTTTACAAAATTATTAAATAAACTCATGATTATTTAAAAAGTGATTTGATATAGGAAAAAGTATACTATTTACCTTGTAACAAGCTTCATTATAAGTGGTAATAAACTTCGAAGAATACCATTAACTTTTTTGCTCAATTAAATTAGTTCATCCTTGATTATTTGAATTTTAATAATTAATATTTATATTCAAATTCATGGATGTAAATCTTTTCTCATTATATTGTATATTTGAAAGCAATACGATTAAAATATCTTTAAATAATTTAAGTAAGCATCCAATTTTTTATATCATAAGATAAGATAGATTCTCAATAAATGTGATTTTGAAAATGTATCCCTAGCATCATCAAATATATATATAGCATCATCAAATATATATATATATATATATATATATATATAAATAAATAAAAATGTTCTAAGCACATAGGAGCTAGTCTAACTTGAATCAATTGATTTTATAGATTTGAAGGTAATATAAACTGGTAAAAACATAATTTATTTTTTTTAAAAAAACAAAACTTCAAGATTATAGTTTTTTTTAAAATATCATTAATAGATTGGATTAGCCCCCCCTAGCGACTCGGGTCATGGACTATATTGGGTTTAATAATTTTTTTATAATGATATGATAAAAATAAATGCTCATAAAAATTGAACATTAACCTTAATATATATATATATATATATATATATTTGACATTATGATAACCTTATAAAAAACAAATAAAAATAAACCATGCAATTTATTTTATAACCAATTCAAATTGAAGGAGAAAATAATAATACATTATTAATTAAAAAATTAAAGACAAAACAAGGAAACATATTTGATAGATAGGTGAATCTCTCAACCGGTAACTCGAGTAACCTAAACTAGCATGTCGAACCTAGTAATTGATTCATGAATTACTAGAGTTATAATTTATTTTTGTTTAATTATATGATAATAAAAATAAATGATCATAAAATAGAATATTAACATAATACTGAGATTTTTTTAATACCGCGATAAACTTAAACAAAACAAACAAATTATGAAATTGAATTCCTAATTAACCTAATATCTATAAATATGATAAAAAAAATTAAATTTGGTAGACCTGCGAACCATTTCAACCAACCAAACCCGTGAACAGGTCTAAAGACTTCATAAAATTTAATAACATGATTTTTTAAAATTATTTTCTTAATATATAAGAAAAAAATAGTAAATAAAAGAATCAAATTCAATTAGAAAAAAGAAAAAGAGAGAGAAAAAAAGAAAAAAAGCACCCTATCAAATCTTAAATCATGACAACTTAGTTTACCTTAATAAATTTGCAAATAATTTTAATCCTATAAAAAAGTAAAATAAAAATAAATAAATTATTAAACTCAATTTTTTATCACTCCAATATTAGAGATGAAATAAAAAAATCAAATTTGAAAAACAATTAATAACAAAAAGTAAAAAAAGGAAAAAGCAATATATTGTAAAAGTGAAATGGGTGGTGAAAAATTGTTTCCTTACCCTTTAGCTTCTCTTACATGTCGTTCCGTTACCTAATCTATAGAATCTTGACTGGCGGTCCATTCAAAACGACAAAAACAGACAGCCAGAGACCAATTGTTTTCTCAAACGACATGTCAATCCAAAACCTTCTGCCTTCCCTTATAAACTCAAACCGGTGCGTTTTCTCTAATTCGCTCTCCCTCTCTAAATCTTTATCCCACGTGAAATTGACTTTTGTGGCTAAGCAGAGGCTGTTTCTCTGTTACAGGTGAGTCTTTATTGAATCTTGATTCATCTACGTTGTTCAAAATTACAATGTATTTGTTGTTTTTTAATTCCCTGATGGTTAATAGCGTGCATTGAATCTCATAATCTTGGTTTTAAAATGGATAATGTAAACATTTTGCTTGATGAAACCATGGCATTTTTTATGCACTGACTGTTTGGTGAAATGCCTCAATGAAACTTTTCAGCCACAATAAGTTGTGATGTGGGTTGAAATTACATGATGGCCATGCATTGGATATATATTTTTATATAGTTTTCAATGATTTTTTGAGTGAAGGTCACATTTTGGATGGAAAATTTAGTAAGCGATGATAACCCTTTTTTAGTACGTTGTTTCTGCTACAACCCATATTTTTGTTCTTAATGATGGGTTTTCTTCATTGAGGAATTGATGCATTTCTTTTCAAATAAGCCTTTTCTTTTTTGGTGGTTTAGTTATAGCATATGAAGGAGTAGTAGTAGTAGCAGTTCTTATTTATGAAGATTTGTTGTTTATTTGTACTATTTGTTATTGTGACGTTGATATCCCTTCCTTTGAACTCCTAGATTCTGTGAGTTAATTGATGGTCTCATTTCACCAGCAAACAAAAATTGGTGCCGCCTTCTTTGATTTTTTCCTTTTACCTTCCAATAGTTTTTGTGCTTGCCGTTGACAGTTAAAATTCTTACTGTTTTACATCATACTGAAAGCGTTGATTTTCCTATCCAGAATTATGAATTTAGCTAAAGTTGCATGTGCATGACAATTTTTGCTTTTTTATTTTTTGAATCTAATTGTATTATATGGGGTGCAATGGTACCATGTGATTATAACACAATGATGCCATGTGAGAATAAGATAATAATAGGGATTAATTATTTCTTGGTTTGCAGAGAATGAGATTTCAACGAAGTCTTGAGGTTTGGAAATTAGGAAAGATCAACTACTTGGAAGCACTTAAGCTGCAGGAAAAGCTGGTGTGTGATAGAAAATCTCATAAGATTCCAGATACGCTGTTGTCCCTGCAACATCCTCCTACATATACTCTTGGAAAACGGCGCACTGATCATAATTTATTAATCCCTGTGCCTGAACTTGAAAAGATAGGAGCTGAACTTCACTATACACAAAGAGGAGGTGACATTACATATCATGGTCCTCATCAAGCCATCTTGTACCCCATCATTTCTCTTCGTGAAATTGGACTTGGTGCTCGGAAGTATGTGGAAAAACTTGAGTTAACAATGATTGATATGGCATCACAATATGGTGTGAAAGCTTGTGCTGGAAAAAAGTGTGAGACCGGGGTTTGGGTTGGAGATAGAAAGATCGGTGCAATTGGAGTTCGCATATCATCCGGAATCACTTCTCATGGATTGGCGTTCAACATTGATCCTGATTTAGACTATTTTAAGCACATTGTGCCTTGTGGGATTGCTGATAAAGAAGTTACATCTTTGAGAAGGGAGACAGGTACAGCGCTTCCTTCTGAAGAAGTAATTCATGAGCAGTTGATTTCTTGTTTTGCAAGAATACTTGGTTTCAATAATCTTATATGGAAGGAAAATGAGCCACCATTGCTGGATAATGGGAAACCTGAAAGAAACATGGATTGATAATGCTTCAATATTTTGTATGTAATGAGAAATAAATGACATGTGGCTATTACATGCCTAAAAGATAAATTATGTAAAACTTTTTTCTCTATGATTGATTATTCATGAAATGAATCAATGAGATTTTGTGTTTGTTAAAGTTGAATCCATTTAGCCATCTACAGTGACGTTTCGTGTCTATATCAAGAGAGTGACAAACAGGGTAGTCTTGCAATACCTGAGGGTATTTTATTGTTTTTTCAAAATGCATTAAGAACTGTGAACACAGTGAATTATTTTCAGGAATGGGGAATAGGGAAAGTAGAATCATCATAGAAAGTTTTTATTATGTTTGAGGTTGTCAGTGTGATTGTAGGCAATATAGGGTTCAAGGCATTTGAGAACTCAGGTCCTGTGGTGATCATGTTGGGGGAGTTATCTAGAAGCAACCTTAATACTGTTGGATCCAGGATCAGCATCTTCAATCAGTGAGATCTTGTTGGTGCTTTTTTCTTTGCGTTAAAAACAGCATATGATCCTGGTAATTCTGATGCCGTGTGATCCAGTAATATATGAGCTCAGAATGCATGTCATCATGTCAGTAATGAGTTGGAAATTAGTAATGTTTCTATTTTATTCCTGTTTTGCATAAATGTGTTTGCCCTTACATGCAGAACCTGCTTCTCACATGTACTCAGGATTCCCAGCCCATGAAACCACCTATTGGCTTCACCAAAACCTGTATTCTAATACCTCTCTCAAGAGTTCCTTGACTAGATCTCCCAAATTGTCCATATAATGTTCTTGTTTAATATCTGTGATCATTTTTCTTCTACCTAGGAGATTAGATTGCAATCTCTAAGGATAAAAAACTTCCACCATCTGCTGAATAATGTGAAGTTACTGAGGAGTGATACACCATCACATGGCTAAATGGAAGTGCGTTTACCAAATTTAGAGGTGTATCTTTATGATAATGCTTCAAAGGTTTCTGCTTGGGTTTGGGCAAGTGGATACGTTTTCAGCATGTCTTCAGGCTCTTAAATCCAGACTCTATATTCAATCCACCTTTGAATCTCAGGAGAACCATTGGCCATGAGGTGAATACACACATAGATTGAAAAGAGTTCTGCAAGACTGTCAAGATGCCTAAATTTTGTTGAGACAAAAAAATAACTATATTAGACATGCAAAAACAACCCTCAAGGCTCAGACTTTAACCACTTCAACTTGAGGTTTATATGAATGCAGCATTAGGATTAGGTTGGAGAAGATTAGGATGGAACCCAAGTCACATTAGTCTAAGTTGTTCTGCATGGTAAAGTTGTGGACGAGGAGCATGACGTTTTTTAGAAGAAGATGGTTGGTTTTGTTGTGTAAAGCAGACTTTCCCAGCTAACTATTGCTGTATCTGCTAGTCTTAAAAGTAGAACAAATCTGTTTAGTGACTAATTAAAAAGGACAGAAGGGGGTTGGTCTCATGTGATAAGTCACATGAGATTTTAAGTTATTTATTTGAAGGACTGCACAGAAGTCAGAAGGATAATATTCGACCTCAGAAGTATAATATTCAATTCAGAATCACATGGTCAACTGCTTCCAAGTTCCAACCTATTCATGAACAAAAGTCCTATCATTAAACTGCCGATAAAAATAAAGAAGCAAACCACCAGAAGTATAGTTCATATGGAAATGTTACTGGGAAATTGGCCAGTCAAATTATGCTTCCACAAGATTCTAACATGCATTATAATTGGAATCCTGTCATGCCTTATGCTGATGTGGGTCATCGAGCTGCTCTGTCATTATTAGTTATCTAACTGTTTTTTTTCTCCTTAAGCAGATATTTCATTATATATGAGTTTGGGAAATCCTCATTTCAATTATTGCTGTTTGGAAATGGTCTAGATCTACCCCTTTTAACCATGAAAGCTGAAACATAGCCTGGTTATTGTGAATGGCCTGTCCATTATCTTCTTGTTTATCTGTAGTTCCTAGGGGCAGGAGAACACCTTGTACCTGGTCAAGATATTAGGTTTTAACTACCATACAGGCCTAATTTTTTTTTTTTTTTTTTTTTATAAATGTTGTCTATATATTACTCCCAGCCAGAGTTTAGCACAATCTATATGTAACATTATGCACTGCCTCCTTGAGAGGATACCATCACTTCCTTGGCTCCAAAAACACCAGCAATTTCACTGTCTTCGCAAAATTATATCATGGGAAATGGTAACAGAGCTTTGTTTGTTCTATTGTCCTTGATTCTTATTCATGTTCTCATGTCCTCTCTACCATGTCTTCACCATGAGAGAGAGGTTCGATTAATAGGCAGAAATCAAGGAAGGAGATTTCAAGTTTCTGTCTCTTCTCTTTTGTCAAATGCTAACAAGTCAAATGGAGCCAATAAAGACCCTCAGAAAGCTGTGGAGACAAGTCTTGGGAAGTCTCCACCAAGTGTTTCAAAACCTACTCAGAACAAGTAGCCTTAACAGTATCTGTATAGAGATAACTGAAAGGAAGAGAAACTCATTCCCTTTCAGCATTTTTGTGTTTTTTCCCTTTTTTGTTTAACTGTAGGATAGCTAGAACAATTGGATCTCTATTCAATTCATAGTCTTTCTTTCAGGGTTTTACCTTTCTTTAAAGCCTATGGATCTGTAATTCATTCGTTTCCCCCCCCTCTAAGTACCTGGTTTTTCAGTAAATTTAGAAAGACATGAGGTGAATGTATTTATAGGAACTTTGTAAGTTTATATCAAAAACAGCAGCAACTTTTTTCAGGAAGATTGCAATTAGTCATTGGTTATAAATGTACACTCACCCCAAGATTGAGCATCTTTCCTATGATAGTTATATTCATGTTCCTCTTTCTGGTTACTACTGCTTATTGTTTTCTTGTCTTCTATTTAATTTTAATTTCTCAGCAGATGCATAATGATGAAGTATCCACATCAGCTATGATGTTCCTACTTGGTTCTCCAGTGTGATCCCATGTGATGGGCAGTGTAGGGATGGGTGCTTCAAATTCCATGGGAACAAGACTTACGAAGAGGAGCTGCACATGTTAACCATTCAAATAACAGTAGGTCTATTAGAATTCTCACTTCTTTATTCAGAACCTTTACAGCCTTGAGAGGGTATGTTCTCCCCCCCCTCTATTGGTGTCTAATATTCATTAGCATTTTTACATCCACGCAACAGGCATCTCCATAAGAATTTTTGATGCATTCTTGTTTAATAGCACATGGCATGGATATCATCTCATATGCATTCAGCCAATATATTTAAACCGTAGAGCTCTATTTTTATGCTTCTAAAATAGACTGATGTTTTTAACTGGTCGAAGTGCTCCGTCTCTAAATTCTTGTTTAATAGCACATGGCATGGATATCATCTCATATGCATTCAGCCAATATATTTTAACCGTAGAGCTCTATTTTTATGCTTCTAAAATAGACTGATGTTTTTAACTGGTTGAAGTGTTCCATCTCTAAATTGAAATTTGAAAGTCTTCTTTCAATGAATAATTACATTACGGGAATCAGAATTGAAAATGATAAAAGTCTTAACTCAACTGGGAAGGAAGAGAAGTTCATTACACAGCATAGCATACAGATTTATTTTCCACCGAACCAGTAGAATTCCCACCTTTTTTATTTTTTTCATTTTTTTGCTTGCTCCATCTGGATCTTAATATAATACTAGAAAACAAAGTCTAAGTTGGACTGTTGGATTTACTTCTTTTTTTCTCTCATCCAACTTAAATATGTTTGTCACTATATATGGAATCATTACCGATAACGATGAATTATTGCATGTCCATATTCAGTATACTTCCTACACACACACACACCAGTAATTTCCATATCTCCTTTAATAGTTAAATATTACACAGCATAGCATACAGATTTATTTTCCACCGAACCAGTAGAATTCCCACCTTTTTTATTTGTTTCATTTTTTTGCTTGCTCCATCTGGATCTTAATATAATACTAGAAAACAAAGTCTAAGTTGGACTGTTGGATTTACTTCTTTTTTTCTCTCATCCAACTTAAATATGTTTGTCACTATATATGGAATCATTACTGATAACGATGAATTATTGCATGTCCATTTTCAGTATGCTTCCTACACACACACACACCAGTGATTTCCATATCTCCTTTAATAGTTATATATGAGATTATTTATTTTTCTAATATTTTCATATATATCCCAATATTCTGGACTTGTTTCCAATTGAAACATAATTTCCAAATTCCAGTATTCAATGCATTGAAAGAATTTTTTTGCAAAGAATCAACGGGCTCAAGAGAGTAATGCTAAAAAGAAGTGGCTGTACATTTTGCTAATAGACACGGCATTACATGTAATATCATGCATACTGTCATCTGCTCTGGCAAATCCCAAACTGAAAATGAAGTAATACTACACGTGCGGAAAATGGAATGGAACAGGGTCCACGTAGTTGATGACCAGAAGATCTCCTTGTAACGGACAGATTAGCATTCTTTTCCTCATGGCATTAAGCACATATTCTTAAATTTTAAGATTTCTCTCTTCGTTGTAACTAGTAGTGCTAGGGTAGACCTCAATTTCACCATCCAATCTATTAACAGTCTCTCTTTTCCTCTTCACTTAATTCCTCTCATTCTAAATATGAGAATTCGAAATAGCCAGACTTCTTTTCCGATTCCACAGGTGCCGCAGGCTGTTTTAAGGTCTACCCACTTTCGTTCACAGTTTCAGCACTTTGATGAGCGATTCGTAGTTGAAGAAGAGAATCGGCGCATTGGATGGCCGTATTATCCTGTAAGAAAACATTCAAGTTCAGATGTTCAAAAGGTGCGGCCACATGATGGGTTCCACTCAGCAATTGCTAGCGAAATCAAATCTTCAGATTTTGTAGAAAAGAAATCTGGAAAAGAGAACAGCATGCCTGCGATGCAAAGCCATGTCATTAATCTTCCATTTTTACCTGATATTTCCCCTTTTAGGGATTTGGTATTATCTATTTGGCCTTCAGGAATCTTCATTTTTGTTTCTCTTGCCGTCAGTCTTTCTCGCTTCAGATTAATTGTGTGATTGATTGAAGGATGCTCAATTGAAAAAGATAGCATTATGTTACAGAAAACTGTTATTGTAGCTTATAAATTTATTTCAGGTGTCACAAAAACTTGAAGAACCTGACAAGGAAGGAAGAACATCAAATTCTTCTGCAGCTTCTAAAAGGTAAATTTGTTCTACCATTTTTACCTCTTCTATCTCTGTCATATTGCGTAGAAGTTAATTATTTTAATCATTTCAGGAAATATGCGTATCTATTAGTTATTAACCATCTACTTGACTTTAACATTTTGAATTTTCATTTTGTTTATTTATGGGGATACTCTTTTAATCTGTATCATTTGGAATTTCGTTCTCAATCAGACAGATTTGAAAATTAATTATCATTATTCATTTTTTCATTTAGATTTTCCTTCTGATATACACTCATGTTATGCCTGTTAGGCTGAATTAGTTTTTCATCCTATTGTGAAATAACAGGAATGTTAAAGGGCCCAGGTTTTCAGCCAGTGTTGTCCTTGCGCTTTCAGCACCCTGTACTCAACCAGGTGAACTACAACTTCCTTTGTAATAATAGCAATGCCACACAGTCCTCATTCTGATTGATTTGGATTTCAAGGTTCATATCCAACCTTGTCTACTGATTTTACAAATGACGTTGGCAATAATTGAAATGAATTGGGAAGTCCTTTGGAATCACGCTTTAGGATAGTGAGCCTGTTTCAAAGATACTGAGGGTATTGGTGCAATCGAAGGATCTTTTGGTCATATCTAATTCCATGATACAAATTCTGTCATCTAGATTCATATGGGCGTCAATCTGTGCTAATAATTAATCACCGTATAAAACCATTTCTAAATTAACATTATTTCTTCAAAATTAATGCTTTGGAATCGATCAGAGTAAAAATTGTAAAGTGAACAAGACACTTAGAAATATATGACCTTTGTTCAGAACCACAGATAAGAGAAAAATCTTTTGGGCCCTACATTGTTTCTTGAACAGAATTGGTTGAGTCGCAATCCACCTGTAAGTATTGAAGGCTCCGTAAGAAAATGGAAGCCAATCAGTCTTCAGGTTGATTTTTTTCCATTACAATATTTTTTGTGATTCTGCTTTCATACTTTGAGCCTCTGTTTTCTTTTCGAGCAGTAGTTTTATTCCTCGTATTTCCTTGTAGCTCGTGGCAAAAAAGTTTATCGTAAACAAAAGGAACTTCCCTTGAAGAAAAGGAAGAAGTCCCGAAAACTGGAAATTGAAAGAACACAGGCAGAAATGGAAGAAGCTGCTACTGTAAAGCAGGACAGAACAAAAGAAGCTTTCAACAAGGATGACACCAGTCAGGTGAGGACCTGCATCAATTGTGTGCTGAATTGTGAATCATCGCTCCCTCATTCAAGAACTTATGATTCACATGGGCTTCAAAAAGAAGAAGATAAGTTGGTGGAGACAGCTACTCTGTAAGTATTTCTTATACCTCTATAACTAGTTTTTGTTGCTTCTGCACCGAGTTCTCTTTTGCAAGACTTTTTAAGACTGGTGCTGGGTATTACATGAAAATTGGCCTCCTGCATTTTTGTTTCTCAAATCATTTGGAGAAACAGTTTCCATTCATGATTAAGGCACTATATAAATACAAAATACCTTCTTATTGTTTCTTGGCATATTTATAAAATGTTTTGTTATGATGTGCCCATGTAAGCGGATGCAGATGCGTGAGTATGCACAAACACATGCCTTTTAGTTTTCTCCCTTCTATTCAGCTATAGATAACAGTATCTTTGATTGCGAAGGCATGCCGAAAAGCCAAACAGAAAGAGGGGAAGGCCAAGGAAGGATTCAGTGCATCAGTCAATGGCAATTTTTGGTGCTTCTCCCTTCTAGGTGGGTTTTCAAATGGATGCTTGTGTGTTTACTGTTAGAGAATAACATAAATCATATTCCGGGACCTCACCTAAAAGCTTAAGTTTTTAGATGAGATGGTTCTTTGACATGGTATCAGAGCCTTGTTGACCCAACGGTCATGAGTTCGAATCTCACCACCCTCATTCTATTTGATAAAAATCAAGCAAAAGATAGTGTGGACTTGTGTGCAAGTTTCAAGCCTAAAGAGCTTTCATTTGAGGGTGTGTGTTAGAGAATAATATAAATCATATTTTGGGGCTTCATCTAAAAGCTTAAGCTTTTAGATGAGACGGTTCCTTGACATTTACCGTCTTCATAGAGATATGGTGTTCAGTAACAAACAATTTGTAATTTGTTTTTGTAGGCATGGACCAAAGCTAATGCAGAGGAGTGCAAGGCCACACATGAAACAATCACTCTTCAATTAAGACATCACCAGTATTTCTTTCCCCTCTCATTGCAGTATAATTCCTTTTATGCATTGCTGGAAACTGAACCTAAAACTTTGTAGTTGGAATGCTTAGTTCAAAACATCGGGGTATTTTAGTCCCTTGGAGAATTGTTAGTGAATGTGTTGTTGTGATATGAACTCGCAGTTACTAGATACAGTCTTGAATAATAACTGAGCATAAATATGGTATGCCTATGCTGAATTTAACCTAGATCTACCTGTTGGAGCATAACCCCACCACTGATAATAACTCTTTATCACATTTATAATTAATCTAATGAATGGTTATTGTTTTAGTATATAAAAGGAAAAAAATATCTGAGACAGAAAAAATGTTTTTCCTTGTTTTATTGTTCTGAAATAACAAAAATTTACTGCAAAATTATTTTAAAGATAATACATCTTGGACTTTGTTTTTCCAACTGAACATATTTTTATCTCCTCCATGTTTATCTTTTCTATTTTGAAGCACTAAAGTTGCATTTGAATAATGTTTTAAGATATAAATGATAGATACAATTTCAATATAAACGTGTTTAATTATCAGAACGAAGACAAAATAAATTTCTTTTTTGAAACAATGAGTTCTTATAAAGAGATATGTTAATTGGTCTGAAAGGTAATTAGAACAAATTTTCTTTATCAATAAATTATATATATCTCACTCAAAAAACTAAACTAATTTAATTACATGTGTTCTGCCGGTGTTCTAAAATTCAATGACAGGAAACTACTCCCGGAGTGTTTGTCACTGCATTTTAATAGCTTTTTTTTTAATTAATTTTTTGATATTTTTAGATTATTTTCATGTATTAATATCAAAAATAAGTTTTTAAAAATAATAAAAAAAATATTTTGATGCATTTTTGAACGAAAAACATTTTAAAAAATAACCATAACCACACTTCCAAACAGGTATTTAGTCAAACGACACTTGAAACTTGTTGTCAATGAATAAAATCATTATTTCATATTCTTATAAAAAAAATATATATATGGACTCAAACTTGATACGCAAATGATAAACCTTTTACCGTAAGGCCATTCTACTAGGAGATGAGACGAAAGCCGTAATATGCAAAACAGTCCTTTAAAATAGGATTTAAGGAGTATCAGATGACAAAATCAATATCTTTTCAACATATAATCACGATAAATGAGAAAATATTTTTTTATTTTATAAGAATAAATATTTTTAATTTTAATTTTGATTTTGATATAATAAATACTCTGAAATTAAAGGAGATATTTTTATTGAGAATGTGATTCTAGAAATATTTATAGCTCACATGTGTCGTATGCGTTAAGCTTCGAAAATGGACAAAACATTTTTAATTGATATTTAAAAAAAAAAAGTGGATGAAAATATGAATGACAAGCCTTGAAAATAGACGGAATTTTTCTTACTAACAATTTTTAAAGGATTGAGAGTAAAATTGATTCAAATTAAAAAATTATCTTTTCCCAATAGTTGGAGGGCATTTTTGTAGATTTGTGGATAAGACATTGTCTACTCGAGCCTTTTCCCAATTGAATTTGTGTTGCTTTCTTAATTAATGCTCCTACCGGCCTTTGACTACCGTGTTCACCGAGCACAGTGACAGGAAACTACTCCCAGAATGGATAGTTGAAAAGTCTTGCTATGGTTAATAGTAAAATCACGTTTTCTTTAATATTTTCCATAATATGTTGTGTTTGGGAGATCTTTCAAAAGTATTTTTGAAAAAAAATTATTATTTTTTATTTTTTATTTTAAATTATTTTTTTGTGTTTTTAGATAATTTTGATGTAATGATATCAAAAATAATTTTTAAAAAATAAAAAAAATATTATTTTGATATATTTATAAACGAAAAATATTTTAAAAAACAACTACAACCATACTATTAAATTATTTTGACAAAAAATTATTCAATGCAAAGAAAAATGCAACCATACTATTAAATTATTTTGACTTATTTTGATGAAGAATTATTCAATGCAAAGAAAAACATACATGAATCTGGCTTTAGACTTTTACAATAAATAACGTAACACTTCTTTCCATGGTAGTCTCTGAAAGAAATGGCACCCGATCTTCCTTTTATTCTATACTACTTCTTCTTTTTGCTTCTCCCAAGTTCTTTGGTAGCTCAAAGGAATGGAAATGTAAAGGTGGGAGACTCTCTCACTGCAGGCGATGAGGCAGCACTGTGGCTTTCTCCTGCTGAGGATTTCGCTTTTGGGTTTCGTCAGCTTGACCAAAAGGATCTCTACTTGCTTGCCATATGGTATCACAAAATCCCAGACAAAACCATTATTTGGTATGCAAATGGAGATAGACCTGCGCCAAAAGAGTCCAAGGTGAAGTTAACTGCTGAACTTGGAGTAGTGCTTAACAACCCTCAAGGTGGAGAAATCTGGAAATCTGGTCCAGGTAACGGTGAACCGGCGTCTGGTTTCATGAACGACACAGGCAACTTCCTGGTTGCAAATGAAAATGGAGAAAAGTTTTGGCAGAGTTTTGACTTCCCTACTGATACCCTGTTGCCAACACAGATAATGGAGAAGGGTGGAGGGCTTTCTTCTAGACTATCAGAGACCAACTTTTCGCGAGGTAGTATTAGAAAATAATATAAATAGTATTAGAA
The DNA here is from genome assembly GCA_025169955.1 of Salix arbutifolia. NCBI lineage: Eukaryota > Viridiplantae > Streptophyta > Magnoliopsida > Malpighiales > Salicaceae > Salix > Salix arbutifolia. The sequence continues at coordinate 914,805 of CM045902.1, forward strand.
AATAATATAAATCATATTTTGGGCTTAACCTAAAATCTTAAGCTTTTAGATGAGATGGTTCCATAACATGTTATCAGAGCATTGTTGATCTAGCGGTTACGAGTTCGAATCTCATCACCCTCAATTTATTTGATAAAAATCAAACACAAGGTTGAGTGGGTCTGTGTGCAAGTTTCAAGCCCAAATGACTTTCATTTGACGGGGTGTGTTAAAGAATAATATAAATCATATTCTGAAATCTAACCTAACAATTTAAACTTATAGGTGAGATGATTTCTTGACAGGTAGATTCCAGTTCCGTTTGATTCCGGACGGAAATGCTGTGCTTAATACCAACAATTTGCCAACTGGGTTTGCATATGATGCCTACTTTTGGAGCAACACGGTAGATTCTAATTTATCAAATGCTGGATATCAAGTTGTCTTCAATGAGTCCGGATACTTGTATGTTTTGAGAGCAAGCAATAAGAGAGAGCCTTTGACACCAGGAATAGTAGTCTCAGCTACTGAAAATTATCATAGAGCAACTTTACATTTTGATGGAGTTTTCGTCCTGTACTCTCACCCGAAAAATTCTTCTGGTAATGAAAGCTGGTCTGTTGTTCGCACTATGCCAGAAAATATCTGCACTGCTGTTCCTGGACGGACAGGTACAGGACCTTGCGGATTTAATGGTGTCTGCACAATCAGTCCAGATCAGAGGGCAAACTGCAGTTGTCCACAAAGATTTCTTCCTCTTGATCCTGATGATCCATACGGAGGCTGCAAACCAGATTTCCCGACACAGGTCTGTACAGAAGATGTGCCAAATGCCCCAGAAGATTATGAATTGGTAACGCTCACCAATATTGATTGGCCAGAATCAGATTATGAGAGGTACACTCCTTATAATATTGAAGATTGTAAAAAGGCTTGCCTTCAAGATTGCTTCTGTAATGTAATTGTGTTTAATGAAGAAACCTGTTGGAAGAAGAAGCTCCCACTCTCAAATGGAAGGCAAGATGCGAGTGTAAATAGAGTGTCATTTATCAAAGTGAGAAAAGGTAATTACACGCTACCAGGACCTCCTCCAATCCCGAAGGACACGCTACCAGGACCTCCTCCAATCCCGAAGAAGAACCGCGGTCGTTTAGTCCTAGTAGTCTCAGTGCTTTTGGGCGGTTCAGTGTTCTTCAACTTCGTATTGGTTGGTGTGGTTAGTTTTGCTTTTTTATTCTTTTACCACAACAAGTTCACCAGGACTCCTCAGGTTGAAAGAGCTGTGCAGTCCAATCTGCGCTGCTTTAGTTACAAAGACCTTGTGGATGCTACAAATGGATTCAAGGAAGAAGTAGGAAGTGGATCTTTTGGCATCGTTTACAAAGGCCTAATACAAATAGGTTCTGGAGTTCCTGTTGCTATTAAGAAGTTACACAGATTTGCTAAAGAAAATGATGATAAGGAATTCAAGACCGAAGTTGATGCGATCGCCCACACACACCACAAGAATCTAGTTCGGCTGTTTGGATTTTGTGATGAAGGACAGCACCGTATGCTGGTATACGAGTTCTTGAGCAATGGTGCCCTTGCAAGCTTCCTCTATGGAGATGTGAAACTCAGATGGAACCAGAGGACACAAATAGCATTTCAAATTGCAAGAGGACTTCTGTACCTTCATGACGATTGCAGTACCCAGATCATCCATTGCGATATAAAGCCTCAAAACATTCTGCTCGATGAACATTACGACGCCAGGATTGCTGATTTTGGATTGGCAAAACTCTTGTCTCTGGATCAGAGCCGAACATCTACTGGCATTAGAGGTACCAAAGGGTATGTGGCGCCGGAATGGTATAGGAACAAGCCAATCACAGCGAAGGTGGATGTGTACAGCTTTGGTGTCGTGTTGTTGGAGATTATCTGCTGTCGAAGATGTGTAGATTCAGAAGTAAGTGAGGAGAGAGCAATTCTGACAGACTGGGCTTATGATTGCTATCAAGCAGGCATGATGCATGCTTTGGTTGAAAACGACGAGGAGGCCTTGGATGATATGGAGAAGCTCGAGAGGTTTGTGATGGTGGCAGTTTGGTGCATTCAGGAAGACCCGAATCTGAGACCAACCATGAAGATGGTTATGCTGATGCTCGAAGGCATAATTCAAGTTGATGTTCCACCATGTCCAAGCCCATCAACTAGCTATACTGGCATAATACAGGCATAATTCAAGTTGATGTTCCCTGGAAGAGTTCAAGATTCGAGAAAGTATTTTTAAAAAAATAATGTAAAATTATTAAATTTAAATTTTTGAGTGAAGATAGTTTTTTAACAGGTCTTCCACGGCATGTTTGGTTAGACTTTGAAATTGTCGAAGCATGTAGTTTCTATCATCTTAGTTGAAATATTAAAGTCATCTCATTCTACTTTCCATATCATGTTTGGAGTGTCGATTAGGTTTCGGTAACTTGTAATCTTGGCGGAGACTTGGAATATAAATACCTCAGTTGAGATTTTTGTCGATCTATCCAATGTAATCAAAGAGAGTAGTCCATTTTAAAAATAAACGGGGTCTCAATATTTTTTTCAGTAGCTCTTCAACTCAATATATACTTCAGTGCTATATATGTAGCTCTGCTCTACAATATGATGATTCATGACACAAAGTATATGTTAAGAGAGTAATATAAAACTATTCGAATCAGGTTTTGCTAGGTCAGGGTTAGAAAAAACGAGGCATGCAATTTCAAAACCCTTGTGGAAATAGTAAACTCACCTTTTTCTTGTTTCCATAACATGTCTGGAGTGTTGATCAAGTTTCGGTGACAAGAAATCTTTGAAACTTGGAGTCTTCAATGTCTTATTTCCATAACGCGGAACTAGCCTCGCCCCTTTATGTATATATCACCAACTTTCGTGTTCATTCAGCCAAATCCATCCATTTGTTTCTAGCAATGGACTCTGAATTTGCCTTCTCATTTCTTCTGCTCTACCTCGTGTCCCTTTGTTCTGTCATATGTCAAACGAGTGGCACTGTTAATGTGGGCGAATCCCTCGATGCCACGGGTCAGAGTCCTCCATGGCTTTCTCCTTCCAAAGATTTTGCATTTGGATTCCGCCAAATAAACGAGAATGATGATTTCTTCCTGCTTGCCGTATGGTATTATAAAATTCCTGACAGAACCGTAGTTTGGTATGCTAACGGGGGAAATCCTACACCGAGAGGATCAAAGGTTGAGCTAACTGCAGACCGTGGGCTAGTGCTTAAAGATCCTCGAGACAAGAGATATGGATATCATATTTCAGCACTGGCAGAGTCACTTATGGTGTGATGAATGATACAGGCAACTTTGTGTTTTTCAATGTAAACTCTGGATCTCAAGCGGTTTGGCAGAGCTTTAGCTATCCTACTGACACTTTGTTGCCTACTCAGACAATGGAGATAGGAGGGAAGCTTTTTTCTAGGAAATCATAAACCAACTTCTCTCAAGGAAGGTTCCAGTTCCTTTTTCAAACACTTGGAAAAACAGTCCTCTATCCAATAAACCTGCCCTCCAATTACTCATATGATCCATACTATGCCAATTGTACAGAAGACTATGCGAACTCATCAAATTCTGGTTTCCGAGTGGTCTTTGATGAGTTGGGCTACTTGTACATTCTACGAAGAAATAATGAAAGGTTCAATCTTACACAGACTGTTCCAGTAACGGATTATTATCACAAAGCAACCCTCAATTTTGATGGGGTCTTCACAATATCTCATCATCCAAAGAATTCCTTGAGCAATGAGACATGGACAGTCATTGAGACCATACCGAAAAAAATTTGCTTGGAACTCAACGGACCACTGGGAAGTGGGATTTGTGGCTTCAATAATGTCTGCAAACTCAAGGATGATCAAAGGCCAACATCTGAATGCCCACCTGGTTACTCATTAATCGATCCAGAAGCTGCAAACCTGATTTCATTCGAGGCTGTGAAGTGGATGGGCAGATTCCTTAGGAAGATTTGTACAAATTGGTGGAACTTCCAAACACCGACTGGCCACCATCTGATTACGAGCTGATCAATCCTTGTAGTCAAGAAGACTGCAGAAAGTCTTGCCAGCAGGATTGTTTTTGTGTTGCGGCTGTGTCAAAAGACGGTAGGTGTTGGAAGAAGAAATTACCTCTCTCCAATGGGAGAAAGGATATTGTAGTTTCTTCTATGGCTTTTCTTAAAGTAAGGAAAGATAATTCCACATTGCAGAACACTCTTTGTCCACCTCCAATTGCAGAGAAGAATCAGGACAGTTTGATCATTGTCGTGTCGGTGCTTTTAGGTGGTTCGGTGATCGTCATCTTCATACTGGCTGGCCTCTTATGTTCAGGTTCTTTCTTCCATCACAGGAAGCACACAGAAAGTCACCAGCAAGAAAGTTCCATGGGAATGAATTTGCGGTGTTTAACCTACAAAGAGCTAGAGGATGCTACAAACGGATTGTTAGACTAATGACATTTTCACTCCAGCTTATCAGTTTATTTCTAGCAGTTTATTTCTATTGTAATGTTGTTTGATTTTCAATTTTATGTTTGATTTTGTCAAAGTCCATTTCCTTGTTTTTCTGAGGTCTGTTGCTAAGTTAGTGGCAGCACATTGCTGAGTTAGTGGCAGCACATTGTCCACTACAGTTAGTGGCTGATAACTAGGGAAGTCTGTTAAGTTTCTTTCATGTATTTAAAGACATGCATTCTATGAATATTTACACAGACAATTCATCGAATACCTTGTGTGCTGTTCTTGTTCTTCAAGTCCAAGCTTTACTGCTATTGTTTTCTGCAACTTTTCACCTGCACAAATCACAAACAGCCCATCACAAATCTCAATACGGATTCAATGAAGAACTGGGAAGAGGATCTTTCGGAATAGTCTATAAAGGGGTAATAGAAACTGGTTCGGACGTCCCTACTGCTATTGCAGTCAAAAAGTTAGACAAATTATTAAAAGACGGCGATGAGGAATTCAAAACTGAAGTCAAAGTGATTGGCCAAACATACCACAAGAATCTTGTTCGACTGCTAGGGTATTGTAATGAAGGACAGAACAGGTTGCTGGTTTATGAGTTCTTGAGCAATGGCACTTTGGCAAGCTTACTGTTTGGAGACTCGAAACCCAGTTGGCACCAAAGGACTCAAATTGCCATGGGGATTGGGAAAGGCCTCTTGTACTTGCATGAAGAATGCAGCACCCAAATCATCCACTGCGACATAAAGCCACAAAACATACTTCTCGATGGCTCCTACAATGCTCGAATTTCTGACTTTGGGTTGGCAAAGCTTTTGATGATCAATCAAACACATACAAAAACCAACATCAGAGGCACAAAAGGGTATGTTGCACCTGAATGGTTCAGGTCTAACACGATCACTGGAAAGGTTGACGTGTACAGCTTTGGAGTCATGCTGCTCGAGATCATTTCTTGCCGAAGAAGTGTTGAAATTGAAATAGGCGAGAATGATAGAGAAATTCTAACAGACTGGGCTTATTTGTGCTTTCGCAGAGGCACACTCGATGCTTTAGCTGATGAAGATCCAGAGGTCACGAGTGACATGAAAAGACTAGAGAGGTATGTGATGATCGCACTTTGGTGCATCCAGGAAGATCCCTCTCTGAGGCCTACCATGAAAAAGGTTATGCTGATGCTTGAAGGAAATGTTCAAGTTGCCATCCCACCATCTCCATGCCCATTCAGCAGCACGATACGCTGAAAACCAAGTTCCATTGTTCGGGAAAAATATTTTTCTATGGCAGCAGTTTTCTTCTGTAGTTGATCAGTAATATTCGGACTGCGTATTTGTAATTTCAATTTCTTCCCTTTATGCATCAAAATTAGAATGTATGTTTTGTTAAAATAAAAAATAATTCACCAAGTCAATCCAAACTAATTTTGTAGTGTTTTGAAAAAAATTAAAAAGGAAAAGTCACCAATGCCTTTGGTGGTGTAGAATTAGTTATAAATAAATGAAGGGTATTGTATTATAGTAATGGTATAAACTTTGTAATTATAAATAGAAAAAAAAGGAGTTCTAAATTTTTAAGAGAGAGAATCGGGAGGAGAGAAAATTACAAATGATCCCTAGATGAAATATTAGTTATGAACCGAGGATGAATTATGGACAAAATTTCAATACGGTTATGAATTTATGAGGTTTTCAATTTAGTCCTTCAATTTGACCCCTAAAAATATGAGAAAAATACATAATGGTCCTACATGAAATATTAGTTTTTCAAATTAGTTTGGTGAATAATTGAGACTTATTTGGTGAATTATTAACAATTATATGAATTATTTATTTTGAGTTAGATTTCGGGAGAAATCGTTAAATTTTTAGGTTTTGAGAAAAATTGATAGTTTGATTCAAAAACATATGGGATTATGAGTTAAACTCTGGGTTAAGTTTATTAAATAGATTTTACTTCTTTTCAGCTGTTTTTTAGTATGTCTTTTTTTATATTAAGATAATCCCGATATTCTATTCGCGGGACATCAATAAGATTTCTTTCAATATCTGCTTTTGAATCCTACTAGCTTTTGAGACAAGTAAGTGAATAATTTTTAATATCATGAGAAATATTATAAATATTTGAATTACTAATATGAATTGGATTATGCTTCTTGATAATATATATATGTTTATTACCATTTTTGTTACGATAAAGCATAATCAATTGTTAAATCTAAGTTCTTGATATGAGCTAATATATACTTATGAATTGATAGCTTCTCATTTGATTGATGTTATGAGTTGAGCCTAAGATATGAATATATTTATTTGATTATGATATAAATCTATGTTATGCCAATAAGAATAACCATGTTAACATGATAGTGTTAGTTTTTGTGCACATTATATCTGAAATCCTAGTTGGTCAGGGGAGTCACCAACTTGTGTGGACTGATCATCCATAATACGAAGTCTCATGCTCATTGCATTTTGATTTTCTGACAAGCTTTACCTTATAATATTCTTGTTATAATCTATTTGAGAAACCTTCTTGTAAAAACTTAAAACCGTATTCGTAAATATATTTTTTATTGTTGTATTATCTTATAAATATATATTAAATGTTATCTACTCACTAAATTGTTAAACTCACCCTCTCATTATTTATCATTTTCAGGTTTGTAACTTGTTAGCATATCATTTTTGTTGTACTTCCAGAACCTGCTATTTTAGTTTTATTCGATGTTTTTTTTTTCCCTTATGTCTAATTAGTGCTCCATAATTGTAACAATATGTATTTACCTCTTGTATTAAGATAATCTAATTATATTATAAAGTTATTTTTGTTATTAATATTGCGTTGAGCTCTTGATTAACTTATTTAAACAATAAATTTGTATGTAAGTTTGAGTTCGTTTAAGTATAGAACTTTGGAGAAAAACCATGCTTATGTGCTGATTATGGATCCGAAAATCAAGTTGTGGCAAATTTAGGTCTTAGATTGACTGAGATTTGGGTAAACCTAATTGATGCATCCGGGTTTTATAAAGTGGTTAAAAGTAAGGCACCCTCTAGGAAACAACACTCCCGATGAATTTGAAAAAAAAAACTATTGTGCTGATATATCGAGAAAAGAAGGCTCTATCAGTCAACATTCACACATAGACCATTCATATGTCTATGATTAAAAGTAATTTCAATTCTATTTTCTTGACCAGGACTGGATACCAACATTATACTGCAGTAATCCTTGACCAGAAACCTTCATCAGTTTCCTTTAAACCAGCCGAGACATAACTTTTATAGATTGCCCCGACAGGGATGTAGGTTGATTCCTCTGTTCTATCACAAATATAAACTCCTGGTTCCATTGATATGTGTGGTCTCAGTTAAGTTCTTATGTCAGTTTTTAAGGTTTCGATGAAAGTTATCTTTCATGTGATGGCTTTCCTGTTACCATATTCTTCCTGTCTTTTGTTTCTTGTTATACTGCCACAACCATTTCCAGCCACTGCTGAATCTTACAAGCATATAACTTTAGGCTTATCTCTCACTGAGTCGAACAACAACGATTCCTGGCGATCGCTATCTGGTGAATTTGCGTTCGGTTTCCAGCAGGTGGGAGTTGATGGCTTCTTACTAGCAATCTGGTTCAACAAAATACCTGAAAAAACCATCGTTTGGTCAGCCAACAGAAATAATCTAGCACAAAGAGGGGATGAAGTTAAGCTCATGGAAGATGGCCAATTAGTGCTTAATGACCGAAAAGGCAAACAGATATGGCGTGCTGATACTGCTGGTAGCAGGGTGGCCTATGCAGCTATGCTTGACACTGGAAACTTTGTGCTGGCAAGACACGATTCAGTCAATGTGTGGGAGAGCTTCCTGGAACCGACTGACACTTTATTGCCTACACAAACTTTCAGTCAAGGGAGCAAGCTTTTTGCTGGTTACTCCTGTTAAGGAACCATCTCACCTAAAAGCTTAAGCTTATAAGTGAGGCCCCATAATATGATTTATATTATTCTCTAACACACCCCCTCAAGTGAAAGCCCTTTGGGCTTGAAACTTGCACACAGGCCCATACTACCTTGTGTTTGATTTTTATCAAATAGAATGGGGGTGGTGAGATTCGAACTCATGACTGCTGGGTCAATAAGGCTCTGATACCATGTTAAGAAACCATCTCACCTAAAAGCTTAAGTTTTTAGGTGAGATGGTTTCTTAACAACTCCAGCATGAATCACTCAACTGGAAGATATCAGTTCACTCTACAATTTGATGGGAATCTTGTGCTTTACACCCTAGCTTTCCCATTAGATTCTGTTAATTCTCCCTATTGGTCATCTGAAACTGTAGGAAATGGGTTTCTTTTGAGCTTCAACCAGTCTGGCAACATTTACCTTGCAGCAAAAAATGGAAGCATGCTAGTCATGCTTTCATCAGATCCTCCACCAACTGGGGACTTTTATCATGTTGCGATTCTTGAGTATGATGGAGTTTTTAGGCATTATGTCTACCCGAAGAGTCCTGGCGTCCCTGGCTGGCCTATGAGATGGTCTCCCCTGACCTCCTCCTTCATACCTCCAAACATCTGCACGAGTATTCGAGAAAATAATGGCTGTGGAGCTTGCGGATTCAACAGCTACTGCAATCTTGGAATCGACCAGAGACCAAAGTGCAGCTGTCCACCGGGGTATACCTTCTTGGATCCGAATGATGTGATGAAGGGATGCAAGCAAGACTTTGTTTCGCAGAATTGTGAAGAAGCATCACAAGAAACAGAACTTTTTTACTTTGAGCAGATGGAAAATACAGATTGGCCACTGTCTGATTCTGAACACTTTAGTATAGTAACTGAGGAGTGGTGCAGGAAGGCATGCTTGAGTGATTGTTTTTGTGTTGTTGCAATTTTCAGAGATGGGAATTGTTGGAAGAAGAAAATCCCGTTGTCTAATGGGAGGTTTGATCCCAGCGTTGGAGGAAAAGCGTTGATAAAAATACGGAAAGATAATTCTACTTTGAACCCTGCAGATGATGATGTTCCAAAAAACAAAAGCCGTTCGACTATAATCATCATTAAATCATTGTTGGTAGTTAGTTCTGTGTCTCTTAACTTTCTCTTCATCCTAAAAACTCTTCTGGATGTTCTCCGATTTGGCTATGGGAAAACAAAGAAACTTTACTTAGAGCCAACCGATCCAGGTATAACTCTTCGAAATTTCACTTTCAATGAACTAGAGAAGGCCACGAATAATTTCAAGGAAGAACTTGGCAGTGGAGCTTTTGCTACAGTTTACAAAGGGACTCTAGATTTCGACGAAAGAACTTTTGTCGCAGTTAAGAATTTGGACAAGATGGTGAGGGACTGTAAGAAAGAATTCAAAGCTGAGGTGAATGCAATTGGGAGAACAAATCACAAGAATTTAGTGAAACTACTAGGATTCTGCAACGAGGGGGAGCATCGCCTTCTGGTTTATGAGCTCCTAAGAAATGGCAACTTGGCAAATTTCCTCTTTGGAGATCCAAGACTTAATTGGTTCAAAAGAAAGCAGATTGCTTTTGGAGTTGCAAGAGGACTCTTTTACTTGCATGAAGAATGCAGCACACAGATCATACATTGTGATATAAAACCTCAAAACATTCTTCTTGATGAATCTTTCAGAGCAAGAATTTCTGACTTTGGAATAGCCAAGCTGTTGAAGGCAGACCAGACTCGAACTTCGACTGCGATTAGAGGAACTCGAGGATATGTGGCCCCCGAATGGTTCAAGAACCTGCCTGTTACTGTCAAGGTAGATGTATACAGTGTTAAGAAACCATCTCACCTAAAAGCTCAAGTTTGTAGGTGAGGTCCCAGAATATGATTAATATTATTCTCTAATACACCCCCTCAAGTGAAAGCCTTTTGGGCTTGAAATTTGCACACAGACCCATACTACCTTGTGTTTGATTTTTATCAAATAGAATGGGGGTGGTGAGATTCGAACTCATGACCACTGAGTTAATAAGGCTCTGATACCATATTGAGGAACCATCTCATATACAGCTTTGGAATTTTGTTGCTAGAGCTCATTTGTTGCAGGAAAAATTTCGAACCAGAAGTGAAGGATGAAGATCAGATGGTTCTGGCTTACTGGGCATATGACTGCTACAAAGATGGGGAAGTAGGCCTGCTAGTGGAAGCTGACGAGGATGCAATGCTTGACATGAAGAGAGTGGTGAAGTTTGTGATGATCGCAATCTGGTGCATCCAGGAGGATCCATCTCTGAGACCTACCATGAAGAAAGTCACTCAGATGATGGAAGGAACTGTTGAAGTTTCTGCTCCTCCGGATCCATCCTCGTTTATTAGCTCCATCGAATCGTTTTGAGATAGGTGTACATCATTGATATCCAGTTTTTCAAACCAGTAATCTAGTAACATGTCGTACAATGTTAGACAGATTATGTTTAACAAAATAAGTGACTGTTTGATATCGCAGTGATATTGTTTTTGAATTTTTTTTTATTCAGAAATATATTAAAATAATATTTTTATTTTATTTTTTATATCAATATATAAAATTAATTTAAAAATATCAAAAAAATAATAATTTACAATAAAAAAAATTCTATTTTTTAAAAAACATTTTAAAAGACATTGTCAACTTCTAAGTGTATCCTTAACTTTAAGACATCAGAAAGAAAAAAGAAAAAAAAAGACATAAAGTAATGATACGGTGGAGGTAATATGTTTGGCATAAAGAAAAAAGAAGACCCATATGCAAGCCTTCATTAATTTGGAGGACCAAAACTGGTCACACCTTTTAATCAATGAGGTTTCCGAAGACTTGGACAAAACTAAGTTGACTTTGTAGACAAAGTTTTCTTAAATGCTTTTCAAATCAAGATAGGAAAATTACGACAACTAAAATTTACAACTTCTTAAAAGTAGGACAACAAGACATTGTTGTTAAACTCGACTTATCTTCCTAGTTATCTGGAAGATCTAAAACTTGAAGTCAAACTCGGATAGAAAATTTAGTTTAAAAATCTAATTAATCTGGCCAAGTTCTTGGTGATTAGGCGGTGACAGGGTGGCAGTTAACACGTACAACCATCTAGAAGCTGTTTGGGACAGCTTTTGAAATGCCGTTTTTAAAAAAATTAATTTTTTTTTAATTTTAAATGAATATGTTTTGGTGTTTTTAGATCATTTTGATATGCTGATGTTAAAAATAATTTTTAAAAAATAAAAAAATATCATTTTGATATATTTCAGCATGAAAATCATTTTGAAAAGCTACAGCAACAGCTATCCCAAACAGGCCTCTAATCGGGTCAACAACGTTAAAAAACAATGAAACCTGCGTTTTAACACAGTAAGTTTGCAGTGTCTTAAAGGGCAGTATTTTGGGATCTGTTTAGAGCCTGTTTGGCACGGCGTTTCAACCGCCATGCCATAGAAATTTTTTTTTTTTAAATAAATATGTTTAGGTGTTTTTAGATCATTTTGATATGCTGATGTTAAAAATAATTTTTAAAAAATAAAAAAATATCATTTTGATATATTTCAGCATAAAAAACACTTTAAAAAACTACTACAATCACCTTCCCAAACAATACCTTAGTCAAGCCTGCAGAAGATTCAATGCTAGGTTGGATTTTCCACCACGAAATGTCATCAAGAAAGAAAGAGCTGGGTGATGCTGGCTTTCAATCTTTTTTTTTTTTTTTCTTACAAAAAATACATTACCATATCCATTTCATGCAGGCTGTAAAACCCAATTGGGATAAAATCTGTGCTATAGGATGAAATAGTCAGCCTCTAATTTTTTTTAAAACATATTAAAATAATATTGTGTTAATAAAAAATAGATTAATTTTATGGTTTTTTATTTAACTTGTACCGGTACATATCCAAGATAAATTACATCTTGATTCGACCAGCTAGATCAGTAATAATTTTATACCTACAATTTCATGTACCAATTCTAACCAATAGCAATAGATCAGTACTAATTATTAAATCAATCTAACAAATGTCCCTGTAGCAATAGGGTAAGCTTTATTTTTACCCATTAGGATGCATCGATATTCCTCTTATACACCTTACCTTAGAAACTCCCAATTTCATACTTCTATTTTATAAGAGATTCAATCGTTACCCTTTCCGTCATATAGCCTACCTTATGAATTTAGTTTTGAAAAGACATTTAAGAGTGTTTATTTATGGCTATTGAGAGGGAATTATTAATTAAAACTAGTAAAATTTAAAATAAATATTAACAAATCCTGGATTTTATTAGTTATCAATCAACAATAAATTGAAAATCCTAAGGGTTTATAAAAAAAAAAACCATAGGGGTAGGATTGTGACGTTTTAAATTATAGAGATAGAATTGAAACATTGGTACAAGTATAAAGGTAACAATAAAGTTTACCGACAGCATGATTTTCCAAATCCTGACCACTGCCAATCTACTAATCCCTAAACATCAAAGAACTTAGCTATTGCTTTCATGAAAGCAATTCATCAATGGTGTGCCTCTTTAAGACACAAGTTGTTGTTTAAATTAGTGTCTACACTGCCCTTTGTCTTATATTAATCATACATTGTTTTCACTTGCTAAATAGATTCATGGGTTTGGTCTTAAAATGGGGATTAATCAACGATTATACATGATAATGCAAACCCCATTTTTGGTGTCAAGAAGCAACATTTCATTAGACCCTATTGCTGGTTTGCTAAAAAGGTGCTTAAAGTTTAAAGCTTTAAGAGGTGGGAGGCAAGTTCATGCTTGGTTAGTTACTAGAGGGACTGATTCGAGAATATTGTCACTGAATTCAAAGCTTGTTGGCATGTATGCAAGTTGTGGAGACCTAAAGTCTGCAACTTTAGTCTTTAAGAGGATCCGAAACCCAAATGTTTTTGCATTGAATTGGATGGTTTTAGCCTCTGCATTTGAAGGGTATTACAAGGAGGCTATATGGTTCTTCTGTTCAATGAAAGACTCAGTTTTTATTTACAATAAGTATACTTTCTCTGTAGTTTTGAAAGCTTTTGTTGGTTTATTGGATTTGAATAAAGGAAAGGAGGTTCATTGTATGGTTAAACAATTGGGTTTTGAAAGTGATGTTTGTGTGGCTAATGCTTTGGTGGATATGTATAGTAAATGTGGGTGTATTGGTTATGCACGTAGAGTGTTTGATAGAATGGTGAAGAGAGATATTGTTTCTTGGACTTCGATGATTTCTGGTTATTGTAATGTAAAGAAGATTGAGGAAGCTCTTGTTTTGTTTGAGAGAATGAGGTTGGAGGGATTGGAACCGAATGATTTCACGTGGAATGTTTTGATTTCCGGTTATGCTAGGAGAGGAGATAGTGATGGAGCATTTTCACTTTTGTCGAAGATGACTAGAGAAGGGTTGGTTCCTGATTTGGTTACTTGGAATGCAATGATTGCAGGTTTTGTTCATGGGGAGAGAGCTGGTGATGCTTTTAAGTTGTTTCAGGACATGTTAGTTTTAGGGGTTAAGCCTAATCTTGTGACTGTTGCAGGATTGCTACCGGCATGTGGGATGATTAGTTCAATACAAAGAGGTAGAGCGATTCATGGACTGGTATATAGATTGGAGTTTGATATTAGCAATGCATTTATTGCTAGTGCTCTTATTGACATGTACTCGGAATGCGACAGTTTCAAAGAAGCTAGAACTGTATTTGAGAAGATACATAACAAAAATGTCGCATCATGGAATGCAATGATTGGATGCTACGGCAAGCATGGCATGGTGAACACGTCAATACAGTTGTTTGAGAGAATGCATGGAGAAGGAATTCATGCAAATGAAGTGACTTTGCTTTGTGTTCTTTCTGCTTGTAGCCATAGTGGTTATGTTGAGAAAGGGTTGGAAATTTTTTGGTCCATGAAAGAGAGGTGCATGGTTGATCGCAAGAAAGAGCATTATGGTTGTGTTGTTGATATGTTGTCTCGTTCTGGGAGGCTGGTAGATGCCTATGAATTATTGAAGGAAATGCCGATAGAAGTAACAAAATCAATTGCTGGAGCTTTTTTCAATGGATGTATGATCCATGGAAGCCGATATTTGGCTGAAAAGATTATAGATGATGTTACAAGAGGGGACTTGAAAAAACCTGGATCATTTGCGATGCTGTCAGCTATTTATGCTACCATTGGAGAAGGTAAAGAGGTTCGCTATAACATGAAGAAGATCGTGGAAGAAAGGAAAGCGCAGAAGGAGCCTGCCTTTAGTCAGGTTGAGGAGAAGGATGAGTTTGTTGGAGTTGAAATAGAGAAAGAAAACAATGAAGTGGGCCTTAAAGCAGGTATATTCTCCAGTGCTATATGATATTATATCAGTCATCGAATACATCTCTATCGCGTTAGGATTAATTTTCTTAACCACTGTACTGGTAACCCTTTTCACAGACAGCTTTCAGAGTAGCATTCAACTCTGTAAAGCTAGAATTTCTGAAGTATATTTTTATAAATTCATGTTGTTTGTGGCCGTTAACTTGATCACGCACTCGTAAATTTTTGGAATTCCGTATTTCAGCTTGTACAGATGGTGGTAACTTCTGAGTTCCAGTTTTTTTTTGGTCAATCACTTGAATAAAAAGAACAGATTCAACTGACTGCCAAAAAACAGAAGAAACTCTAATTTCAATACATGTAGTTGACTAAATAGCAGCATATCTAAAATGGGAAAACACATTGTTGATGTCAAATTCATCCAAAAGTTTCTGACTCTTTGCCCCAGAACCTTATTTAGTTCTGATACGTGTTCCTTGTGTGCAAACTAGGTTAGAGCAGCAGAGGAAGCTGATGAATAAGTACTCAGAGTTGGAGTTGGGATATTTACTGGCATTGATTCCTAATGTTTGGTAGAAGTTACCAAATCGGGTCAGTGTTTTTTAACTCCAAATGTAGCCTTTGTAAATAACAATCTTTTGTAAGAACTGATGAGCCATAATTAATAACCATAGCATATTTGAGGGTGCTCTACTTCCTTGTATGTTGTTTTACTGATGATTCTTTATTTACTTGAAATTTCATATACCTTGCAGTTTGCTGTCCTTCCTTTGAACATCTGATCAGGAAGGCCTCTTGATTTACACAATATCACTCTTTCACTCACTATAAAAACTTTAGTTATAATACCTAGTTAGGGGTTTGACTCGAGCTCAAGGTAAGGTTGCGAGTTGGCCAACTCAACTTGTAGGTGGACAATGCTATAGGTTGGGTCAGATAACTAGAGTTAAAGATGAGACTAATGACATGTTTTGAAGTGTGGTTGAAGTTATTTTTTAAAATGTTATTTATTTGGAAATGCATTGAAATTTTTTAAAAAAATATATATTTTTTTTTGATATCATCCCATCAAAATGATCTAAAAACATAAAAAAAAATCTAAAATAAGAAATAAAAATAAAAATAAAAATCTTTATTTTTAATTTTTTTTTAAAACGCAGTACAAAACAAGACCTCAGACTCTCAAACCCAAGTTTTGATTGAGCAATTAAAATATCATTTGACATTATAGTTTAATGCGTTTTTTTTTAGAAAATAATTATTTGTTTTTAGTTTTTTAATATTTTTTATATATTTTCATATTATTTCCATGAGTTAATATAAAAATAATTTAATATATATATATATATATATATATATATATGTGTGTGTGTGTTTTATTTGAATATATTTTTAGACTAAAAACACTTGAAATACAACATTTATCATATCTCCAAACAACCATAACTCCGGTTATATTTAGTATGCATAAATCAAAGTGAATAGTCATGACATATTGATCATTGACCTCCTATTTAATATCAATCAATCCTTTTCTTTTTCTTTTTCTGTTCCTCAGTTTTGCAATCATGATTCACATCGTATTGGGTTACCTTTTAATTGGAATAAAAATTTATTTTAAATAATATTATTATAGACTAACTTGGATTAAATTATTATTTAATCTATTTATATTATGAGTTTAACTAGATTTAATAATTTGAGTACAGAAGCTTAGGCTAAAATTCATTACCATTTCTAAATCCCCCTGTAAATGATATTGTCAAATCAATAGAACAGAATATTTGTGTCACTCTCTAAAGCAATTAACTTCTCACCGAATATGCTATAAAGTAGAAAAAGAAAAAATGTGGATGTTATTTGTGTGAAGTCGTGGTCAAGTAGGGTTCAAGAAACTTAACACGATTTGCTGGCAACGAATTGTTAGACAAAAGACACGGGGAAAAAGGAAATTGATAGAGAAATATGGACTGAAAAATGGTACAAGCATCTTGTACAGTAATAGTTTGCTGTAAACAATGAAGGTAAGTAATGGAAACACCAGCAAACTTAAGCGTGATTGATCATGGTTGTTATTAAGAATATTTTTCGGTAGTAAAATATCTTCCGGGATTCAATAAGTTTTTTTTTCAACAAAAAAGAGCAGCACAAAAATAGCTTGAAAAAAAAAATCAAAAAACTAAAAAGAAAAAGTATTTCAAATTGTTTTCTTATTTAAATAAATTGCATGATATTTAGACACTTACTATGTAACAATCATGTTTAAATTTATTATGAAAGTAAAATAGATGTTACCACAATTTTTAACAAGGAGACAAATTTTAGAGAGTATAAGCATTTTCTCGTGCACAAGGGAGCGAATCAGAGGTTTTTCTCTTATTCAACTCATCCTTATGTGCGCGAGTTTACTCTACTTCTTTTGTTGGTTTTTATCCCATCTCAAATTTTATTAAATAAACACTTGGTAAAAGTTTTTTCTTTTCCAATGTGTGATAGTAAATCCTACATATATTGTTTCCACTCAAAAGGTTAGTTGTGTTTTCCGATGTAGAATAAACTTTTGAAATAGTTTTTAATCCTACATATATTGTTTCCACTGAAAAGGTTAGTTGTGTTTTCCGATGTAGAATAAACTTTTGAAATAGTTTTTAATATAAATTTTACAACATAATTAATGATATTAAACTTTATAGATTAAACTAGAATATGGACCGACTTGAGTTTTATAAAAAAATAAATAGAATAGCTTCTCAATTCATCTCTTCAATCCGATCAAAAATTAATTTGGATTTTTTAAAATAAATTTTAGAGACCATGTTGTTTTAATTTGTATTTAGATTTAGAAAAAATCATTTTAAAATTATCCAAATTAATTCACGGGAGTCTTTCATCAAGTCATGTGTCAAGCTAATTTTTTAATAACTTTGTTACTAATCTTGTGATGTTCTAGCAAACATCATACAATAAATATCATCTATGGAAAACTGTAGCATCATATTGGAATTCATCTTGTAATCATACCCATGATTTATATTGATTTATTTTTTCTTGAAGAATATTTGACAAAACGCAAGACTAGAGCTATTAGTTGCCAGGTGAAAAAACAGAGCAGGAGAGCTTGTGTC
Source organism: Salix arbutifolia (assembly GCA_025169955.1). Taxonomy (NCBI): domain Eukaryota; kingdom Viridiplantae; phylum Streptophyta; class Magnoliopsida; order Malpighiales; family Salicaceae; genus Salix; species Salix arbutifolia. The sequence goes on from CM045902.1 coordinate 932,709, forward strand.
GTCAATTTTAGACTTGGAGATCATGTTTCGTCGATGTCCTCTATGGCAGCAGGGGTCCATATATGAGTTGTTTTCCTTAGACCATGATATAGTACGTGCATTATTTCTTGTAGTGAGGTCCACGAGCATAAAATGTTGCCAAAATTTTTTGTCCTTAGTATAGAAGAAGAAAAAAAGACATTTTATTGATGAAATTTTAATATTTTTTTATTAATATTGGTGTCCAGATCAACTTACGCGCAACTTGACTAATCATACGGGTTTTAAAATTAACGATCATGCAAGCTTACAATGATCATCATATTAACAATTACATGACTAGAATATGAAATCACAGGAAAAACATACCCGTAATTTCAATATTTGCTGTGACTTGATGTTGTGCAGACAAATAGCCAAAGTGTTTTTTTTTCCTTTCTCCCATTTTTGGTTGAAAGAAAATGTGGATTCTTGCTTTATGCTAACGCAATTCCATTTTTTTTTAATTTTCAACGGAGTGTCAAACTTTCAACTTATTGTATTTGGTTGGCATTTCAAGGTAAAAGAGATAAATATAGAAGCATGTTTTATTGAAATGATGGAATATATTGGATAGTTTTTAAATAAATTAATGTTATTTCAAAATAAAAGATATTCTCATTTGTCTTTAATTTTTTGTCTATTCTATTTTGAGATAGTAAATAAACACTACCACATACTAGTTCATCCTTTATTAAACAGATTAAAAGTTAGAATACATACATAAATAAATAAATAAATAAATTATCTACTCAAAACATATTCCTCTCATTTTCTCCACATGGGTTTTTTTAATAACTTATCCTCCATGATTCTATACAATTTTTGTCTGGAATTAATTTTTTATTATAATTGAATTTAATTGTACTGTTCAATTTAAATTGGATTCATAAATAAACTGAATTTACATGTTTGGAAAAAATAAAATCCAATTTATTTTGTTTTCTATACTACTTTCATATCTTCATCAAATATAAGATTTTATTAGAATCTTAAAATCAAATAAAGAAACTCATAATATTTAAAGAAAGCCAAGCTTGTCTTGAAATTAGAATATAAGATAGGAAATGGATAGCCAATTATGTATTTTGAAAAAAGTAGTCAAGATATATGACTTTCTTGATAAAGTTTTGGACAAATTCGGTTGTCATCCATGGCATGAAATGTCAAGGTAGGTTCAGACTTTGTCTGCTAAAATCTGTGGCTCTAATTACACACTCTGGGTTTGGATTCCTCAATTTTGACTAAATTAATCCTCCCTTGGGATTGGTGATTTTAATTCTTATTCAAGGCACCATATATTAATATTATTAAGGTGTTTTCATGCTACTTAATTACAATTTTAAAGTGATTTAAACTTTATTTTGATATTGGTACACGAAAATGATTTAAAAGCATAAAAAAATATAATTTAAAGAATAAAAATAAAAAAAATATTTTTTTTTATCAAAAATATTTTTGAAACGCGGTATCAAACATGTTCTAAAAATTATTCAAAATGAAATTTTATTAAAAAGATTTACTATTTTTTTTTCAATTTTTAATATTGAGTTTACCATTCATATAAATTTATTACTGGTTAATTAAAAAAAAACTTTTAAAACACAATACTAAATACAAACATACCGGTTTATTGAAGATAAAAACATGTATATGAGTTAAACAAGAAAATCAAAAATAAACCCTAGTTCTTATCGATAGAATGATGTAGAATGAAGGTTTAATTCTCTAATTTTAATTTTTTTTGGTATGATTTTAATATTATTTATTAGGCTTATTAAATTTTTATTCTTGATAGCAAACTATGAGCCAAATAAACTAGGATCAGAATTTATATAATAATCTCTAGAATAAATTAGAAAAAGCTTTACATATTCCCCTAAAAAACAAAATATTGTTTTGTTTCTTAATCCATCAAGAGGCTTTAATATTTATCACTTCATCTTTAAGCAAATATAAAAAAAAGAGTTCAATACATTTTATATACATCATCATAACTCATCCTTTTCTTTTTTCCTTTCTTGGTTAGGCTATAATATTCATAATCATAATAATAAACACGTGATTTGAAAATTAATTTATATAGATTTTAAATTACCATTCGAATTTAGCAGGTTAATTTTATCAACTCAAACTATTTTTTTTATTGTTTTAATTCAAACTAAGCTGAATTAATGAATCACGAGGCTGAATCACGAGTTCTATACATAGATCAAGTTAGTTAAATTTCTATAATAATTCACCGCAGCTTAGGAAAAAAAGACAATTGAAACCATTAATGTTTCGAGCTGAAACATCTTTAAATAAAACTGCACATGATCAATCTACTAGGAGCAATGCCATAGATATGTCCTTTACAAGGTGGTATTTTTGCTATTGTGAGATCCAATCGAAGAGAAGGATTGTTCAAAAAATATAAAAAAATCCAAGAGAAGGATGGAATAAAATAATTCACTTGAATATATCCCATTTAGATAGAGATGAAATGTTTAAAACTTTATTCAATATAAATCTAATCTCCATGATTTAATGATCCAATTAAACATGGAGACATTTTAACAAATCTTTTGAAGGACATTATTTTTTAATCTTTTTTATGTTGATACATATTTGAAAAGTTGTTTATATATATATATATATATAGTAACATCAAAATTTAATATATATTTGTAAGCAACAAGACTATAAAAAAAATAAGTTTAACATCTACTAAATGCAAGTCCAATGCTCAGCATTTGTTTATGTGGTATGATCCATGTTTTGCTTTAATAATTTATTTAAAAGTGTTTGATTAATTAATATATATGATAATTTTGCGTGACCCCATCAAAAGATCTATCTTAAAATATTAGCTAAGAAGAAAAAATATAATTTATATATTTAAAAAAAAAATTGTTTTAACAAAATCACAGCCGCATAAACTTCAACAATACCAAATACATACTAAAACATTAATGCTAAATAAATCCTCTCCTAACAATATGAACCAACTTTAAAAAACTTGATTATGTTTTATTAGTTCGTCATAATATTATAAATAAAAAAGAAATAATATATTTGATTAAAGAGATAAAAATATAACCCACCGGGATAATTTTCAGTTTAAAAATAATTTTTTATAATTTCTTAAAACATGGAATACAAAACATCATGTGCTGTCTATGCTCACGCAGTCTCTTCCACTAAAAAACATTAAAGTATACGAATACATTCTCAGCGTTTACTATATTGTTCAGTATCCATACAGTAATTTTTAAAATGTAAAAAAGGAAGGAGATTCAAAAGAATTTGAAGGGGTTGTTTAGATTTCCTTGGAGACAAACACATGCAAAGAGATGGGTAACATAGACAAAGGCTCCATGTTTTCAAAGTTTGAACTGCTAAAACAACAGACAGAAGTTTCATAGTATAGTAAAAAGTACACAAAAGTATGCCATTGACAGAGCAACATTTGATTCACCTTTACCACAATACCCTTGTCATTCAATTTTCTTACACTCACCTCCCTACACACAAATTACATCACCATGACAAAGAGTGCAGAGTCACACACAGACTAAGGAACCAATCAACAAATATCTATCAGCTGATTCAGCTCTTCTCTGTCTACCTTTCGTCTTGTCTTCCATTTGGGCCATGTTTGTTTCTGAGACACACCATTTATAGTCGTGCTTTTGTTTTGCAAATCTTGGAATCTCAGTGTTTCTTGATCTGGGTATCAAGTATTTCTTCTTTAGATCATAGTTTAGTGTTAAAAATATTTGCTTTTGTCCCTATAAGGGAAAAACCCATCTGGGTTTTGGTCTTTTTTGTGCGCCTTTGCTTTCTTTAACAGATTCAAGTGATGGGTTTCTTGATGAAGTTGCAAATAAGGTTTGTTCAATATCAGGTTAGTTTCGTTTAGCTCTTTTGCTTTTTTGTATCGGTTTTCTACCTTTCTGATGTTTGTGGGTTCTGGGGAGCTACTTAGAGATTATGATTAGTTTAGCTCTACTATGTAATATTGTGAAAGTCTATATTTTTATTCTTCTGATGGATCTTACTTTGAATTGGTTTAAGGAGATTTATGTGGTTTTTGAAAGTATTGTTAGTTACTATGTTTGGATTCTTTGATTGATCACCTTTCAAGGTATCAAGTCAGAGACCCTTAAATTTGAGTTAATACTACATAGATGTGTCTTTTTTTCTTGATTTCACTTTCACTGCTGTTTATGTTATTGAGTGTCTAGCTATTGGAAGCTATGCGATATCTGTTTCAATCGTTTTGTCTTAAATACTTCAAGTTTCGTTCGCTTTTGCACATTTGTGATTTGGATTAGAGATGGATGTTTCCTGATGCAGCATTTAGCTGCTGTGGAAATATTGGAAAAAAGAGTCATATGATTTATTATTAATGGGCATGAAAAAACTAGGCTGTTAGTTACTCAATTGATTCTATAGAGTACCTTTAAGAATTTGAGTGTTTCAGCTATTGAGCAGACATTTGATGGGAAGAGAAACTGGTTTGTAAAGTGTATGTTTTTATCATGAAATGAATTATCAGCTTCCTATCTGTAGTTGTGTTCTTGTTAGGAAGCTGAGAAAATGGCGTTTGACCATTTTGTATAATAGGTCATTGATGGAAAGAGAGCTATCATAGTAGCTTATGCATTAAAAGATGAGTGAAACCATGTAAGCATTCGGAATCTTAAAAATGATGTCATGCACTTATCACTTAAATGTATTTGAAAGGTAGTGTGAAGTCATCTTTGAAAACATGTCTGGACATAGACACAGAGTTTTCTTTTAGTGACAGCAGTGGAGGTGGGCTAGTTCATCTTAAAATTTTTCATTTATCAAGCACCACTGATCTGAGAATAGAAATCTTTTTAAGCTTTGTAATTTATGCTTCTGGCTGGCATGATATGTGAACTCTGCTCAGATGGTTCATTTGCAAAATTGTGGGTGTGCTGCTTGCCTTTGAATTTTTGTGATCAAAAGCTTAACTTCTGTTCTCTCATTTGGCAGAAATATTCTTCATCTGTATGAGTTTTTATTTCACGAAGTAATAGAATTATGGGTAGAGGCAGAGGTAAGGGAAAGAAGTTTACCGTAAGCAATCATGATGATACTGGAAGTGGCGAGGAAGAGAAAATTCCAGCGCAGAAGAGAAGGGGACGGCCACAAAAACCACTGAAAGATGGCATTGATGAGGAAGAAGTTGAAAAAATTGAAGATGAAGAGGTAGATGATGGAAAAACTGGTATCACAAGCAAAGAGACAAAAAGTCCAGCGGCAGCAGAAAATGGAAAGAAGAGGAAGCGATATTCACAGGCAAAGGAGAAACCTGATTCTGTGAAGGAAGAAAATGGTGTCGGAACCAGATCAAGTACTGATGACTCAACCAAGTCTAATGGTTTTCGACATACCGGAAGTAGGCGGAAAAACAAGCCTCGGCGTGCCGCTGAAGCAGGAGTGGAATGTAAGTGAAGGCGGCAATCATTGGCATTTGCAGCGGGTCTCTTCTTTTGATGACTTTCCAGATAAATTATATAGGAAATGAGGCCTAGTAAAATCTCTAGTTCCATTTGAATTTTTTGGTTTATCATTTTGGTAATCTTTTTGCCAGTCCCTTTTCACTTTAATCGGGAGTTTTGTACTTCCTGTAATTTTTATGATGCTGTCATGTTTCATACCGTCACTTGGTTCATCCATCATTTGATTTGCATAACCTGTTTGGCCTGCTGAAATGCCCTCTTTATTCCTTCAAACTGTCGTGATTTCTTTCTACAATGGTATCTTCTTGCAACTTATAATTTGGATATCATCATAACACATAGAAGCTCTTTGGCACGGAGTTTCACCTGCCGTGCCGCAGCTTTTCAATTATTTTTTAATAAATATATTTTGATGTTTTTAGATCATTTTGATGTGCTGATGTCAAAAATAATTTTTAAAAAATAAAAAAATATTATTTTGATATATTTCGGCATGAAAAGTATTTTGAAAAGCTACCGCAACAGCTCTTCCAAACAGGCAAATAATCTCACTGTGGATCAGTACTTGCAACAACATTGAAGTCTGTTCATATAAAGTTTATGCTTATTTTCTTAGCTCGTAATTTTCATGCCTTCCAAGTCAGTTGTGCAGTTGTGTTTACTTTACCAGGTCTATAGCTTCTTAATTACGTTTCATCGATACCTTGCCTCAGCAAAAAAGATGGTGTAGAAATGGCTGTTGGTCGTCGGCTTTTGTCTTTATCAATCAGCTCAAGTTTGCCCTAAGTTAAAGATTACTTTATTCAATAGAATTGATTAAAAACAGAAGGTTAGCTAGAGATTGTCCATGAGAAGCTTCCGTGGAAAGCCAGTTATTAGAGACAGTGAATTTCCTATCGATTGCCATCACTCCCATTTAAAAACATTATCATCTTGAAGAGAAGCACGGCATGACAGAGCTAATACAGATAATCTGCTTCATGTTCAATGAACTCTGACTTTGGTGAAAGTTCCTGATCTGCACGTATGATTCCTAAGTTGTAGAAGTTTTTAGGGTGCCAGAGGATGAAGCTGGAGAGGAAATCTTCACCGAGCAGGCTTATTATGGCTTGGATCCTGCGATTCCTGGCTCCTGTCAGACTTGTTTCTTTCCTCAAGATTCATCTTGTTTTGTTGCATTCGGCTTGAAATCCTAGTACAGTAATTAAACCTTTTTTGTCCCATGAATGGTCCAAGTTCTTGGTAGTGAGTTGTCTAAACAAAAAAAAAAAAGCTAAATTGTGTTCTAATCGGGTTTGGAGGGGTTTGATATTGTGTTTCAAAAGTATTTTTGAAAAAAAAATAAATTTTTTTTATTTTAAATTAAAAAAATTAGTATTTTTAGAATATTTTAATATGATGATATCAAAAATATTTTTTTTTAAAAATAAAAAATATTATTTTGATGTATTTTTAAATAAAAAATATTTTAAAAAATAACTTCAACCGCACTATAAAACAATTACTTAATCAAGTCTAGCCAAGCGTGCCTGATTTATTTTGAAACTCGGTCCAAGTTTGCAAGTCATCAGGTTGACCCGATGAGCTAGCTTTTCATGTTTATCGAATCAATATTGTTGATTGTAGTGGCAATATAATTAGTTTTCTTGTGAAATTAACGTTTTCTTTTCTGGCTGATACAATTGCAATCTGCAAGAAACACCAGGCTCGACACTCTTTAGGCGGGTTGGTGGGTGGGTTGCTCTCCGTTGACTTTTATTGAGCACCTACCAATACAAAGACCAGATGTTCTGGCTGCCAACTGCTCTCAACAGTTCATTTATCTTATCATCCTTTTTTACATCAATTAAAATGGTTTATTGTGCAAAATAAAATCAATTAACACAGCCTGATTCATGCGGGAAAACATTTGTATAAATTTCGTATATTATTTTGGATTAGAACAATGGATTCACGGTTTTGCCATTCAAAAAATTAAAATGAATTTCTTTTTATGCTCAAAAACATTTGGTCGAGTCCTCATTGTCACGCTGACCATGGATATAGATTTACTCATGTCATTTGTTTTAATATGTTATATTTTAACTTTTAATATTTAGTTCATTATAATCGCGCTACTAATTGTTTTATATGAGTTTCATGGTTATATCACGATCTCATACCATAAATTATAGATTTTATAAGTTAACTATGGTTGACTAAATCAATCTAACATGTGTTTTAATATATATATTTTAAATCATTATTTAAATAATTTCCATGTCTTTACTACGTATCTTCTGTTATGTTTGTAGGTTTCCTACCTTCATAGACTATTTATATTTTTCTGCCAAGCCATGCTCTTAATTACAATAATAGGTGCTTAATAGGTCATTCGTGATTCATTAAAAAAAATAAAAACAAAAAATGAAAACTAATTGAGTTCATGTATCCATGTTTACCTTGGCGTAATTGCATATAACAAATACACTGGACCCAAAGTGTTGGTGGAAACAAAAGAATCTAATTGAGAAAAGTGGATCCATAGGTTATTGATTAATTCAAGGTTTCCCCCCATTCCATCAATGTTTTCGTCAAAGTTTCTTCAACAAGCCACCATTTTATTGCAAGGAATTAACATGCAGGATACAAAGTAAGCCTTCCAGTGTTTACGTTGTCCTATATTTTTCATGGACAGAAACATCATACTGAGAAAGGGGAACAGTAGCCAACTTATTACCGAGTACCACCAGATTTGGTTGCCGGCAGACAGGCATACCATTGGGAAATATATTCTATTTTAACATGAAACAGACATCTTGTGCCATTATTATTATTTTTTAGACCACAACAAGTTTTTGAACTTGTTTTAATATTTGTCAACTTCTTAGAGTTGTTTAAATGGAGATGCTATAGGGAACTCCTTGCCCAGTAATCCCAGGTTGGGAGAATGGCTTCAATAGCTCATAAGGCATAACACCAGTTCCATGTCTGTTGACAAATTTCTCGTCAGCATTCTTTCCATCAATAATGCCTTCAAGCTCGATCAAACTCCCATGAAATTTCTCAAAATAACTCTTTATATGAGGATCCTCAGCCCAAACTGGCTCTATTTTCTCCCCTAGATACTCCTCATCAGGAGAGTGTTCAGATAAAACTTTCAAAGCAACCATCACTTTTGCTGCCTGAAGTTGTGACGGGAAGGTTTCCAAGAGTATTTCTACAGGATTCTCCAAAAACAACTTCCAATCCTCGTCTTTTGGGTCTTCATTGGGCATTATTCGTCTTGTAATTGGAGGCCTATTTGGGAAATACCCTGCATAAGCATATTGTCCAAAGTTCACAGCAGCATGGTGACCTGAGGCTACCCATACGATAGTTGTGATGATTTCAATAAGGTCCTGGGGTGTTTTTAGCTCAGGCCACCATGGTTCGTCCTTTTTGTCACCATGGCCTACAGTACGTACCTCTTCCCACCATGCTAGGAGTTCAGAATCGGACTCGATGAGACTTGCCTCCGGATAATAGTGATTGACATAGTCGCTTACCCATTTTTTGATGATGGCCCATAACTCAAGACCATCATTGGCATAAGGGTAATCTTCTACTGCCAGTTTCAGACCATGCGGAGAAGTTGGATCTTCAATGGCCATTCCTCTGGCAATTAGCAAAACCAGAAGTATTTATCAGAGAAGATATATCTTGATGTTACCTGCGTGTTAAGTTTAAGGAAATGAAAAAAAATGGTAAGTTGGTTTAACGAGGCTAATCAATGTTGCTACCTGCTAATTAGATCCCTGGGCAGTCCCTGATGGTCAAACCTCCACTGCTTATCGTAAATAACAGAGCTTAGCTCCATAGAATACTTTCCAGGTGAAAATGTTGATTCAATTGTCCCCCCAGCATTGATTAGCGAATTTCTAGATTCAGCATTGATCTGCATTGTGTATCGAAAGTGAGGGTGCAGGAGCCTATAGATTGGATGCATGGCACTAAGTTGGCGATTGGCAGCAATTACGTATGGCTCTGTGGCACAATGAGTTCGTAGCCTGGAAAATGTATATCAAATTAAGGGACAGCAAAATGTTAGCCAAATGCATAAACTACTTCAGCATAAAATCAATAGTTTGATGGCAGCTCCAGCTTGCTTGAATTTTTCTTTGTCACGGTTTCTATTTCTTCAATACAAATTCAAAACTCGAACTTTCAGTGGTAGTAGAAGCTTATGAACAAAAGTTGCAAAACTAAAAAGCAAGAAGAAAATTTAAGAGGTAAGTTATTTTATTCGGTGGTTTTCTCTTGGGTATTCTTTTCTACACACCTACGCTTTATGCTTCTGATTATTTATTAGTTTAAAATCCTAGACAATTACAAAATTAAATTTTTGAAAGGAAATCCTAATCTGATCATTGACGATATAACCGGTAGACCACTTCTCAACAGGTAGATCAATTCCTCTATTTTTGTTTTAGCCTAAAATCCTAATTGTTGTTTACTTTCAACAGCTCTGAGATAACTTAGAACTCCTCCGAAGAACAATTGATGCATTTGATAAAGTACTAAAATATCGGTCTCTCGGTGATTAATAGTTTGACGGCAGATGATTTTTCTTGAAGCTCAGAACTTTTGGCTGCTCCTAAGCATTAAAACAAATAAATGCACGGAACAAAGTGTTAAACTTCTAACTGGAAATAAAAGTGAAGAAAATGTGCACCAGTGAGTAATAAGTTGGTGATAGCCAGAATCATGTGCGAGGACGTTAGCTTTGGCAAGTCTCCAAAGCCAAACATCTGTGGACTTCCAGGTTGGCCTAAACACTTTCTTCCACTGTGGATTTCCATCCATCTGTGGACGAGTGAGCTCAATGGCTAGCGGCCTCAGCGTTCCTTGTGGGGTTAGGAAGAACAATGTCCGCGAACCATATAGAGTTGCACTTCCAAGCTCTCTTACTTGTCTCACAAAAGGTAAAAGTAAATCGTGGTAGTCAAGGATGAACAGTTTCTTTTGTTTCACAGCCTACATGAATCAAATAATAAATATTCAACAATTTGTTATGCTAAGATCAAAAGATCTATCATTTGATCACTGCTCATAATGATGGTTTTTATTTCTTGTTGAAAATGGGTTCCTGGGTACCTCGTCAATTGTCATATAACCTTTGATTTCTTCCTCGATCATTTCATCTGTGATTGCTGACTCCGGGGCACCATAGATCTCAGGATCCAGTTTACTTCTCAGTGGCCATTCCTGCATTATTTTATCCAGCATTGGGGCAAGGCATTACCGAACTTGTTCATTCAAAAAAAAGTAGTCGTAACTTATGCAGGCTTATGTTTCCTTTTTCTTATTTATGGAGATCTATACTAGAAAAGTACTTCCATCTCCATGTATATCATTAGTGAGGAAAAAAATTCAAACAGCACTTCTTTCAATTCTACATTCGGTTGACGGTCCTGCTATATTTTAGATCAGTCATTGGCTCGGTTTTTTACAGGTAGCATTTGTCTTTGTTCATGATAGCGCCCTACTTTCTTTAGCTCACTGTGATGCTATATTCCTCGCAACAGGGGTTTGCCCTGTATTTTCCTTTCAATTTCTCAATAAAAAAATGTATACGATTCAACAAAAAACAAAATTTATAAATCATGATATGTTGTGCATCCCAATCAACCCTGATGGTTTCCAATGCAATCAATGTTGCAAAGGGTCTAAATATCATACCATGACCAATTGTATGCTGGATGGATTTACACCAGCAAGAGTCTAAAAACAATTAACCTTTGAAGCAAAGGGTCTAAATATCATACCGTGACCAATTGTATGCTGGATGGATTTACACCAGCAAGAGTCTGCCGAGCGAATTCCTCATCCCTAACCCAACAAAACCTGTCTCCTGTAATGCAAAAACACGTGATTTTAACAATTTTGAGGTGGTCTCCAACGACCAAGAATACTCATTCTCTATATATACTTGTTTGGATACAATAACATTACTTCTCTTAATAAATGGTCAATAATAACATTAGTGAATAATTGCATCCATGAGTAGGCAAGATATAGCTAAAGATAGTAAAAGAGATCTTAAGATTGCTTTTTCTTTCTTACTCTTCATTACTTGAGGAGTCTCAAACCGCAAGCGGTCTTTAGCTTTACCGACTTCCTCATAAACCTTCTGCATAAACTCGGGCAAGTAACTAAGCCATTCTGGCTGAGCGGAAGGCAAGTTGATTCCTTCATTGAAGAGTACATCTATGGCCGTAAAGTATGGGAATTTAGCCTCATTATCGTTACCAGTTTGTAGTGCTGGTAATAGTGAACGAACTATTTCCATTGTTTTCCTCTCGCTAAATGATTTCTGCTTTGTGCTAGAGAATTCTTCATCTTGGGGAACATAGATAGATATACTCGCTCCTTGTCTCCATAGATGGCTCTATCAACAGAAGTTATTTCATATTAGCTAGTGTACCTTTATATATACATTTAAGGCACGCACACTCACCTCCCATATGATTGTATACGAGTGTTCAATATAAATACACATTAGCATGATCATTCCAATACATAGCTTAATCATTTAGATGCCATCCAACATGGTGTATATAGAAGTACTATTATGATCAATTGGTGAATATAAGCATTAGATTTTCAATCTCAAACCATTTCTTTTCACTTTTTACGTACCCTTCTTGGTCCGTGGCCTCCCTGTTCGGCAACGTCTAGGATAGGGGAGTTTTTTTCCGCCGAGCACTGGTCTTGTTAAATCTTCAGGGCTATCAGGATCTCCAAGGTCATTGTACACGTCGTAGTCATAAATTCTATCACCTTTTTTGCGCTCTCCTTGGCAATTGCCTCGCAGATTTACAAGCTCATCTTGTCTCAACCTTCTCAATCCACTTGGTGTCTTGTAGGGCAAGTACGTTGACTGCTCCACATTATCCACAAAGTTAGTATAAGAGTCTTAAAATGACAGAAACACAGCTATAACACTACTACACTACATACCGACAAACCATTATCTTATCTGAAAATTTAAATTGTTAAATGAGGTCTCATAATATAATTTATATTATTCTCTAACCCATGCTTTAACCGCAGCCAATTGTTTGAAATAATTGAAGGAGAAAAAGGAAGTATGATGGAAGACAATCTTATTCATATAATACTACTCTTTTAAGAGAGGAAGTCCCGACAGATTACAAAACGTGCTATGAAAAAAAAAAACACAGCCTCTAACATTATATATATAATGTAAAGAGATTGTTTCGGCAAAGGGAGGCTGACCTTGTTGGTGAAGAAGAGTCTTTTCTGCTGAAATCCAACCCATGCCTGACAAGTCAATAAAACCCGGCCATGATGAGGGGAACCATCAAGGACTATTTCCTTGATGAACATCGCCTCACTCTGTTCATTTGTAACAAAAACTGCACCAACTTCTCCATAATCAGGTGGAACCTCAAATTCTGCTTCAAACAGGACATCATCATCCGCTTGGCCTGCCTGCGATGCCCTCTCAGTAAGGGACCGCTCTTCTCCTGTATCTTTTGGAAAAAAAACTAACATAGATTATCTATACGTACATTTTGTCATATATGAGCACTGGGGAAAAAGCAGGGTGTTTATGCATGTAGTTATGGTATCATAATTAAATGAAATTTAATTTATAATATTTTATATTTTATAAATTATAAACTTGATTATTTTTTTATAAAAAGTAATTTTTTTTAGCAAGATCTTTATAAAATCATAAATTTTAATGAGTCATACAAAATAAAAAGGTAATTTGTTTTAGCATTTGTTGAAACTTTGTGAGGAGTTGATTTATTCAAATCACATATCAAATAGGTTAATTAATTCCTTTGACTTATTTTCTTGACAATTATATTGTGAGGCTCTATAACATTTGCATGTCAGTGCATTAGACAGAATGAACAGCTCTAGCAATAAAACTGAAGGAAATATTGATCACTAGTCTAGTTAATCAATAAATTAGGCAATGCTGATGAGAATGCTGTGTCCTGACAACTACTTACTGGGATCAAGGTCAGCAAAAACAAGCTCCAAGCAGAGTGTTCCACTAGTCCAATCTGACTGCTTATCCTTGGAACCATCATTTCTTTTCACTGTCACATTAGCCTTGAATTTAGTACGCTGCACTGGGAATTCAGTTGCTATGGCTTTAACATTGTTGCTAGTTTTATAGCCAACACGTCCATTTCTCTTTGTTTTAGTGAATGAAGACCTCGAAGGGACAAGGGAAGTTGCATGGCTACGGCTATAAATGCGTGGTTTGGGCAATACCAAGGATGTTTTTGAAGGGTATAATGACTGGTGAACTTGTGGCATTAACATTGTGTTTTGGGAAATAGCAGGGGAGTTCTTGGAGGAGAGATATATCTCTATTTGGGAGTTGAATATTAGAAAGAAGGTTGCATGATGAAAACAGACACCTAGAGGCATGAATTTATAGTAGTAGATTTTCTAAAGATGAGCAAGTCTTTCATTTTATTCGTTCGGCACAAAGTCTTTGCATGTGACAAATAAAGAGAAAAAATAAGTTTTGATTGAAAAAAAACTAACAAAATTAATGTGCCTATCCTTGCTTTCGTTTTCTTTTGTGCCTTAGGGTGTGTTTGATATTGCTTTTGTTTTTGTGGTTGAAGTTTTAAAAAGCAGTTTCATGAAAAGCATTTTAGTTGCGATTCAAAATAATTTTTGAAGTGTTTGGTTAAAACTTTGGTTGAGTTTGAGGTTAATGAAAAACAGTTTCAAGTGTTTGGTTATCAAGCTTTTCATATTGCTTTCAACTTGTGAAATTACTTTAAAGTGTGTGTGTGTGGTTGAGTTTGAGGTTAATGAAAAACAGTTTCAAGTGTTTGGTTACCAAGCTTTTCATATTGCTTTCAACTTGTGAAATTACTTTAAAATGTGTGTGTGTATTGTTTATTAAATATTTAATAATTATAATAATAAAATATAATTAATAATTCAAGTAACTTGTTTTTATTCTCCCATCAAACTACTTGTAATTTCATCACGAACTATAAATCCCCTGTGATCCCGGAACAACATATGGTAAAATATCATTTAAAATAAAATAAGGATTGCGAGACAAAAATTATACTGTGATCTCCTTCTAATATATTTATTTATATTTTAATTAATTTTTAGATTATTTTAATATTAAAAATATATTAAATAATAAATAGCCCCCTCACACAAAAAAATAATAAATAATAAACTAAAAAAAATACCCCAAGCCCCCCTGCAACAGGCGAAACGCATGGAAAGCAGCAATTCGCTGCTTTCTGTGAAACTCTGTTTTTGATATTTTTGAGATAGGACCCACATGATTTTTTCAACTTCTCTACATCAACCAAATACCCAAAACAACAACTTTTTCTACATCACCAGTCACACCTCACTCCCAAACATCCTCTTAGTCTACAAGGACTTCACCTCGTAGTGTTCTTTCACTACTAAAAAAGGAGACAATTAACAACGGAGACAATTCCGTTGCTGATATTACAACGGATTCACATTGGAATACATAGTTTTTGTTGTTGAACAATAATAATATATCTCGAATAAAAAAAAGTATTTATCAACTAGAGATAGTAAGAACGAAATGGGCATGCACGTGGTTCTTCTTCAGTTGGTGTCAACTATACATACACCATGAAAGAGAAAGAGGAAGGTTGTCAAAATCGTGATTTTGACACGAATCGGAAGGGGTTTCGAAAATTGGATCGTAAGATCGTAAGATCGTACCCGAATTTATCCGTACAAAAATCATAAAATCACAGCTAAAATCGTGTGAGAAGAAAAATCGTAAAATCGTATGTAAAATATTTCTGAATACAAAATAGCATAATTATGGACATTTTTTTATGATTGTTGTAATTTGAACTACTTATTTTATGTTTTTCAAGTAATTGTATATTTTTTATGATTGTTTGTATTTGAAATTAATTAATGTTATTTATTATCTTAAATTAATAGATTTTTTTTTTATTATTGTTATTATTATTATCAATTTATCATAACCCCTCCCCCGTATATATTATTAACCCCTCCCCCGTATATATTATTATTAATAATAATAATAATAATTTATAACCCCCCGTGAAAGTAGAAATTTCATTTTTATATATAATATATGTGTGTGTAAAACGAGAGAGAGAGATAGAATATATATATATATATAAAGAGAGAGATTATATATATATATAAAAAACGAGAGAGAGATAGAATATATATATATATATATATAGAAGGGGGCCCGGGGCTGCATGGGGGCTGCTTTTAAAATGGCGGGCTGCTTTAAAATTTTGGGCGGGGGCTGCTTTAAAATTCTGGGCGGTTGAAAATTTGGTGAAATCGTAAAATCGGACCGATCCGGTCTGATTTTGCGATTTTGACCGAGTTTGATCAAGTTTGACCCGAAATGATTTTTCTTCCCGAGTTGACACGATTTAATGAGTTGACTTGCAAAATCGTACGATTTTGCAAGTCAACTCGCGATTTTGACAACTTTGAGAAAGAGGCTTTTAATGGTGAAAAAACAGTATATGAGACCCACGGGAATTTACAAATTCTTTCAAAAAACAGCTATTAGCTGCTTTTCTTCCACCAACGATTTGATCTTATAGTCTGTGCGTCTATACAACTATTTTAGCTTTTTAATCAATTATCGAACACCTATTTCACCAGTTTTTTTTCAATCTCTATTCTAGCTTTTTAATCAATTATCAAACACCCATTTCACCAGTTTTTTTTTAATCTCCGGTACAATCACAGTACCAAACACCCATTTAGTTATAGACTTCGGACCCTTGTGTCTTTGATGTTAGGCTTCTTGACTTTGTATTGGCTTGGGCGCAGAAAATTTATTAGCTAAATATCGGTGCTATATTACTAGAATTTTAAGTTAATTTAAAATATGAGAAGAATGTGTCACCTTTGTTTAGCGTATTTTTGTTATCATAAAAATAATAATTAAGAATTAGAAAGTTCATGCATGTATTTGATAAAATAAATGGAAAAATATATCAACTAATGAATTTTAAAAACATTTCTTAGCATTAATTACAAAATACACTGAAATGACTAGTTAAATCACCCTAGTAATTCAAGTACCACAAAGTTTTTTCTAGAAATACTTTATCCTTAATGCTTTTTTGATTGTAGCATTTTATGTCCAAATTAATTATTAGTTTCTTAAAATTTATATAGAAAGAAATACTTTTAAAAAAAATAATCAAAATGTAAAACAACAATAAATCCAATAGCCAATCTCAAATTAGCTTGAAAAAGCTATGTTTAGTCCATCTAGTTCCTTTTGATTTCTCTATATTTAATTTTTTTTAGAAGATTATTGCAGTCTCAAACAAATATTTTTATATTTTACTGATATTTAATTTTGAGAGCATTTATTTTTATTATCTTTTGAGATGCTAACATTTTTATTTATCAAATTTACAGTAACAAAAAAGACTAAGTTGTAGTTTATCCAATATCATGACTTGGAAATTGTGTGAGAGCACATCAATAATATGGTTACCGACACGGAAGCTTTTTTTTTCTCTTCTCTTGTACACAGTACAAGTTACCCCACCTGGATAGGTACAAAAATAAAAACAAATTGGACCACCTGACTAGTCAATTAAACAACGTTAGGAACATTAATTCAATAACATTAATTCCACCCTGACTAGTCAATTAAACAATGTCAGGAACATTAATTCAATAACATTAATTCCACCCTGACTAGTCAATTAAACAATGTCAGGAACATTAATTCAATAACATTAATTCCACCTGACAAAGTTTTAAAATCTATGTCGAGCACCGAATTACACCATCTGGATATATATGTATACACTACAATGCATTTGATTAACTTTTCTACATTATATTTTCAAAGATTAGTTTAATTTATTGATGCATATGGAAGGTAATAAGCTCTGGAAAAAAAAAACACGAGGGAAAAACTGATGGGGAAAATTTCAATGTGAATTATAAATTCACAGTTTTATTATTTAAAAATAAATATATTAATATATGTCATTTTATAAGCTTACAGTACCTTTAAATAGATATGAAAATCCTATATTTAATAGGAAACACCTAAAGATTTGAAAGCCAAAGGGAAATTAAAATATAATCCAAAATAAAAAAGTTAAATCCAGAAAAATCCACATGTAGATTTTTCTTTATCCAAACAACAACTTATAGCCTAACTCCAAGAGAATCAAAGGTATGATAACAAAGTCTCTTTGCATAGGAAAACCACATGTAGAATTGTCTTTTTTGTTTTTGTTTTTTTATTCCAATCCCTCTCCCCCAATTTTGCTGGTGCAAAGATGTAAAAAAATCAACCCATCTCCCCTAGTTTTTCACTCTTTTTTTTGCAAGATTTTTTTTCTCTCTCCCATTTTTAGTGACACCACCACCTCTAGCCACCGTACGCTACCAATCACTTCACCTCTTCGCTAAGTGAGCATCTTTCTCTTAATAGCAATACAATTTACTTTAGATATAACGGCTAACTTGCCCGCGTCGTGCCGAGGTTTTTTCCATATAAAAATTGTTTGATTTTATATGTATTGTAATTTGTTATTTTATTATTTAATTAGTAAAATTATAATTGATAAAATCTGTTTGGAAATATGTTTTTTCTTTTCTTTTCATAATTAATTAAATTGACTAAAAATATATTATTTGTTGTCTTCAATATACTAATTGTTTGTTGGGCATGTTTTAACTATTTAACGAATAATTTATTTAACAGATAGCAAAAATACATCTGCTAAAATTTATCAAAGATTATTTTTTCAGATTTTTTCTTCATATTATTATATTAAAAATATTTTAGAACACTAAGATTAAATTAATGTGAGATTTATAAATAAAAGTCAGCTCATTTATATATATATATATATATATATATATATATTAAGACATTAATATCAAAAAAATATCACAATATATAATTAGCCTCTCCTATTTTTTAAGGAAAAAGTCCCAAAAATAATTATTATCATTATTCTAAATATTTTATCTACAGTAAAATAAATACATATAAAAACAACATAATTTTAAAATTTTTAAGTTGATTATTTAGCTAAGATGTATAGCATTTTTATTATAAAAAAATACCATTAACAATTTTGTTACATGTTAAAAAATTTAGTGTTGGCTATGACGAAACACAAGATAATTTTTTATTTTCTTATTGTAGATAATTTGACATAATTTTTTTACTTGTCTTGTCCACGTGTGGTTTCATATATTCTTTTTCGTGATAAGAGATCTGAAATATTATATATAAAAAAAAATACAGAAGAAAATATATATATTCAGACGCTAATATTAAATAAATATCAAAATATATAATTAGTCTCACATATTTATAAGAAGAAGAAAAAAACTAACAAATAATCATTATCATTATTTTTAATGACTTATCTATAATAATTAGAAATAAATATTATTAGATTTAAAATATTAGTATGGTTTGCTATGATATGGATAGAAAAAATGACACTTACTGAATCTTCAATTGGGCTCAAGACTCATAAGCCCTCGTGTAAAGACAGAAGCTCATTGGGCTAATTTCAATTAACATTGAACTTCTCTTGCAAATCCCAATATTTAGGTGCTCCCAATTTATCTATTTGGGCATATAAACAAAACATGTTTCCGTAAAAAGAGATACAAACCAAATAAATTTATTTTTATGATAATTTTGAGAAGAATCGTTTACTTTCAAAATATAAAATATAACTAGATATGTCTCCCTGTGTTTTTTTTCTTTTCTTATCAAGATAATAAATAACAATGTTCTCTCTCTCTCTAGCCGTGTAAATTTTTATTTTTGTGTTTTATATTTCTTCATTTTTATATTTTAATTCCTTTTAGGTTTCAGATCCCCCCCCCCCCCCCCATGTTGTTCAAAATTCGCCTTTTTTGGAGTTTTCAATCTATTTTTATTTAGATTTATTAAATTAATTTATATATTTTTTGTTTTAATAGTCATATACGTGGAAAAAAAGTGTTTTAAAAAATATTGAATAATATGTGAACATATAATTAAGGAAATAATTGATTAATTCTAAATCTTTGGAACACATTATGAAATAAGCCTAATATGTTTACTGTTATCACCTAAAAAAAATTAATATGTTTACTTGCTAGAAAAGGAATTAATTCCAGTTTAATAAAAATAAACACCAATTGGTTCATAAACTCCAATATACTGAGTGTTTTTTAAAGAAAAACTTCTTAAATATCGGTGTATTATCGCTTTGATAATTTTCTAAGAGTTTCATTTTGTTCACAAATGCTTCTGAAAAATATAAATATGAAAAGAGTAGGGATTTATTCATCAATTAAGGATTTTTGTATTTTTTTATCGAGTTTTTTTATTATCTGAAAGATGAAGTGGCTCCTGTCAGACTTGTTTCTTTCCTCAAGATTCATCTTGTTTTGTTGCATTCGGCTTGAAAATCCTAGTAAAGTCATTAAACCTTTTTTGTCCCATCAATGGTCCAAGTTCTTGGTAATGAGTTGACTAAACAAAAAAAGAGAGGCCAAATTGTGTTCTATCCGGGTTTGGAGTTGATTGACACAGATTTTCAAAAGTGTTTTTGTAAAAAAATTGAATTATTTTTATTTTTATTTTTATTTTAAATTATAAAAATTATATTTTTAGAATATTTTGATGTGCTAATATAAAAAATAATTCTTCTTTTTAAATAAAAATATTATTTTAATACATTTCTAAACAAAAAATAATTTAAAAAATAATTTTAACCACACTATAAAACAGGCACTTAATCAAGTCTAGCCCAGCATACCTGATTTATTTTGAAACTCGGTCCAAGTTAGCAAGTCATCAGGTTGACCCGATGAGCTAGCTTTTCTTGTTTATCAAACCAATATTGTGGTTTGTGGTGGCAATATAATTAGTTTTCTTGTGAAATTAATGTTTCATTTGTATACCTTTTCTTTTCTGGCTGATACAATTGCAATCTGCAAGAAACACCAGGCTCGACTCTCTTTAGGCGGGTTGGTGGGTGGGTTGCTCTCCGTTGACTTTTATTGAGCAGCTACCAATACAAAGAGCAGATGTTCTGGCTGCCAACTGCTCTCAACAGTTCATTTATCTTATCATCCTTTTTTACATCAATTAAAATGGTTTATTGTGCAAAATAAAATCAATTAACACAACCTGATTCATGCAGGAAACCATTTGTATAAATTTCGTGAATTATTTTGGATTAGAACAATGGATTCACGGTTTTGCCATTCAAAAAATTAAAATGAATTTCTTTTTATGCTAAAAAACATGTGGTCGAGTCCTCATTGTCACGCTGACCATGGATATAGATTTACTCATGTCATTTGTTTTCATATGTTATATTTTGTTATGTTTTTAACTTTTAATACTTAGTTCAGTATAATCGCGCTGCTTGATTTGTATTTATACGAGTTTCATTATTTTATTACCATCTCATACTTTAAATTGTAAATAAGTTAATTATGGTTGACTGAATCAGTCTAACATGTAGTGTTTTAATATTTTTTTAAAAATATATCATCTAATATATCATTATTTAAATATTTTAAAAAGATTTTGGCTGAAATGCATTTAACATCCTAATATATTTTATTTTTTTAAGATTGATTTTTTTTATGGTATAGCTGGAGTAAGAAGAAAACCAAGTAGAAGCTAATTGCTGGCTTAAATTACCGAATAGTAAAAAACAACTAACCTAGAAAAGGCACTTTGGAATGATACTAATTTTATAAAATTTACAGATCCAAATGCTTTGAATTTTGTGGGGTCCACTGTTGTAGTGGGACCCATCCATTCAATGTATTAATTTTTTTTAAATTTAATTGGATTTTAAATAGGTCAATTTTTACATAATTTAATTTGAAATTCAGATCAAATTAAACCTTAAAATCTATGAATTGCCAGATTGAGTTATTAAAACAGGTAAAATGTAATAACACTTCTTTTAATATATCTCAAAAGTATTAGGTTCTCTATTTAGTAGAAAAGTGTTGGTGATTATAGGCAGAGAAATGGTATGGAAACTACAAAAGAGGAGCAAAAGAAGCCTGACATTATGGGCCAAGAGCTTCTTGTTTGTTTATTTATTATATATTATGGGCCAAGAGCTTGTTAAGGCCTGTGATTATTATTTTTAAAGACTTATAAACTCATATGGGCTTCCCAAAAAGTCTAGAACAGAATTTGTAATGGAAGCTGGGTTACTATGATCTGGATGGAGAGAATGACATTTACTGAATCTTATATTGGGCTCATAACTCATTAGCCCTCAGATAATGACACTTTATGCCTTAGAATGTGATTATAATTATTTTTAAAAGTATTTTTTTATTTAAAAATATATTAAAATGATATTTTTTTTATATTTCAAAAATTATTTTTGATATCAGCACATGAGAATGATGTAAAAATACTAAACAAATTTAATATAAAAATTAAAAACTAAAATAAAAATTTCACGTTTTTGAAATGCAGCACCAAATATTTGGAAAGACTCGTGCTTATTGGACTAAGCTCTTGTAAATCCCAATATTTTAGTGCCCAATGGATTTATCGTTAATAATTTAATAAATTAATTACAAGCACATCACCATCTCTCTCCCCCACCAGCTTCCACTACACTAGTTTGATTCCATGCCCTAAGTTGCTTGCTAGATGATTTATTTTTAACCCAGAAGAATTATAAATATTATTAAAGGTTTATTATTATTATTTTTAATTAAAACTTGTATATAAAAAAAATTCAAAAATTACATGTGTTAAATTTATTATTGCAACCAATATAGTTAAAATTGCGATTTGACTAGTAAAATCACACAATTTTACTAGTCAAATACATAAATTTGGTAAAATCAAATAAAAAATCGAACCCCGTTAAAATTAGATCTAACTCGATAAAATCAATGAAAATTATAAAATTGGACTGGATCAGTTAATTACTTTACTTTCCTTTTCCCTGTCATTATGTTTTTTTCCTGCAAACTAGGACATGTTGTGTTGTCTCTCTCTCTCTCTCTCTCTCTCTCTCATAGTTTGAACTTTGAAAATCAAATTAAGAAAATCAGTATTTTATAAATGCACGCACAGACCATTTCTTAGACAATAATTATTTTTTGATTCTCATGTATTATTTAAATATTAACTTTAAAATTTATACTTAAAATTAAAAGAATATACATATTTAACACCATTCAAACTATAATTAGCAATACTTACAATGTAAAAAAGGATAAATATAAAAATTAGCAATTACAACTTAAACATAATTACATTTCATTAGTGATTTTACATGAAAATAACATTTACAGATATAAATACAATTAAAGTGTGTTTAATATTATAGTACAATATATATATATATATATATTATTTTAACATATTAAATTATAAAGATATAAAAGACATTAATATAATATTTTTTCAAGAAAAAGTATATTTAAAAAAAAACACTTAAAAATAAAAACTACCAAGTGGTAATTTGTGAACAAAAAATATAGCAAAACACACCTTCTCTTGTCTCATACTCTTCAATTTCTGGAGTGTTTGACATTGCGTTTCAAAAATATTTTTGAAAAAAATTAAATTTAAATTTTTTACTTCAAATTAATATTTTTGGGCGTTTTTAGACTATTTTCATATGCTGATATCAAAATAATTTGTTGGAGTTGAAGCTAGTACTAACAATATCAGTGTTGATACCAGTAATAGTACTAATAATTCTTTCGATAATAATGTTTTTGATGAATATCTTAGAAATAATGAGGAAGATGATGGTAATGTGGCTGATTTTAGTTTATATAGCACGCTAACAAAGAATTTGTTTTAAATTTGTTAGTTTTTACCTAATGAAATTCTATAGACATGATTATTTTGTAATGTATTTTTAAGTTATTTTAAATCATGTATGAACCTTAACTAATAAAGTTTTATGACCATAATTGTGTTGTATTGCATTCAGAAATATTTTACTTATGATTTTATGATTTTTCTACTAAAATGATTTTAGCTATGATTTTACGATTTTTGTATGAAAATATTTTACATACGATTTTATGATTCAAGTTCAAATACCAATTCCGTGTTGATTTTGACAGCCTTGATTGCAACTAAATATTGAGTAGAAGAAATAAAATATAGATGTTATTATTGGTTTGAAATTCAATTCATAAAGTTTTTATTGGTTTTATTTTATCAGTAACTCAATTACATGTTCAATTACATCTATATTGGTTTTTATCAATAAAGTTTTTATTGGTTTTACATGTTCAATATTGAGTTGAAGAATTAAAATTTTAGATGATTTAAAAAGTTTTTTTTTCCAAGAGGATTTTTTTTAATTAATGGCCGGGAAATTATAATTAAATTAGTTGATCCGACGAAATCCAAAATTTAAGAAAAGGATTTATTGCGGTGATGCTGTCGACAATTACGGTGTGTACCTCTCAATATATTCGAGAAGATCATAGTACTCAATGAAAAGAGTTTCAAATCGAAGATCACATCAAATTTATGTCGTCGAGGTAAAGGCCTTGTCCCGGCCCCGCGCGTACAATTCTGGATAAATTATCTATCGACACCCGTGATTGTTTCATGCAATTATAAAATCATTTTCCTGATTTTCCACGAGCAATTGTACTGCAATGGAAACGCAAGAACATCTTCGCAACTGGACCTGCGTGGACCACAAATTGGGACAAAACAACAAATTAATCATGCAATGGTGCTCAGGCTTGAAATAATGCATGCCGGCCAAAGCTTTTTAATATTTCAATGGTGCTCAGTTCGATTAATAACATATATTTCTTGTAAAAATTTGAAACAGTCAAGATTTTATTCACTTGCGTCTATAAAATACGTAAAGTGGATTTCCTCGAATTCAAAATAAATAAATTAGACTATAATCTCTACTTGGCGGAATCAGAAGTGGGTTCAGTGCTAGAATCAAACGCAGGTAAATATGTCAGTAAGATCGAATCAAAAACCCCCGTGTTGTATTCAGTAGCTTCAGAAACGGGATAATGAAGTGGATCAAGCTCTTGGAGATTAAGATGATAACCCACCCCGTTTAACCTGATTAAAACAGTCTCAATGAATCTTTGATGCCTGGTGCCAATTATGACCGGGGCTGCTAAATTCTAAGCAGACTTTGTCCAGACCAATAATTCGACCGACCACTGACCAGTAATATGTCTGGACCTTCAATGCTCGTCACTCTGAACTCGAAATAACGTTATCTTCATTTATGACGTTATCTTCATTTATTTGAAATTACTACAATAACATTATTCACGCGAGAAATATGGCAGCTAAAGGTTTGCATCATTCATGCAAGGTGCAACAACTATTGATGTCGATTATGAGCATTTTATCTAGAATCTTGGATGACAAATGCTTCATCTCAATCAAAATATATTATTGCTTATAGCATGTAACGTAGAAATAAAATCTACAGTTAGGGAGGGAAGGGGGGCGGCGTCATGATGAGAAGGTTTGCGAGAGGGAAAGACTTTTGAGAGAGAGAGGGAATATGGTTGTAGTTTGCTTGATTTTCTAAATTGATTAGAAAAGCTTATGTTGATTATAAAATTTTGGTTTTAATTGATTTGTTAAATATATATATATATATATATATATATATATATTTTTTTTTTATCCAGCAAATATATGAAAAATTCTTAGAAATTTGGTTTTCCCTTTGATTTCATAAGTAACGAATTCTCAAACCAAAGTTTTTTTAAAATATTATTTAATTAATTGGTATTTATTAACGTGTAAGCTAATCCAAATTAACTTCTTGAACATAGCATTAAATAACATTTAAAGCATGAGAAGTTATATTATTTTGGGCTCTATATTTTTATTAACATCTTTCTTTTTTATTAACTATTTTGATTTTTTATTTAACAATTGTAGTTCAATGTTATAAAATACTAAAAAAAAACCATGAAATGATGCTTAGAATTATGAACGCGTGGCCCTGTTTGGCACAATATTTCAAAAATATTTTTAATTTTTTTTTTATTTTGTACTTTGATTAATTTTTTTTGTGTTTCTAGATCATTTTCATATGCTGATTTCAAAAATATTTTTTTAAGAATAAATAAAATATAATTTTGATGCATTTCTGAACAAAAAATATTTTAAAAAATAACTTCAACCACACTCTCAAACAATCACATGTAAAAAATATTGAAAAACAGTGAAAATACAACTTTGAAGAAAAACACAGCATTGAAGATAAAGTAATTAAGATACACCAAACCCAAATAATCAACGTGAAAATCTCATTTTGCTTACTTTTTACGAGCAATATTGCCTTGCAATGGAAATGTAAAGACATCTTGGGAATAAAACAATTGAAAATCATACGAGTGTTCCTCTTTCAACGCACTTGCCTATATATATAAAACTAAGGCACACTCCTAACTCAAGGCAATCAACTCATCACACCACAGAAGGACTTCAAAAAATACAAGCATGCTGAAGCCTCAAGTTTATCATCAACAATCAAACCCTACAAGAACTCTTTTGCGACTGACCGAACAATTCATCCCTGGAAATGGCCAAGCCAATTCCTTCCATTTCAAAATGAGACCCAAAACACAAAAACACTCGAAAGCTAGCCTTAAACCTAGAAGTTCTACGGCCATAGCAAGGCTGTCTCAGGGTACTAAAATTAAGGTTAAAGCTATTGTGAATATGCAGCGAAATGTTGGTGGGGTTCTAACAAGCCTAGGGATCGATCAAGGACTCAATGGCATTCAAGACTTGCTTGGTGAAACATTCTTGTTAGAGCTTATTAGTGTCGATCTTGATTCCGGTAAGTATTCAAGCCATAACATAATATTTTTATTTTCAAAATTCTTTATCTCCGTCAGTCTAATCCAAAAAGGAAAAAAAAATGCTATACTTATGTGTTATGGATTGTTTTGTTTCGTACGAGTATTGAACTTGATGGTTGAATTCGGCAACATCATTAATCTTTTATATTGATTTACGTTCTTGTAATTATTTTATATGGGATATTTTAATTATGTGCATTACTTGTATATGTATTGTGATGCATGGATTTTGAGATCTAGTTTTGCGACAGACAAGAAGCTTAGCTATATATCAAAATTAATTTGGTTTCACTTTTTATTTTTGGAAGAGAGTGAACTAGAGAAGCAGACGATTAAAGGGTATGCACACCGGAAATTAAAACAACCAAATGGGTACGTCAAATATGAGGCAGACTTCGAGGTTCCACCGGATTTTGGAGAGGTCGGTGCTATTTTTGTTGAAAATGGGTACCATACTGCGGTGTTCCTTCAAGATATAGTCGTCAATGGCTTACGTCAAGGCAACATCAACGTAGCTTGTGGCTCGTGGATACATTCCAAGTACAAAAATAAACGGAAAAGAGTGTTTTTCACTAACAAGGTCAGTATGCATCAGTCGCATAATTCTATGTATAAAACTATATGATCTCAAATTAATCTGCTGAATTCTAATGGCTGCCAAATCTTTACAAAGAATGAATGCTCCCCCCAAAAATAATAAATTATTGGGTTCACCACCCAATTTAGGAATCATAGTAATGTCAAAACATGGTTAAAACAAAATCAATTACGTTGTTACCTTTTTATACTCTTAACAAACAAAAACCATGTTCTCTTACAATATGGGATTTCATAAAAATCATGATGATGATGATTACTACTATTATTAATAAAAAAAAAATTGTATGAATATTAAGTATTTCTTACTAATCCAAATTTTATTATTTTTTGTCATCCATTTGTGACGGAAAACGCGATCATAAATTCTCCTTAAAAAAATCAGAGTTTTGTTTTTGTTTTTAACTTGACGGATTTTTGCTTGTTCGTGGCGAAATTCGATCACAAAAATAATTGCCAAGCAGCCTTTCTACAATAAAATTCGAATGATATTAAATAAAATAATATTTAAGTTTAAGAATTTAATAAGATAATTTATCTAATATATTTTTAATTAATTAATCTCCAAGAAATCATGCTGAGAAAAGATTAAAACAAAAATCAAGCGCGTGGCAAGATGAATGGTTTTTGTAATGTAAATGTAACTTCAGAGACAGTCTTACAGATGGATCCATCAAATGATGGTGAAAGGCCAGCCAAAATCTGAAAAAAAAATAAAAAAATTGCCATCGTAGTACTAAGCTCTATATTCTTGCTTTCAAATCTTGACAAAAAAAAATTATTTTTCATTATCAAAATTAGAGTGTGTAATCTGTGAAACAGTCATACAAACCATCACAAACACCAAGCGGTTTAAGAAGACTAAGAGAGGAAGAGCTCATAATCTTGCGAGGCAATGGCCTAGGAGAACGGCAAGCTGGCGATAGAATTTACGACTATGATGTTTATAATGATATTGGTGATCCTGATAAAAGTTCAGAACTAGCAAGACCGGTACTCGGCGGCAAAAAACTTCCTTACCCTAGACGTTGCAGAACCGGCCGGCCTCGAAGTGAGATAGGTAAGAAACATATTGATTAAGTAGAGTTCTCAGGATTCTTTTCTGCGTATCATCCTTGCACAGAGGCCATTTTATTAAAACAAAATCTCTAAGAATTTTAAATCAAAGGGTATGAACAATGCCATCTTGCATGCAGATCCATCATCAGAGACAAGGAAAGGTGATTTCTACCTCCCTAGAGATGAAGTATCGCCAGAAGTAAAGCAGATAAAATTCTACGCCAAGACACTGGCCTTAGTAATCCAAGCAGTGTTACCTTCCATAGGAAATGGCATTACCAGTGCTGATCATGGATTCGAAAACCTTGCATCCATAGAATCCCTTTTCGATGAAAAACTTGAATTTCCTCCCCAAGGGTCGTGGAAAACATTGCTGCCCCAACTTTTCAAAGCTATTAGTATGGACAAAGGAGGAGATGTGCTGCGCTTTGAGATGCCTGAAACAATGAAGAGTATGAAACAAATTCTCTGTCCTGGATTTTCTTGCATATAGATCTAACTTAAGACTACTTTTTGTTTTTTCAGGAGATAAATTCTGTTGGTTTAGAGATGGAGAATTCGGTCGACAAACTCTTGCGGGTGTCAACCCATATAGCATTAAATTGGTCACGGTATACGAAATAAACATGTATACAATATACTTAGATTTTTGGTTTATGTATGCAAGAGAGATTCGAATTCGAGACCTGATTAGTGCTAGTTCAATATGCAAAGTTTCCAATCCATGATATTTCAGGTTCTTTATTGCGTAGAGTGACCATTTCATAGTTAATTTGTTTGACAAGATGCAAAAGTTATGCAACAATATCCATCCGTATTTGCTCACAGCAATGGATAAATTTGTGCAGGAATGGCCAATAAAAAGTGAACTTGATCCTGAGCTCTATGGTCCCCCAGAGTCTATGATAACTGCGGAGCTAATAGAGGCACAAATTGGAGGATTAATTAAAGTCCATGAGGTGAGTGTTGATTTACAAAATCAGAAAAAAAATCCTACTGTGCTCTAAACTCTAATACATCGCCACATATATGTGTGACTACATTCAGGCCATAAAACAGAGGAAGCTGTTCATCCTAGATTACCATGATCTCTTGTTACCATTTGTGAGAAAAGTAAGAGAAATTGAAGGAACAACGTTATATGGATCAAGAACATTGTTTTTCCTAACCCCAGAGGGAACATTAAGGCCACTAGCTATTGAACTGACTCGCCCACCGACTGATGGGAATCCCCAATGGAGGCAAGTGTTTACACCATGCGACCATTCCACTGGTTTCTGGCTTTGGATGCTGGCCAAAGCACATGTCCTTGCTCATGACTCTGGTTATCATCAACTTGTTAGCCACTGGTACGCTCATTTTAGTCACAGACAGTAACACCAGTTTTATTTGGAGGTGTTTCTTGATTGAGTTAACATAGAGCTCGTTAATTATATGTTTGCCTATGCAGGTTAAGAACACATTGTGTGGTAGAACCTTATATAATTGCAACCAACAGGCAGCTCAGCGTTATGCATCCAGTTTTCCGGCTTCTACGTCCTCATTTCCGCAACACAATGGCGACCAATGTTGTTGCTCGGCAATCTCTAATCAATGCCGGTGGCACCATTGAGTCGTCATTCTCCCCAGGGAAGTATTCTATGGAGATTTGCTCTGTCGCCTATGATAAGCTGTGGCGATTCGACCATGAGGCACTATCAAATGACCTCATCAGCAGGTAACGCGCGTCACCAAGATTTTTATTTCAAATCTTTGTCCGAAGAAATATCTTCAGGTTATAATTTCATTATCTATATTGTTGTTGATTGCAGAGGAATGGCAATTGAAGATCCAACTGCTCCACATGGCCTAAAACTTACAATCGAAGACTACCCTTTTGCCAATGATGGTTTAATCTTATGGGATGCCATCAAACAATGGGTAAGCGACTATGTTCATCACTACTATCCGGATCCAAGTGTCGTAGCTTGTGACGAAGAGCTCCAGGCTTGGTGGACAGAAATTCGGACAGTAGGCCACGCAGACAAGAAAGATGAACCATGGTGGCCTGAACTCAAAACCCCACACAACCTTATCGATATCCTCACCACTATCATCTGGATGGCCTCGGCTCACCATGCGGCGGTGAACTTCGGACAATATACATACGCGGGCTACTTTCCCAACAGGCCTACCATTGCTAGAATAAAAATGCCAACTGAAGACCCCACAGATGAAGATTGGAATCGTTTCTTGGAAAAACCTGAAGCTGTACTCTTGGAAACTTACCCTTCAAAACTTCAGGCAACAACAATAATTGCTGCTTTGTATGTGTTGTCGTACCATTCTCCTTCTGAGGAGTATATCGGGGAACATATAGAAGCAGCATGGGCTGATGATCCAACTATAAAGACAGCTTTTGAAAAGTTCAATCGGAGGTTGAAGGAGTTAGAAGAGATAATCAACGAGAGGAATGCTAACCCAGAATTGAAGAACAGAAATGGAGCTGGCATTGTGCCATATGAGCTCCTGAAACCTTTTTCTAAGCCAGGGGTAACAGGAAAGGGAGTTCCGTATAGTATTTCCAATTGAAATGTCTGAAAACCAAATTAAACTTATTATCAGTTTGGCACAACTGTTGCTGTTGTGGTTGAGGTTGAAAAATATCAGTTTTATTAATAATATTTTTAGTTGCGGTTCATGACTAAAATTGAAGTGTTTGGTTAAAACTGTGGTTGAATTTGAAGTTAAATGAAAAGCAGTTTCGTGTATTTGATTATCATGTTTTTTGTATTGCTGTCAACTTGTGAAATTACTTTAAATGACATATACATATATTTTTTTTATCAATTTTTTTTGATTTTATCAATTATTCTTGATCCCACTTTTTTTTATGTCAATTAATCAAGTATATTTTGTTTTATATGTCATTTATTAAAGATCCCAATTTTTATTTTTTGATTTTATCAATTATTCTTGATCCCACTTTTTTTTATGTCAATTAATCAAGCATATTTTTTTATGTCATTTATTAAAGATCCCAATTTTTATTTTTTGATTTTATCAATTATTCTTGATCCCATTTTTTTTTGTTTTTTTAGTCAATTAATCAAGTACATTTTTTTCTCGTTTTTTTAGTCAATTAATCAAGTACAATATATTTTTTTCATTTTTTATGTCAGTTATTAAAGATCTCATTTTTTTTATCAATTATTTAATATCCTGCTTCTTTTTTTTGTTTTTGTATGTCAGATCCCAATTTTTCTATTTTAATCAATTATTCAAATAAAAAAAATGCAAACAAAATGCAATTTTTTTCAGGGGAAGTATGTGCAGATCTGTACGCTCTAGTTTATAGGGATGAGAATAATTCATAAAAACAATTATTGAATAATTGATAAATATGCAAACAAAATAATTTAAATTTAATTTTTTTTAAATTGCTAAAACTCCATAATGTGAGGATCTTTAATTGCTGGAAAGCCACAAACGAGTTCAGGTTATATATATATATATATATATAAAAGAGTACAAAATTTTTATGAGAAGAGAAACATGTCCAGGAGGATTGCTTTCTTTTCAACGCATTGCACGTCCTTCTGATGAGTGGTGAGCTGTGGTACGGGTGAAAAGCATCTATTGGTTGCTTTCTGCAAACTGAGGTTTAAACCTCAGTTTGCGTGGGTCCGCAGTCATAAAAACTGTGGGACAATAAAACCAAACGCTTATGGCTCTGCGTTTAGCTTTAGACGCGGAAGCCACCGTAGAGCCAAACACCTATTTTAATGTTTGAAATTCAAGGGTTTGAGCTCAACTTTTACATTGCTATGAGTGCTTCCTCTTAACGTGCAATTCTCGCGATTTGAAAACGACGGGGGCATACATGGGCAGCTCCTTGTCTGTCCAATTGTCCTCGCATTATCTGGACACCAACGTCCATAAACTTTATAGAGAGTAATTGATGGTACGAGTGAATCTCATCAATTATTCCCGTGTCAATGTATCCGATGCTTAATTTAGATGATAAGTCTGCTTTTTAAGAGGAATATTGATCAAGATTTTTGTGAATAATAAAATTGATGCGTCTAAAAGTCTAAAAATCACTGTCAAACTCTTTACAAAATTAAAAATAAAAATTAGGATAATTGATGTCAATAACAAAAGATAAATTTAAAAGAGAGCACATAATATAAATAGTTTTTTTGTAAAAAAATATATTTTAAGGGCAATATCATTTTTTCCAAGCATAACTAACCCATTATTAGAATCTCTAGAACTGATGTGTATTATTAGTATCTTTAATTTCCTCTAATTACTAGGTGGTGAATTCAATTTTCCATGAATTAATTTGACCTTGTTGCGATGTCTAAGAGGATGTTTTTGCCCACCGTACTCTTGACCTGGAACCGCAAACACGTTTTGCACATTTTCATGGTCCTATTATTAATTATGCATAGGCCCACTAAAATAGAGAAATCTCGAGATCATGTTTTGTGGCTACGTGTAGATACCATACCACCCAACCATTGCTCACCACAGGATGTGTTCTAATTTAAAACAAAACAAAATTCTTTTTTTTTTAATTTCCCATGTCTATTATTCCTTTTGAAAAGTTCATCCCCAGCTGCGCTTCCCTGCTGCTTAATTCTTCCGTTTCAAAAGTTTATCATATTACTTCTAAAGTCGGGCTAGATGCTGTTACAAACTAGTTGAATGTGCCATCTTTGGGGCATGTCCCTACTATTACTATTACTATTTGTTTTTTCTAATCTACATAAAAATAAAAAAAATATTATTTGGATGTATTTCGGCATGAAAAGCACTTTAAAAAGCTACAACAACAGCTGTCCCAAACAAATTCATAGTAACTCAGACACTAGACTTTGAAACGATATGGTTGCAATTGCACGATGCCTTAATCACTCCTTTTCATATTTCAATGGAAGAAATTGAAGGAAAGAGCAGTTCATGGAGAAAAATCACTAAAGATGATACTATTAGGTAGACTGCTAATCAAGAAATCAAAGTAGCAAATGGTAATTGGATTAACACTAGCTTTTGAAAACAAATTTGGCAACTCTTATTCAAGGCTTTATATCATGACAAAATAATAGTTATGACCACATGCATGTGTCCATTGAATGCGAAGGTGACATAGCGATCATTGCATGTACCACACTCTCAGAAGCTTTTTGATTTTTCTCGGATTTTTTTTGCTTTAAATACAAAAACAACTCATTCAGTATGTTTTTTTTTGCTATTAAGAGCAATAAAGTGGCTTCACTATATAAAAAATATAAAGCTCCTAATAATTCTAGAATGACAAATAAATGAGGGAAAATATCATTTTACCCCCTAAAAGATAGTTCATCATGTTCTTTTTTTGAAGGGCAAAATCATCATCAATTCCCTGGTAATGGTTTCCCCCCAAGTAATTAGTCGTAGAGATTGTTTATCATTCTTCGAAGAAAAGAAAACAAAACAAAAAACAAAATATGAGAAGTACATCAAAATAATATTGTTAAAGCCCTTGTCCCCCGCGCGTACAATTCTGGATAAATTATCTATCGACACCCGTGATTATTTCATGCAATTAGAAAATCATTTTCCTGATTTTCCACGAGCAATTGTACTGCAATGGAAACGCAAGAACATCTTCGCAACTGGACCTGCGTGGGCCACAAATTGGTACAAAACAAGAAGTTAATTATGCAATGGTGCTCAGGCTTGAAACAGTGCATGCCGGCTAGAGCTTTTTGATATTTCATGGAGGATTTGGATAGCTACAAGCTGAGAATTAATTGATATTTCATGAAGAGTTTTGATTCAGACTTTAATTCATGCCTTACGTACCTTTCTCCTTTGTGTAATTTCAGACAGACTGTAAGTTTTTTTTTCCTCCTTAATTTGCCGACACTAGATGTTATAATATATCCTCTCGATTATTATAAAAATAAAACGAAACAAATTAAATTGGAAGAACCAATTAATAAAATGGAAATCAAATGGGCCATTGCCTATATATATAACACCAAGACACTCCTAAACCAAACCATCAACTCACAGAGCAGAAGGACTTCGAAAGCTGCTGGCAGCAATGTTGAAGCCTCAATTTTATCAGCAATCGAACCCGACAAGAACTCTCTTACGATTGACCAAGCAATTCATCCCCGGAAATCACCATGCTTCTTTCCATTTTAAATCAAGATCCAAAGCGCAGAAACACTTCAAGGATAGCTTTAAACCTAGGAGCTCTAAAGCCATAGCAAGTCTGTCGCAGGATACTAAAATTAAGGTTAAAGCTATTCTGAAGGTGAAACGAAATGTTGGTGGGGTTCTAACGAGCCTAGGGATTGATCAAGGACTCAATGACATTCAAGACTTGCTTGGGAAAACAATCTTACTACAGCTTATTAGTGTCGAGCTTGATCCCAGTAAGTATTCAACCCATAGCATAATATTATTTCATGATTCTTTTTTCCCCCTCGTTCCAGTTTGTTTTTCTTAAAAGCATTCTTATTTCAATTAATTTGGTTACACTTTGTTTTGGGAAGAGAGTGATCTACAGAAGCCAGCAATTGAAGGGTATGCACGCCGGAGATTAAGCCAAGCAAATGAGTACGTCAAATATGAAGCAGACTTCGAGGTTCCACCGGATTTTGGAGAGGTCGGAGCTGTTCTTGTTGAAAACGGCTACCACACGGAGCTGTTCCTTCAAGAGATTGTCCTCAATGGCTTACCTCAAGGCAACATCAATGTAACTTG
This sequence comes from Salix arbutifolia, assembly GCA_025169955.1. Classification (NCBI taxonomy): domain Eukaryota; kingdom Viridiplantae; phylum Streptophyta; class Magnoliopsida; order Malpighiales; family Salicaceae; genus Salix; species Salix arbutifolia. The sequence goes on from CM045902.1 coordinate 967,505, forward strand.
TGGCTCATGGATACATTCCAAGGATAAAGATAAAAGGAAAAGAGTCTTCTTCACTAACAAGGTCAGCAGGCTTCCGTCGTGGGTCCAACTTAATATTATTATTTTTTTCATTTTTTAATGATTTTTTTTACTTTATGGTTTTTTTCCAGTATTTATAATCGTATAATTGAATAAATCTTAGTGCTTTCATGAATTTATACTCATACTCAATCTCTTTCTAACTTTAACTTAGTTATTTTTTTTATCTAATTTTATATTTATTTCATTATTCCATTCAACATATTCCATTTTTCTTCTCTATCATCTTATTAATCTCATTAGTTAAGTTTCTCAAAATAATGGATTCACTAGAAATTAATTAAAAAAATTTACCTCATTATTTAAATAAAAAATGATAATGGAATTAATCTGCAAATAGAAATAAATGATGCAGGTAACAATTAATAGGAGTTGCAATTATTTCAAAATTATGGTGATCATTATTGATAATATTTTTGAAAAGAATAATTATTCTGTAAAAATCATGACAATGATTATTACTAATATTAATTATAAATTATTTATTTGAACGAATACTAATAATTTTCGACCCATGAAAATTTTATTACTTTTTTTTTTGACTGATTTGCAACTACAAATTCGATTACAGGCTATAGTTTCTCTTAAGATTTTCTATATTACTCTATAATTTTTGTTTTAGAGGTAAGGCACCAAAGTTGTCAGTTTCATTTTGTTTCGGCTGAAATATTTTGTACCAGTTAAAAAATAAGATAAAATAACGTTGTTTTTATCTCGATTCAAATTTCGGTCCGTTCTGGATTTTTCGGCCAAATATCAACTGAAACATGCCGGTATTACTTTGTCTGTGCCGTTTCAGCTATAGAGAAAAAAATCATCTCCCGCGCCGCATCATCTCCCGCCTGGACAAATTGTTGTGGGTCACTGATGTGACTTGACTTTCTTGTTTTTTTCCATGCAACATCAAATTGATTTTATAATACTTGATTTTATATATATATATATATTATTGTTTATGAGATATATTGCAAATGCGAGAACCAAAATCAAAACAATAAAAACTAAATAATATATATATATATATTAAAAAAAAATTGTTACATCAACTTTGATTTTATCAAAAATAAAATTATATTTAATTTTTTTGCTTTTTAATTTTTTTCATATATATAATTAATTAATTATATATGAACAGTACAATCTCAAAATGACACAATAAAACACTCTGAAACTAAAATATTTTATTCCAATTAAAAAAATAAAACATTATCCTTACCGAAAAGAAAACTTTGATTCAAACACCAAAGTTACTGGGCTTCCAAAGAAATCTTTCTACACAGTAAACGAAAAAGCTTATCGTCCAGTATCTTTGGATTGCTCGTCATGTACAGACAACAGGCTGTTTTTGGAACAATTTTTTTATATATATATATAATTTTATATATATAATGTAATCATGTTAATTTTTATTTAATAATAATAAAATAATTATTTTAATATGATTTTAAATAAAAACACTTTGAAAAATTATAGGCATAACACTCTCAACACACTCTACAACATGTGATCATTTAAAGTTTAACATCGTTGGGGACGAATTATGGGTCATATGCATGCAAGTTCAATAAAACTTCAATTATGTGAAGAAAAAAAACCCTGGATGTGAAAAACAAACTTGTTGGACCAATCTCCAGTCTAGATGAAGGTGAAAGGCCAACCAAATTCTGCAAAAAAAAAAAATAAATTAAAAACTAATGCCATCATTGTACTAAGATTGATGTTACTGATTCATAATTTTAACACAAATTTCTTTTTTACAATCAATTTAGAGTGTGTAATCTTTGAAACAGGCATACATACCATCACAAACACCAAGCGGTTTAAGAAGACTAAGAGAGGAAGAGCTCATAATCTTGCGAGGCAATGGCCTAGGAGAACGGCAAGCTGGCGATAGAATATACGACTATGATGTTTATAATGATATTGGTGATCCTGATAAAAGTTCAGAACTAGCAAGACCGGTACTCGGCGGCAAAAAACTTCCTTACCCTAGACGTTGCAGAACCGGCCGGCCTCGAAGTGAGATAGGTGAGAAACATATTGATTAAGTAGAGTTCCCAGGATTCTTTTCCGCGTATCATCCTTGCACAGAGACCATTTTATTAAAAAAAATCTCTAAGAATTTTAAATCAAAGGGTATGAACAATGCCATCATGCATGCAGATCCATCATCAGAGACAAGGAAAGGTGATTTCTACCTCCCTAGAGATGAAATATCGTCAGAAGTAAAGCAGATAAAATTCTATGCCAATACACTGGCCTCATTAATCCAAGCAGTGGTACCTTCTATAAGAAATGCCATTACCAATGCTCATCATGGATTCGAATACTTCACATCAATAGAATCGCTTTTCGACGAAGAACTTGAATTGTCTCCCCTTTCGAAAGAAGGGTTGTGGAAAACATTGTTGCCCCAACTTTTCAAAGCTATTAGTATGGACAACGGAGAAGATGTGCTGCGCTTTGAGATGCCTGAAACAATGAAGAGTAAGAAACATACTTCTTTTTATCCTGGATATTTTTTTTTATAGAAATCTCACTCAACAATGAAGGTATTTTTTGCAGGAGATAAATTCTGTTGGTTGAAGGATGGAGAGTTCGGTCGACAGACTCTAGCGGGTCTCAACCCATATAGCATTAAATTGGTCATGGTATACTAAATAAATATGTATACAATTACTTAGATTTTTTTTTACTTCGAGACGATCGCATGGTTTATTTGACAAGAAGCAGAAGTTATGCAACAATATTCATCCATATTTGCTTACAGAAATGGATAAACCTGTGCAGGAATGGCCAATAAAGAGCAAACTGGACCCGGAGATCTATGGACCCCCAGAATCTATGTTAACTGCAGAACTAATAGAGGCACAAATTGGAGGAATAATTGAAGTCCATGACGTAAGTAGTGTTGATTTACGAAATCAGAACAAAAATCCTACTGTGCTCTAAATTCTAATACACTGTCATACATGCGTGACAATATTGATCAGGCCATTAAACAAAGGAAGCTGTTCATTCTAGATTACCATGACCTCTTGTTACCATTTGTGAGCAAAGTAAGAGAAATTGAAGGAACAACGTTATATGGTTCAAGAACATTGTTCTTCCTAACCCCAGAGGGAGCATTAAGGCCACTAGCTATTGAGCTGACTCGCCCGCCGATTGATGGGAAGACTCAATGGAAGCAAGTATTTACACCATCTGACCATTCCACAGGTCTATGGCTTTGGATGATGGCCAAAGCACACGTGCTTGCTCATGACTCTGGTTATCATCAACTTGTTAGTCACTGGTACGCGCCTTTAAATTCATTTTAATTTTACCAAAACTATGTCAGGTTCAGCAGTTCTTCAGTGACACCAATTTTGTTCGTTGGAGTTGTTTCTGATTGCGTTAACATTAATATATTTACTTTTGCAGGTTAAGAACGCATTGTGTGACGGAACCTTATATAATTGCAGCCAACCGGCAGCTCAGCGTTATGCATCCGATTTTTCGACTTTTACATCCTCATTTCCGAAACACAATGGAGATGAATGTTCTTGCTCGGGAATCGCTAATTAATGCTGGTGGTACTATTGAGTCATCATTCTCACCTGGGAAGTATGCTATGGAGATTTGCTCTTTTGCTTATGATAAGTTGTGGCGGTTCGATCTCGAGGCACTACCAAATGACCTGATCAGAAGGTAACGTCACCAAGCTTTTTATTTCAAATCTTTGTCCGAAGAAATATCTTGAGGTTATAATTTCATTATCTATTTTGTTTTTGATTGCAGAGGAATGGCAATTGAAGATCCAGCTGCTCCCCATGGTCTAAAACTTACAATCGAAGACTACCCTTTTGCCAATGATGGTTTAATCTTATGGGATGCCATCAAACAATGGGTAAGCGACTATGTTCATCACTACTATCCGGATCCAAGTGTCGTAGCTTGTGACGAAGAGCTCCAGGCTTGGTGGACAGAAATTCGGACAGTAGGCCACGCAGACAAGAAAGATGAACCATGGTGGCCTGAACTCAAAACCCCACACAACCTTATCGATATCCTCACCACTATCATCTGGGTGGCCTCGGCTCACCATGCGGCGGTGAACTTCGGACAGTATACATACGCGGGCTACTTTCCCAACAGGCCTACCATTGCTAGAATAAAAATGCCAACTGAAGACCCCTCAGATGATGATTGGAATCGTTTCTTGGAAAAACCTGAAGCTGTACTTTTGGAAACTTACCCTTCAAAACTTCAGGCAACAACAGTAATTGCTGCTTTGTATGTGTTGTCGTACCATTCTCCTTCTGAGGAGTATATCGGGGAACATATAGAGGCAGCATGGGCTGATGATCCAACTATAAAGACAGCTTTTGAAAAGTTCAATCGGAGGTTGAAGGAGTTAGAAGAGATAATCAACGAAAGGAATGCTAACCCAGAATTGAAGAACAGAAATGGAGCTGGCATTGTGCCATATGAGCTCCTGAAACCTTTTTCTAAGCCAGGGGTAACAGGAAAAGGAGTTCCGTATAGTATTTCCAATTGAAATACATGAAAACCAAATTAAACTTAATGTTTGAAATTCAAGGGTTTGAGCTCAACTGTTACATTGTGAAGAAATCGTATTTGTGGAGCTGATCTTACAGCCGAATAAAATCTCTTTGTTATAATATATGAGAAACATATTACAAGTAATATATACTGAATTTCCTAATCTATGTATGGTAGTTACAACGGTACAATAGAGAATAAATAGCTGCCTAATCTGTGGTGTTTCAACAAGGAATTCTTGGTTGACAGATAAGGAAGGAAGATACTGTACAATCTGCATTTAATTATGCACAATCTCTAATACTCCCCCTCAAGCTGGATCTAGGGGATTGCGGGATCCAAGCTTGCATAGGAGATGATTAAACTGTGAAGAGGGCACTGCTTTTGTAAAGACATCTGCAATTTGGTCACCAGTGCGCACATAGTGGGTGGTGATATTGTTGGATTGGACTTGCTGACGAATGTAGTGGCAGTCTACTTCGATGTGTTTAGTTCTTTCGTGAAACACGGGATTCTTTGCAATGTGCATGGCGGCTTGATTATCACAGAACAGGTTCATTGGCGTAGTAGAGGGACACCCCATATCGGCAAGAAGACTCCGAAGCCACACTAGCTCACACGCGGCCGCGGCCATTGCACGATATTCAGCTTCGGCACTAGAGAGAGCGACAACATGTTGTTTCTTACTTTTCCAAGACACTAGGTTTCCGCCAACAAACATGCAGTATCCGGTGGTTGAGCGACGGTCAAGTTGATTGCCAGCCCAGTCGGAATCTGTATAGCCCATCACATTAGTATGATTATTTCTGGACATTACAAGACCTCTACCTATAGTGCCTTTTAAATAGCGTAAAATACGCTTAACCATGCTGAGATGATGATCAGTGGGAGCATGCATAAATTGACTAACAAGGCTGACAGCATAGGTAATATCAGGACGAGTAATCGTAAGATAAATAAGTTTGCCCACAAGTTGCTAATAATATTTAGGGGAATTAAGGACTGTCCCCGAGAGAGATAAGTTTAGCTTACTGTCAATTGGAGTAATAGCAGGTTTGGTAGAAAGCATACCTGCTTCTTGAAGTAAATCAATTATGTACTTACGTTGATTTAGGAACAAACCTTTGCTGGAAGAGGCCATTTCAATGCCAAGAAAATATTTTAAGGCGCCAAGATCCTTAATAGGAAATAATTGTTGAAGAGTTTTCTTCAACTGCGCAATAGATTCAACATTATTGCATGAGATAATTAAATCATCCACATAAATTAGAACCATTAACTTGTCGGCATTTTTAAATCGAACATATAGGGATGAATCGGCAGCACTTTTGCGAAACCCAAGTGTTGCAAGGGCTCCACTGAGTTTTGCATGCCATGCGCGCGGACTTTGCTTCAGACCATAAATTGATTTATGGAGTTTACATACCAGGTTAGGAGTAGCACTCAAGGAGTGACCGGGAGGGAGCTTCATGAAGACTTCTTCTTCAAGGTCCCCATGTAAGAACGCATTCTTTACATCCATTTGGGATAAAAACCAACCATTATTAATAGAAACGGATAGAAGAACTCTTACAGTGGTCATTTTGGCGACAGGAGCGAATGTCTCTTTGTAGTCAACGCCAAACTCCTGGGTGAATCCTTGCGCCACAAGGCGAGCTTTATGCCGATTTATCGAACCATCAGAATTGAATTTGGTTTTGTAAATCCAGCGACTGCCTACAACATGTTTACCTTTTGTAAGAGGAACGACACTCCAAGTTTTATTTTCGGCCAGGGCTGCCAATTCTTCATCCATCGCTTTTCTCCACACTAGTTGAGATTGAGCATCTTTGAAACTTTTTGGCTCGTGTTCCTTGGAGATAGCTGTCAAAAAGGCTGAATACGAGGGTGAGAGTTTAGAATAATCCAAATACTTCGAAAAAGGATACCTGACTGTGTAGGCCTCATAATCTTGAAATTTGGCAGGGCAGCGTCTTTCTCTAGGAGGGTTGCGTTTGGGTGAAGGTATTTCAGGTGGTGAGTGTGGTTCGGCTAGGATGATAGGAGATGGGGAGTCAGCAACTGGGGTATGATTAGGAGCACAAGATGGGGAATCGGCTAAGGTGATAGGAGATGGGTGGACAGCGTGGGTTGTGTCACAAGTGCTGGTTGGGTAGTTGGTAAAAGGTTCTATACTCGGCAGAGGAATTAAATTTATCACGGGCTCCCCCTGGTTAGGTGTAGGAAAATAAGGATTAGTTTCAACAAAGCGAACATCCATGCTAACATAGGTCTTTTGTCGGGCAACATCGTAGCATTTGTACCCTTTTTGGGTATGAGAATAACCCAGAAAAATGCATTTGACAGCTCTAGGTTCAAGCTTATCACGTTGGGTAGAAGGCATGTGTACAAAGCAAGTGCAGCCAAATACCTTGAGGTGGGAAATATTGGGAGGCTTTTCCTGCAGTATTTCCATGGGGCACTTAAAATCCAGTACTTGACTGGGCAAACGGTTAATTATGCAGGTAGCCGTAAGAACACCATAAGACCAGAATGTTTTAGGGACATTCATATGTAGCATGAGGGCTTTAGTTTTCTCTAGTAAATCCCGATTCTTGCGTTCGGCCACCCCATTTTGTTGGGGGGTGCTAACACAACTGGTTTGATGCATTATACCATTAGCACCTAAGTAATCCTTCATAATATGAGAGGTAAATTCAAATCCATTATCTGATCTGAAGACTTTAATCTTCGCGGAAAATTGAGTAGAGATAAGGTTGTGAAAATCCTTAAAACAATGAAAAACATCAGTTTTTGATTTTAATAAGTATAGCCAAGTAACTCTTGAGAAATCGTCAATGAAAGTAACAAAGTATTTAAAACCATCAATTGAAATAGCAAAGGGACCCCATACATCGGAATGAATAAGATCAAAAACTTTAGATGTTTTAGATAAAGAAGCAGTAAAAGGGAGTCTGCTTGATTTGGCATAGTGACAGGTTTCACAAGCATAATTCCCTTTCGGCAGATTTGGTTGAATTTTCGAAACAATAAAATCTGAAGCATGAGCCAAGCGGAGATGCCACAAACGGTGATTATTGAGAGGAGAGTAGCTGGCGTGTAATCCTTTTGGAACAGCAGATTCGCAAAAGAAATACAGGCCATTCAAGTAGAACCCTTCACCAATCTTCTGTTTGGTGTAGTGGTCCTGAAAATATACCTTGAAAGGAGTAAATATTACATCACAATTAAGAGTAATAGTTAACTTATGAACTGATAGCAATTTAAAAGGAAATGAAGGAATATATAATGTCTGAGTCAACAGTTGGAGAGACAATTTTGAATTTTCCTTTACCTTTAACAGCTGCGGTGGTTCCATTAGCAACCGAAACACAAGAGTCTATGGGACAAAATTCATGAATCTTATTTAAATCATTCGTCATATGGTCACTGGCACCGGAATCCACCACCCACATATCTTTCAAATTACTTATTTCAATTGCAGTCATAAGGGCAAGAATTATACCTTGAAAGTGCTCGGAATTTCCACCAGTTGACAGCCCAGCAAATTTGCTGAGGAGTGCTGTGGGTTCGTCGCTACCAGCCCCATCTCCTCCAAAATTTTGTTTTCCTTGCAGGAAGCTAGCGAACTCATTTAGCATTGACATGGGACTGGAGGGAATGGAATCTGTCGCCTGGGCAGCAAGGTGAGCTCTGTGGGTGGGAAATCGTTTTTGATTTCCTCCCAATTTATCCTTAAAGCTCTTAGGCTTTAATTGAGTATGAAGACTCCAGCACCGATCCTGAGAGTGACCAATTAGATTGCAAAATTCACATTTCAAATCAGGGCGTTTACCTTTGAAGAATTTCTTCTCAGCAGATTGGTCACGTTGGTGAGCAGCAAATACGCGACCTTCAGGGATGTTGACAGAGGAGTCTCGGGTCATTACTTTCCTTCGAATTTCTTCTCGTTGGATAGTTGAACAAACACTTTTTAAGGAAGGAAGTTCGGCAGTCATCAAAATATGACTCCTTAAATCTTCAAATTCAGACCCAAGGCTTGCCAGCAATTGAAATATTTGATCTTCTTCTGTTCTATTGCGTAAAACAGTGGGATCAACTGAATGAGGTCTATAAACCTCTAACTCATTCCACAAACTCTTAAGTCTACTCAACAGATTAACAAATGGTTGGCCATTTTGATGAAGCTTTGCAATATCTTGTTGAATTTGAAATATACGGGCAGAGTTATTTTGATTACTGTACATGTCTTTGACAGCTTCCCAGAGTTCCAAGGAAGATTGATAGTAACTGAAGATTTCTACAATGTTTCGTTCCATGGAGTTTAGAATCCAAGACATAACCATCTGATCTTTAGCCAGCCAATTCTCAAAATCTGAAGAATTGCTATCAGGAGCTTTGTCTTTGCCATTGATGAAGCCCAGTCGTGATCTTCCTCCAAGGGCAATTGTAATTGCTCTTGACCATGGGAGATAATTAAACCCATTTAGCAGCACTGTTGTCACCCTTTGGGACGAATTGGAATCACTGTCAAAGGTAGTGGAGACAACACCCACTCCTTTAGAGGACTTCGAAGCCTCCACAATTTCCAGATCTTCCATGTCTGTTAACAGAAGAAGAGGAAAAAACGGAATTTTTTTTTGAAGAACAGGACAGCAGGATCACTGCTCTGATACCATGAAGAAATCGTATTTGTGGAGCTGATCTTACAGCCGAATAAAATCTCTTTGTTATAATATATGAGAAACATATTACAAGTAATATATACTGAATTTCCTAATCTATGTATGGTAGTTACAACGGTACAATAGAGAATGAATAGCTTCCTAATCTGTGGTGTTTCAACAAGGAATTCTGGGTTGACAGATAAGGAAGGAAGATACTGTACAATCTGCATTTAATTATGCACAATCTCTAATACATTGCTATGAGTACTTCCTCTTAACGTGCAGTGCTCGCGATTTGAAAACGATGGGGCGTGTATCTTGTCTGTGCAGTGTTATATAAATGGACATAAATCGGTACTCATCCTCGTATATATAAATTTCACATTAGCTTCTGCATCAACCAAAACTAAGCAGTTCTCCGAATAATTCTAAAGACCCATCTCTCACTGCGAATTTGATTCAATTACAGGAATACAAGCATACTTTTAGTCGATTGACGTTTGAAAGACTAGCACCATTTTTTTTTATCACGGAGAACCTCGCCAATACCTGCATGTCTAGGATTGCCAATAGAAAATCTGACCACATTCCATTTTAACTTGTGAGGTTCAAGGGAGACCGTGTGATTATTTCACGAAGCCTTATTTACTAGGTCTCTGCTATTTTATTTCGTTGATGGTTCTAACCCATATTCTCTTTCTCGATCCAACGTTTCTATGGTGGAAACAACAAAATCACTTATATTATTGTCACCCTTTCTACATAACAGTATATCAATGCTGCCATCACCTTCCCCTCACTCTTTAGCTTCTCTCATAGGAATTAATTTTTAAAATTCAAATAAAAAAGGAAAATTAATGTTAAGTTTTTTAAAACACTTTAGGGGTGTTCGACACTGCATTTCAAAAACGATTTCGAAGAAAATTGAAATTTTTTTATTTTTATTTTTTATTTTAAATTAAAATATTTAGTGTTTTAAAATCATTTTCATGTGCTGATGTCAAAAATAATTTTTTAAAAATAAAAAAATAATTTTGATGCAATTTTAAATGAAAAACACTTTCAAAATCAACATTAACCACATAGGCACTAAATTCCAGAAACATAAAAACATTAAAAAACCGAAATCCAAAAAGAATAAGATTGACGTTGAAAAAAATACAGTTTTTTTATCGATTAATGTTATGAAAAAACATGACAACTTAGTTTTAATATTGTTTCGGCAATTTCTATATATGACAATCGATGTGTAGAGGGACTTTCTTTATTCCTATAATGAGAAACCTACCTTTTGAGATTGACATTTCTTTATTTTTTAATTGTTTTTACAAAAAGAAAATTGACACTCATTTGATGCATCAACACGAGTTTGAGCTTATATAATTTTTAATAATCATGTTTTAACTCAGAAAAAAAGTGATCAAGAGATACATGTGTTGTTTATCGAAATTTTTTCTTCTCATTCGATACACACATCTTATCAAAATCAAGTTTTATTAGATTTCATATTTCAAATGGAAATACTATTTGGAACTCCCTTTCCTGTTACCCCTGGCTTGGAAAAAGGCTTCAAAAGCTCGTATGGCACAATGCCAGCTCCATGTCTATTCAGCAACTTTGGATTAGCATTCCTTTCATCAATTATCCCTTCTAACATTTTCAGCCTCCCACTGAACTTCTCAAAAGCTGCCTTTATAATTGGATCATCTGCCCATGCTTGCTCGATTTCCTCCCCAATATATTCCTCATCGGGAGAATGATTTGATAGCACATTCAGCACAGCCATTACTCTTGTCGCCTGAAGTTTTGAAGGGAAGGTTGCCAAGAGTGCTGCTTCAGGTTTTTCCAAGAAGGATTTCCATACTTCATCTGTGGGGTCTTCAGTTGGCATTTTTGTTCTAGCAATGGTAGGCCTGTTGGGAAAGTATCCTGCGTAAGGATACTGTCCGAAGTTCACCGCAGCGTGGTGGCCTGAGGCTACCCATATGATAGTAGTGATGATATCGATAAGGTTATGTCGCGTTTTGAGTTCAGGCCACCATGGTTCATCTTTCTTGTCTGCGTGGCCTACTGTACGAATTTCCGTCCACCAAGCTTGGAGCTCTGCATCGGAAGCTACCAAACCTGATTCAGGATAGTAGTGATTTACGTAGTCACTAACCCATTGTTCGATGGCATCCCATAAATACAAGCCATCGTTGGCGAAAGGGTAGTCTTCGATTGTAAGGTTTAGGCCATGTGGGGCAGTTAGATCTTCGATCGCCATTCCCCTGGCAATTAGCAATTTGAGAGCAGAAAACAATTTCTCACACCAAAAGCTAAAGTTCCTCTATTTTCTTTATGATTTCCAGAGAATTCATAGATTGGAGGCTAGTGCTTACCTGCTGATTAGGTCATTGGGTAGTGCTTCACGGTCAAACCGCCACAGCTTATCGTAGGCAGCAGAGCAGATCTCCATACAATACTTGCCTGGAGAGAATGAACTCTCAATGATACCGTCTGCATTGATTAAGGATTCTCTAGCTAAAGCATTGATCTCCATTGTGTATCGAAAATGTGGATGTAAAAGTCTGTAAATTGGATGCATAACACTAAGCTGCCGATTCGTTGCAATTATATAAGGTTCTGTCACACAATGTGTTCTCAGCCTGCAAAAGTCGTAGAAAGGGAAATCAATTTGAAGCAATTCAATTTTTTTGCTATAGAAAACTATTAGACACATACCAGTGGCTAACAAGCTGATGAAAACCGGAGTCATGGGCAAGGACATGAGCTTTGGCTAGCCTCCAGAGCCAGCAACCTGTGGAATGGTAATTCGGTGTAAACACTTGTTTCCATTGAGGCTTCCCGTCCATCTGGGGCCGAGTCAGCTCAATTGCTAGTGGCCTTAACGTGCCCTCTGGGGTTAGGAAGAACAATGTCCTCGACCCGTACAACGTTGTCCCTTCGATTTCTCTGACTTTGCTAACAAATGGTAGCAAGAGATCGTGGTAATCTAGGATGAACAGCTTCCTTTCTCTTATGGCCTGAATATAATTACACACAAACACACTATTAGTGCATCAATCAGATTTTATTTGTGCTTAGTGTTATTCGAGCCTAGTTTCATGGAGGGATAATTACCTTATCAACTCTTGTTATCCCTCCAATCTCTGCCTCTAAAAGCTCTGAGGTAATCGCAGATTCTGGCGGGCCATAGATCTCTGGATCAAGCTCACTCTTTAGTGGCCATTCCTGCACAGTTTCGAACAACGTTGTTTTTTTAGTAAACATGGATGAATATTATTGCATATTTCTATATTTTCGTGATAATTCTTTCCTTTTCATCAATTTAATTTTGTCATACAGCTTCCATTCTGTGTTTTTTTATATTCTAAGATATTAACTAAACACAATCTAAATATTGTAAATGGTGTTTGTAATATGTTACTGATTTTTTAAAGAAAATGTATCAAAATAATATATGATCTGAATATATTATACCTTAACCAATTTGATGCTATACGGATTGAGACCGGAAAGAGTCTGTCGAGCGAATTCTTCATCCTTAAACCAAAAGAACTTGTCTCCTGAAAATGCAAGAACTCATTTGATCAACGTGTGAGCTCAAACAACTTCAAAATCAAAAGAAAAGAGAAGGGTGTTCATACTTTCCATTGGTTTAGGTATTTCAAATCGCAGCACATCGGCTCCGCCGGCGATGACCTTGAAAAGCCGGGGCATAACCTCTTTCCAAACCGTTTCTTTTGAAAGTGGCGGCATTTCGATTCCTTCACTGAAGAGCGAGTCTATTGCTGTGATGTATGGGAATCCAACATTCGCATCGACAATAACATTTCCTATAGAAGGTATCAAGGCGTGGAACAGTGAGTATACTGTCTTGGCAGAGAAGGTAAGCTGCTTCATTTCAGAAAATGCTTCGTCTCTGGGAACGTAGAAGGCACCAACCCTCTTCTCTGACGATGGATCTACATGATACAGTTCATATAGTTAAAAAGGTTATAACTATTTCGAAATGATTATCTGTAGATTATTTGTCACCATCTTTCGAAGAAAATAAATACACATCATCTTCGATAAACACATTAATTGCCTCCAAGACTTGATTGATTTCAAGGATCATTAATGAAACTAGAGCAGATTAATTTTAGGATGGCAAGAAAAAAACTTTCCCTATGTATCATCTATTGTTACAAATATTTTATTTCTTACTTCCCTTTCATTTAGCTTCCTACAGACAAGCTAAAGGTCCTAATGGCATCCCCCACCCAAAATGGAGGCCAGGGCTTTTCCTTTGGAAATGGACATATTTATGCTCCAAATATCACGTAATCCTCACCTGGATTCCCATCTAGACGACACAAATGACATCAGTTTGATTAAAATAGGTCAGTTTTTAAGATTTCAAAGGAAATAACTTTTAAGGGTATGTTTAATTGGGTAATGCAAGATAGACGGGGTATTCAATCTGGAATTTATATTGTTCAATGACACAATTCAGTATTTGATGATGATATTTGGGAGATAAATAATGTGCAATTAGGTGCTAATTTGTGGAGAAAAAGGAAGGTTAAAAGACTAAAATGAAAACCTTTTCGAAATATACTGTTATAATCCAGGATGAACAGTAAAAATAGCAACAGTATTTTACCCATAAGCTTTAGGTTATGTTAACTGACATGTGGGGTTCAAAACAGTGGTCCTTAGGAAAACTCTGCCAGTAATGGCCTACCCTTTACCACAGCTTTCTTCATAGGAAAAAATCACAGTTATTAATGGACCACAGCCTAGCTCATTTTGATATACCTATAGAATGAATAAATCACAGTTATTAATGGACCACAGCCCAGCTCATTTTGATATATCTATAGAATGAATGAGAATATTTGAGATTGTTTTTTAAAATAATTTTTATTAAAAAATATATTAAATTAATTTTTTTTAATAATTTTTATATAAGTATATAAAAATAATTTAAAAATACTAAAATTTTAATTTAAAGTAATAAATAAAAATAATTATTTTAATTATTTTTAAAAATATTTTTGAAACTTAATATTAAAAACAGGTTATTAACCGAAAAGGCAATGAGGCAGCATGGCTTTCCACTTGGCGCCTAACTGCCAAAATTATGTACCTTTCTATGGCTTCCATTTTGGGACCTCCCTCTCTCCATCTCTAAAATGCACTCATCAACCATTAATGGTGATGATTTTTGGTAACATTTCTCCTCAATGATATTTCTAGGCTTATAAAATATTATTATTATAAGAGAATTCCAGTCCAGGGATGGATGGAGCCCATCACTATCAAGCATTGAGGGCCACTCATCTAGGTAGTTGAGAAACTTCTAAACGTCTATGAAGATAATATCTTTTGATAGAAAATCAAAAGATATAACATGATTCCTTCTTATGAAGCAGACCAATGCATAAATAAACAAACCTTGCAAAGTTTCTATACAAAACTCCAGTGTTTAACCACTTATTTAACGATCTATAATCTACGATCTTCTATGATCACTTGTTATTTTTATTTCTGTCGGAATTATTTCCATGCATCATAATAATTAAGTTTTTTTCCTAGTTGATAGAAAGTATTGATGATGAAAATTGAATTTTGCGAGTAAACTCTTACCTGTCTCGCATCGTGGTCGTCCAGTTCGGCAACGTCTAGGGTAAGGATGTTCTTTACCGCCGAGCACCGGTCTAGCTAGTTCTGGTTTTTTATCAGGATTACCTATATCATTATATACATCATATTCATATATTCTATCGCCTGTTTTGCGTTGTCCTTGCCCATTCCCTCGCAAAAGTACGAGCTCTTCCTCTCTCAATCTTCTAATCCCACTTGGTGTTTCTGATGGTAAGTATGACTGTTTCACAAATTAATAAACATACAATTATCATCAAAGTTTCAAAGCATGCAGGATATTAATCTTAGCTAGTGTGGTGATAAATAAACAGTAAATGTTTGAGAAAATTAATTGAAGTTTATCATTCAACTGCCTAAATGTTTGAGAAGCGTGCATGGATCCAGCGCATCTACCAAAAATCTATTTGTTTTGTAGTGAAAGATTAGAATAAGCACAAAAGCTAAGGTTAACAAATTAAGGGATTACGTCTGTATACTCGGATATCTGATATATAGCTTAACCTCTGTGATCCAGTTCCTCGGCCTTGTTAAGGAAAGTTTAACTCAGAACTTATATGGTTTAATTTGATAGATCTTATTAAAATTTGAATATTCAAAACATTATTATTTAAAAAAAAATAAAAGATGAGCTGTGAAACCCATAATTCT